>CM042749.1:20451935-20469455 GCA_022496165.2 Catalaphyllia jardinei
ACTCACAATATGCAAGTGCAACAAACTAAACAAACTTGTTAATTCCTAGATGATGTCAAGAACGTTTTCTACAGCTTTGCAATCATTTCAGAGCTATTCAAGTTGCATGCAAATGTATTAGACACTCTTATACTTTATGCCTTTTCTAGACACAGTAATAACATTATTTTTAAAACTCCTGAGTGTTATGGTGAAATATTTGCCAAAAAACAACCATACAACATTTTTATTCATAACATGCTGCACCTACTTTCAGTATTACACACCACATAAACAGTATTTTCACTACATATTAGATTCACTACTTAGTTTGTTCACCTTTGATAATCTAATCTTGAGAGTGGTCACTCACTGGCTGTCTTATATATATGTGGTTTTAATTGTGATTTTATCTGACAGGAATTGATGTCTCTGAATGTGGAATTTTTATCAATGGTGAAATTGGCGCAAGTCCTGATGGCCTACTCTCCTTGAAGAATTATTTGCTGGAAATCAAGACCAGGAGCTTCAATGCTACGGGTCCTCTAGACCATGTAGAAAAGTATCAATATGTACAATGCCAATTTCAACTGCACTGCTCTGGCCGAGAATACACTGTCTTGATGCCATACCATCCAGAAAGCAACAGTGCCAATTATTTTCTTGTTAAAATTAACCCAGAGTTTGTTTCAGTGGCACTTGCTTGTTTACAGTCAATTAAGTCATTTACACCTTTAAAAGTATCGCAAGATGGGATTCATCATGTCCCAAATTGAGGTTGCTGTGGGAGCAAAATTAAAACAAGATTCCTGATTTCAAGTCCTTACAGCCATTGAGAGGCTGGATTGGAGAGCTAGTCAAAGAAGTTAAACTTACAAGTTTAACAACACCTTTTCCCAACCATTAAATAATTGATCTGCAACATATGTAAACAAAGGAAAGAAATTATCACTATTGTGTATAATGAATGCAAGTTTGTTGTAAAGAGACAGTTACCTTTATTGACATCAGTACTTTATGCTCTCCACTGCTATTATTCCTTCTAAATAAATAGCACAAGATTAACTCATAGTTAGTCCACATGATACACATTTGCCAACAATCAAACTTAAAAAACATGGTGACAGTTTTTAATATGAAAAAAACACACAGTAACTTACAGGTCCAACCGTGCTGACAATGTTCACAAGCTTTGCTAGAAAAATCCACACACTGTTCAACAGATCAATCCTTGAACTTGGCCACACTGCATTGAGTATTGCAAAATCCCGAACACAACCAATCCTAAAAGAAGCATTGATTTTATGCTTGACACTAAGCTCTACATACAGTGTATGATATAAAAACCCACTCTGGTACTTTCCCTGAAGTGGTAGCTCTTCAGGATAAAAATGAAAATCAATTATTAATTGGTCATAAATCCATGGCCTCCAGACTATATCACTATACCACTTTCCACAGTTCAGTGAAATCCAAACATACGGCTACCAAAGGTCCCCTCTTCATGCAGGGGGATTCAATTTATTGTCTGCAGCTTACTTTTTTTGGGGGGGGGGGGGGGGTCAGCCCCATGCCCCACCGGCGGCAATAAGGACTAGAGACGTTTTGGGGGAATTTAAAAGTCAGAACACTGCACAGCTACCCAATTTTACAATCATTTCATTAGGCTGCTGCATAGATTTAATTTTCACCTTCCAGTAAAACCAAACAGATATTTACCTAGTAGCTACAGACTCAGTTATCACATAATTTTAATCCTTTAAGCCCCATCATAAACATAAAAAATTCTCATTAATGACCTTCATACATTTTGTACAGTTTAAGTTCAGAGAATTTCTAGATAATGCCCATGTTGATCACTTTTACATTCTTGTAACCAATGTGATGGAGCAATCTCATGTGATGACATAGAATCCCCTGAGATGTAAAGGGTTACCTAGTGCATTACATTGGGTGAGTTGTGTAAAATTAATTGTGTAAACCTGTAAATATGACCACTAGTAAGACTGCATTTTAATGATGAAATTGACAAAAAAACTGCTTGCCTACCATCTTTCAACGTGAATTCGAAGACAAGCGATTTTAAAATTTGTGTCACACTCTCCAGTTGTGAATTGATCAGCAGACTTCATGGGTGGCCTGTTGTGTATTGCTCCTTTTTCTGCTGCCTGCTCAGAGATTGCAAACCCTGAATAAGTTAAGTATAAAGGTCTATTATGCTTGGTAAAAGCCTGTTGCAGGTCTCAAATCTTTGGGTAGGGCAATAAGACGGGCAATTCCTCGTTGCTTTTTCCCTCACTTGCCCAGTGTTTCATTTACCTCAACTATTTGAGAGCCTGGAACAAGCTAGTTTGGTAAATGAGGAAGCTTCTTAGCTTGTGTACCTGAAGGATGATGCATAGTACGGCCACCAAATAGAATTACAACTATGGTTTGCTGTTCAGATAAAAGTTTTACCTTTTAGCACTTTGTCAGGTTGGCCTATTTCAATTTCTGAACTACAGTGCTGGTGTACTTTAGTCACAAGCAAGCACTGAACAGTTCCATTTGGGGCTCTAAGGGTCTGGGCAAGTGCAAAAACTGGAATATGTTAAGGGCACGGGAGTCATGTTTCCAACCTTTTCCACATTTTGCAGTTTTGAATTCAAGCACATGGACAAAATAGTTTCCTGGTATCTGTTTATACACCTGGTCAGTAATATGGAGAAGACTGTTGCGAAGTCTACTAACAGTAGTTACATAAAAATGTGTTACATCATGAGAGAGGGCCAGGATTAAACCATCAGACAGAGATACTGGGGTGCTCTAAGCACAACATTGCATCCACCACACCTCCAAACATGAAATAATATATTTTATAAAATACTTGCCTTTATCTGTCAGCACACCATCATGACACAGCACATTATCTAAGGCTCCAACGATTTCAGTCAAAACTGTGTCGGTTATTGACCCAGGATACACTTCTGGAATTTTAGCAGCTGAGCCATGAGGGGTAAGGCAAGGTAGAGCCTTAACTGTATGACTGCTTTTGTAATCGGAAAAGAAAAGTGCATTGGGTTGCAAATCAGTAAAACCAGTGATTTTAAATTCAGTCGCATCAATAACAAGAACAATGTGCGAAAAGTCCAAGTTCTTGTAGGCAGTGGGCATCATCTTTTCAACTAGATACTTTGGGTGTGCGAGGTCTAACTTAGAAAACACTGCATGACCAAAGGTCATCCAAGCTTCAAATATGCGACTCATTGTACTTTCGGAGATATTAAGAATCCACGCCATAACTCCCAAGTGTAGGGCATGCCTACAAATAATTAGACAAGCAAACAGTTCATTTTCTTTGCTCCACTTCCGGCGGAAATCAGTACTGCTTGTGCAACCTTCATACTTCATTACATTCAGGAATGGCTGAAAACATCTAAAAATAGTGACAAAATTTTCTTTTTCCAATCCACACAGGTACTTAAACTTGCTTTCTGTAATAGTTTCCCAGTCAAATAACTTGTTCCTCATTTCTTCTTTCACCTGGTTTAACACTGTCTCCAGCCTGTCTTGATCTGTTGTTAAATCTGCCACCTCACTTTTCAGGGCATCCTTTTCTCGTTTAAGGTTTTTATTCATCTCTTCCAAGGAATTGTTCCGATGTTTAAGATTTTCAACCTCCTCTTGTAGCTCGGATATCTGATTGCGAAGAAATATTCTGTCAGCAGAGACATCTCTCTTTTCATGTTTCAGGGTATTCAATTGTTTATTTAGCGATCGTACGGCTTTTGACCTCTGGGCGCTGCGGTCATAAGGTGACTTTCGCCTAAGCTCCGCTCCGCTAATGTTGTCCGGGATTCTTACGTCAGGCAGATGTTTTGAACTCTCTCTTCCTTTACTCCAATGACGAGAGCAAATGAAGGCACTGTCCCATTTCACACCATCTGTTTTGAAAAACGCGTCATACTCCTTGACGCTTCTTTTAGGGATTCTGTAGTACTTAAGACCAGAAATCTTGGTTGTGTAATTGCTGGTGCAACCGGCTACAAAACAGTTCCAATGTTTTGGCATTCTTCAAAATTCTAGTTACCTTTTCTGTGGTTGTTTTCGCTTTAAAACATAGAAAAACAACGACGAAGTCGACTTCAAGCTATTTTCGCGGAGATTCCCCACAAAATCGTCCGCCATATTGGAATGACGTAAACATCACGTGACCGTGAAAGTCGGTAATGAAGTAGGACGTTTCTCATTAGAGACGGCATTCATTATTCAAGAAAATGAATTTATAGTCGCAAAAACATATCATGCAGATTAACAAAAGGGAAAATATGAACGTTTTGTTTCTCCAAGCTTGTGGTTTGGCGCCAAAAATGGGTTGCCCACGTTCGTCAACTCACTCGTCGATCGTGGTCGCCAGGTAGGAAAGTGTTTGTGTAATTTACAACAAAATTTGCTGTTCCTGATCAAATCAAAACTCAAAATGCTTGAGTTTAGCGTTAGAAGGGGCCAAACCAACTTTAGTACTCTCTATATTTTTTGTTATCTGCGAAGAAAAAGACTGTTATCGTGATTTTTCGATAGAACAGGTTGGTTTTGGCAGCGGCTCAATTTTGCGAGCGCAACCAGTGTATGCAATGGCCTTAAGCAAATAATTTTTTTCGGAGCTTTTTCTATTTTCGAGTCGGGAGGTAAAACAAAACACTCAATAACTGGCCCCTCGGGAAACAGTGAGTTTTGTTTCCCCGAGACCCTCAAAGTTCCCCACGGCTTCGCCCCGGGGACCCTTGAGGGTCTCGGGGAAACAAAACTCACTGTTTCTCTTGTGGCCAGTCATCAAGTGCTTATTGTAATATTTTAGCAAATAATAGTGTGAGCAATGTTCTTAGTTATTGTGAATTGTAAGTAATGCTTGCGTTGTAACTAACTTTAACAATTTAAAAATGTAAATAAAGTTTGGTATTCTAAAAAAATACTTTTTCTGTAGCTTTTTTAGCCCAGATCATGAAAGCCAGCGCTAAGTCTTTGAGTAAAGAGCATTGAAATGACGAGTCTGAATTTTGTTCACTTTACGTTTACAAACTGCATTTATTTCCCAGATGTTTTATTTTGAAGTGATCACACTTGCTGGCTTCTATCCATTTTCACGTCGTTTGGTGGTTAGTAGCACAACTGAAGTCATCCAGGTTCAATTCACATAAGGTAACGTACAGTTTCTTTAGCATTTTTACTAGAATGCACAAGTTTAATTCACAAATTCCAACACCAGTCTGGACTTACTGTCCCACAAAATGTAGCCTTTTATAAACGGTTTTGATTGTAGTGATTATAACGGGCTCCATACTCAAGCAGTACATCGCTATCATGATTACAAAAAGTAACTGCAAAGCCAAAGTCTATAATTTGTATTATGAAGGAAAATGAATTGCGACATCTACTAATTGTTCCGATTGCAACATAGGAACGTGCAGAAGTTTTACTTTGAAAACTATTTTAAGCAATGGCAAACTTGTTAAGCAGCGGTCATTCATCCAGACAACTAAATTAACCTTGGGCAAACCTAAGTCAACGAAACCTCTATAGCACTGCAATAGGCCAATTTTGTCACTTAGCAAACTTGTTAAGCAACGCGCTTTAATGTCTTTCTTTCTCGCCAACATAGAATTTTTGTTTTGTTTTTAATTTTTTGGCCCTTCACCGATTTACCGCTTACTGTTTTTTGATAGTATTTGTAAGAGAAATGCTCGCCTTCAAAGCGAGATTTTAACCAAATAACTGACTACTATTTTTTCTCCATTGGACTAATTAGGCGCTCATTTTCACACCCCGTTCTAGAACACTCCTTCTTTAATTGACACCATGCTCCATATTAGATGGCCTGGCCCTGAGGTTTAGCGAAAAAACATCCGTATAGTCACTGTAGCTTTTGAGAAAATTGCTCTGCCCCACGCCCTTCCAGGACGGGTACCAATGGCTTGAGGTCTCTGCGGAGTTCAAACTCTATTCCATACAAGTAGAGGTAAAATTTTGTGACAGGCCAAACGGACGGCTAGTACCTCCCTTTCAAGCTGGGAGTTCCTCTTCTCCACATCACTTAGCTTGCAGCTGTTCTAGGACTTCTCCAAGGACAACAGGTGATGCGTCTGTTACAAGGCTGCTCAGTTGCATCTTTGGCAAAGTAGGCCATGACCAGGGCGTTTGTTAGCAACTTCTTAATTAGTTCTTCGTCCTTAGTTCCCCATTTGCAAGACTTGCCAGTACACGTTAGGTCCTGCAAGGGGCTTCATATTGTCGAAAAGAGCAGCTTTGTTGTCCAGAGGTTGCGCATTGTCAATGTTTGTTGTGCAGTTGTTAATATTAATTCCAACCGTAAGGATTAAAAGCATCTCGGACGTTTTACGACCATGTAGAGTTGCAGCCTGCCCTGGGACTATATAAAATTGTGCAACGGATGAAATTTTGGACTGAGGTACACTGACTCAACATACAGCTCCTCTTAAGCTCTAGCGGGTGTGAGTGTGTGTATGCCTACACATGTTTATGGCGCCCTGCTAAGATTCTTTTCCTTCCTGAGATCACAGCTGGTGCCTGAATCAAGAATAACATACATTAATTATTTTATTATTTATACGCAATTCTAGTGTTTCAAGGGCTCACTAATGGAGGCAGTAAACACGTACAATGCATCGTCCTCTGATTCCTCACCATCCGCTTTTTGGGTGACCGCATGCACTTTCTCTCGTCTCCTCCCTGTTCTGAGCTGCAGAGGAGCTCTCCTATGACTGGTGGTGCGGTTTGTGTTACGTTGCTGGCATGTTCTTGGTGTTATTCTTTGGTGTTATCGGCAACAAACAGCAGAATGATTCAGTCTTCCACAAGATTCGCAAACATGGCCACGAGAGCAGCGACAGTCCTTGGCCAAGTGCCCGATTTTGTTACAATTGCAACATCTTCCTTGGAATTTCATTAGTTTTTTAGCTAGCTCCATTGGATTGATTTCCTCTCCGGGTTGGATAAAGATCAGGGCATCTTTACATAACATTGGCTTACTACTTCTAAGAGCTTGGATAGGATTCAACTCTCGGACCGATATAATTTAAACTTCAAGTTTTTGTCCTTGATGTATGTTAGCAATTGGTCTCTGATCATATTGTCTTTCTCTTCTCCATACTCGCAATGTTCAGCTAAACTGTCAAGTCTGGTTATAAAGTTATTGATTCCCTCACCAAGTGAAGCCGGCGTTCCTAGAAAGTTTTGCCTCTTTGTTGGAATATTCTTCTTCAATCTGAAATAGTCGCTTTCTTGTCTTCTTGTAGCGTCGCCCTTCGTTTCCTCGGCAATGGTGCGGATTCTCCTACGCCCGGTCCTGTGGGATGTAAAAGAAGGGCTCGTTGCTGTTTCGGGTCGTTGATGCCTGATGCTGTCACGAAAAGCTCAAATCCATCGTTCCAAATTCGCCAACGCTGCCAAAGAGTGGCAGGCTTGCAAACTGAAATTTGCAATTACTTTAATTGCGATTACAACTGCGATGATCGCGTCTCAGTTTTATCTGTATTCCCACAGTTCAAATTAACTTGATTTCACGTCTAATTCCTGTCACAGGTAAAGATGAACTCGATAAATTGGTCGTCATAGCTCAGTTGGTAGAGCAATGCAGCGCTAATGCAGAGGCCATGCGTTCGAATCCCGCTCAAGCCCTGAAAATTAATTTTAGGCTAATATTTGCAATTGCTTAAATAGTGATTAGGACTGCGATGGTGAAATCTCAATAGACCAATTTTGATATCTTAAAATTCAGCCTAACACAACAGACTTCAGCACAAGGCTCTGGGGAATAAACCCCACAAATTCTATATTTATTCCACAGAGCCTCGTACTGAGGTCTATTGTTTAGGCTGAAAATTGGTCTTTTGCCGTTCAAATTAAATTTACTTCACAGCCAAAGATAATAAAGCGTTTTCCGTGCAATTCCGTAGATCAACTGAAACCTTCCAAGGATTAACGAGTATTACCTAAACATTTGTTAAAACTTCGACAATCACCCAAACCATTTCGAGGACGTCTGAAGAGTTTCGAAGGACGCCTGAAATCTGCCGCAGTTAACAGATAGTGACTAATGCGTGATTCATCGTCCAGGTTTGTCTTCTTAGCGGGGAGGATCGAGGAAAGTAGTGTGTGAGCTACAAGATGTGAGGTACTAGGCGGGTAAGATTGCCGCAAAAAATAGATGCTCAACTCAGCAGTTGACATCGTTTTAATTAACTTAACAGTTTCTGGATTGTTGACTTGTTTAAAAGAATCAGGTTTTATGGGATAACTCGTACACGTTTATTGATGCTTTAAAAACATTTTTTTAGAAAGTGCAAAAGTAGTAGTAGGTCAGCAGACTCCTTGGACTTCCCTTCCTTCCTGCATAATAATTTTTGACTTCCTGCATACTAATGTGGATTTCCTCCATACTAATAAAGTGCCTTTCTCCATACTAATGAAGTGCCTTCCTCCATATTAAAGATAAATTTCGAGTCACAAACAGTTCCAGCGAATTTTAACAGTTTATGTGAAGGACAAAAGGGCAGAAAGGGCACCTTTTTGGCTCTTTCCTCTTTCTTTTCTTGGTTTTGGGGTCAATCGTATTGTGATATACGCGAGCCATATTGGTGTTTTGTAGTTTCGCCAGTTTGAAATAGATTTAAAATGTAGTTAACATGTCAAGAACATAAAATATGCTTTGAATAGGAAGATTTAAACCTATTTGAGGTAGCTTTAAATAGGAAGATTTAAACCTATTTGAGGTAGCAATTCATATTAAGAACTTAAAAAAAAAATGAATGGCCTCGTTTTGTCCCTTTTGTCCCTCAAATGTCCTGTGTTGTGGCCTCTTTGTCCTGTGTTATGTCCTTTTCGCCCTTCGCATAAACTGTTAAAATTCGCTGGAACTGTTTATGACTCGAAATTTATCTTTAATTTAATACGCAACGACAGCCAAAAACGCCAAAAGCGCCAAAAACGCCACCTTTTTGACCCTGTGTTTTTCTCCGAGCGCGCGTGTAAACGAGCGCGTGGCTAAACAGAAAACAAGTCATGATTAAATTCAACCAATGATTTATTTACAAACCATAATTACATTCTTCAGAACTTTTTAAGTCTTCAATATACGTACAATTAACACGAGATAAAAACTACATACAATTTTTATTTACAATTTACAAAAAAGCGAGAAAACTATTTACACAAACTTTAAATGTCTAACGGAAGCGTGCTAAAAACAAACTTAATTATAAAACATAACGTTTCGGGTAAAAAGTCTCACTCCAATCCCCACCGCCCCCTTTCCATGCTATCAGTGACCCATCCTCCATTCCTTTTTAATTCTTCCTGATATACGCGTTCTCGTTCCCGTTCTTCAGGAGTTCCATTTCTCAGTTTTTCAGAATACCGTCGTTCCCTTTCTCTAACTTCTTCCGTCTTTCTCTTTCTCTTTTCTTCTCTTTTCCGAATTTCAGCCCTCTTCCTCTCAAAGTCTTTTCGCTGGTGTATTAACAACTCTCGGAGTCGTGAATGTTCCTTTTGAATTCTGCTTTGGTTTGGCCTCGGGGTTTTTGAATAAATGAAAAGTGACTTTTATGTTTCAGCGCCACGCGTTCCATGTTCTCAATTTGTCGCAGCTCAGCATTTGTAAACTGTAAAGCAAAAGATATTTCGATTAAGTTTGCTTATTCCGATTATTATTCAACGTGGTTGAAAGTAAATAGACACATCGCTTCTATTTCATTGTATTGTTAACGGAGTTTAGAAGTGTTTCAAGTCAAAGTAACACGCATAATTACACTTGCTTAACACATGGGCGTAGCCAGGAGTTTTCAAAGGGGGGGTCACACTGAGTCATACAGAGGGTACTCACCAGATTGTCACCTGAAAATTGTAGGTTGTTTGCTTACAAAAAGGCTCACAAAGGGGGGGTCACGGGCACCCAAGGACCCCCCTCTGGCTACGCCCTTGTAACAGTGTGTGTTAAAGCAACCGTTCAGAGTCCGTTATCGTGCTACAAAATATGATAAACTTACCGAATCGAGAAGTCAAATTCATTTTCCACGTTTGCAGTCGGAACCTCATTGCCGGACGCCTGTGATAAAAGAATAAAAACGTGGTCGAGGAGAGAGAATTGAATCTTTAAGTAGTAGATAAAATATGAGCGGGAGATCTGTATGGGCGTTTACAATGGCGAGCCGATAGGCGAGCCATTGTAAACGTTCATACAGATCTCACGCGAATATTTTATCCTACTTGGGAAATGAATACATTAAATTGAATGCAAAATATTGTTATGGCATTTGTTCATTGGACATGCATGTCAGAATGCCATACACATCGAACGCAAATATTTTCACCTACTTGCGAAAGGAAAACAATAAATTGAATGCAAAGTATTGTTTTGTGACATGGATGCCAAAATGCTGTACGTCCCACAGGAGACAGTTGTTGGGAAAGGCAGGATTGCCTCGCAAGACAGCACATTGTCTTCGTGTTACCTGTGCTACTCGTTTGTTTCAGAATTCAGTAGAAGAGAAATTGGCGAGGGAAAGAACAGGACACAGGTCCAATGCACTTTTCGGTTATCAAAAGGCTAGTGACGAACAGGTCCAAAATGTAAGTGAACTTTTGGCACCGGTCAATGACTCGCGCAAGTCGGGTCAAAGTAAAGCGACTGAGAAATGTAAAGAGTCTGAAACAAATACTCAAGTGCTTGAAGATTTACCAGACAGCGATTTTGATTTGTCTGATTATATTTTGGCTTCTATTTCAATGCCGGAAAGCACAATAAGTTATAATGAAAACAACATCTGTACAAATTCTGTTTTCAATAACTGTACAATTAATTTCGTAGTTAAGAAGTGAATAGTTCCCTTAACCCCTTCAGTGCCAAGGACGTACCTATAGATTTTACTCTGTCTAACGCCAGACGATTTTACTCGTCAAAGGGAAACCCCTTGGCACTGAAGGGGTTAAAAACTATCCCCCTTAATGTATTGATTGCTTGATGTTTACTACATTGTTCAGAAAATAGCCAGATTGTGTATAAAGTTTCATAGAATAAAGTTGATGGGTAAATAAAATTAAATTCTATGATGAAAATATGTCCATTTTGTTATTCATTTTAATATCAGTAGAGGTCTGAATCAAAAGTTAATGAATACTAATTAGCTGAGCAGGAGTTTGTATCAAAAGTTAATTCTACTGTTTAATAATTCATCAACCCCAGCCTTTCCCTGCTACCTATTCAATCCCTCCCCGAGCTTTCAGACAGTTGATTTGTATTGGGGTTTACAGTTGTGTACATGTGATCTGAATATTGTGCTGGGATTGGTTTGCACGCTCATGAATAATTAATGAATTTTACAATGGTTATTAAAGCAATGTTTGAATGATCTAAGAGTTAAAATTTACGCTCTAAAATGTAAGAGGAGAAGAAAGTTTTCAAATCACAGCTAGTAAACTTCGCTCGCGCGTTTATTTTCTCAGTGGGAGTGGGTAGTGATCAGGAGAAAGTTAACCGTTTCACTTACCGTTAGCTAGGTTTCAGGAATAACCTCAGATCGTCGGCCGTATGTTCCGATGGAATCTGTTAACTGGGTACACAAGACTGTCGGTTAAGAATTAAATAAACAGATCGAGCAAAATATTACAACTTACTTCGAGTTCTTGCACAATCAGTTCTGTCAATCGCGCAAACGCCAATGGCATGAAATTCTCTGGAATTTGGACGGCTTCAGTGAACATCTCCCAGTTGCAGACAGTTAACCCCTCGGGGACGAGCCACACACATATGTGTGGAAAATTACATCACCGCACAAGCGCTTAAGGCAGCTTGAAGATCAATAACTTTGGTGAAAAAAGCCATCTAAACGATAAACGTTTCGAAAATCGAACAACGTTTTCAAGTTTCCAGCGAGTTCAAGTTAAATAAAGGAATGAGGCTTTCGTGAAAAATTCGCGCTTTTATTTTGAATACGTAAAAGATTTTTCATGAGCCAACCAGGGTTAACTATTAGCGGGCAAGACCGGGCAAGGTTATTGTTTTCATTGTTTTAGAGCGACGTTTATTAGTATGGAGGAACGCATTTTTACCTAGACACTTCATTAGTATGGAGGAAGGCACTTCAGTAGTATGGAGGAAGACACTTTATTAGTATGGAGGAAATCCACATTAGTATGCAGGAAGTCAAAAATTATTATGCAGGAAGGAAGGGACGTCCAAGGAGTCTGCTGACCTACTACTACTTGCAAATAAAGTGGGAGTCTTGAATTTGGCTCAGAGAAAACATTTTCGAAAAAAATCGGCCCTTGAAAGTTTACAATAACCATTAAAAGATGATGAAAATGCTCTTCAAAGATGGTCAGTTCTGAACTTGTGCCACTAATCGATCCGCTTTGCAAACTTTTAAAATAAATATAATTGCTCGAGGTTTCATGACGATTATTTATTTATCAAAATGCTGCGAAAATTATGAATGCACGCAATGAGTCTTCATTAAAATTTAATTATAAAATTGCATGCTGCCACCCTAAATGATGAAGGCATTTTCATGACATGGTGGATTAAACTAGGTAATAATAAAAGGAGAAATAACCAATGGTAAAACAGAAGAGTCAAGTTAAGAAAACAAGATGGTTAGTTATAGAGTCAGGTACATACAGAACACACACACGCATACACAAAACGCAATCCAATATGCTCTACAATATTGAATAAACTGCAGGAAGTAGAACAACACTATCTAGGATCTGGAAAACGTGCTGGGAATAACAACTTCAAATAAAGGCCTCCCTTCGACACACAAAATTTCATTCGCTGCCTAGGGAAGAAATAATATAAGAGCAGTCCAAAGGAACATCAGTATAAGATGCGTGAAGCGAGTTTCTGTGTTATTCGTCTTTGCGTTTTTACGCGAGTTAAAGGCAATGTTTCTTTACCGGTAATTTAACGGTGTGCTCATTCGAGTGTCTGGGGTGGTGGCTTTTACGACTTACTATTAATATTAAAGCGTTTTCACGACTAACGGCTAGTTTATTTTCCTCACTGTTAACAGATATATTAGAAAGTAATAACCATTGTTTTCATGTTGACATCTGTAAAATATGCATATGCAAGGTGTTAGAACCATTTCGAGACAGAGAAAAGTATGTAAATTTTTGAAACTGTAGACTGGAATTTAACTTTCAACCTCTAAAATAAAAACATATTTTACGCCTAATGGCTTAATGTTTGGCTCATTTTACGGCTAACGGTTAAATCGCATTTTGGCCCTTTTATTCTTGCAGATTTTAATTAACTAAACGAAATATCAGTAAGATAAATTAAAAGGCAAAGTCGTGTAAAGTAGGATTTGTAAGAATAGATTTAATGGCGAATATATTGACTACAAAGAAAAATTGTTTTCTTCAGTATTTTAATCTTAACTAAATGGATTTGGTTATATGTTTGAATATTTGATATTTTCACAATAAATTAACCTAAAAATACGATAAGAATAAATAAACAAGTTTCGCTAATGTATGACTGCCCATAGGGTGCAATGAATTATCGACACGAATTGAAAACTAAAACACGCGATTTAAGACAAGAATTAACTGACGGAAATTTCTAGAAAAGAAGGTTTCTTTTTCGAAGTCGTTGAATAAAAGCATACTGCGCAGTCGTCAAACTGATGAAGTAAACCACATGAAATCACAACGGATCCCCTGATTTCAGTATGCAGCTGGCGCGATTGTTAGTTTATTTGAAAAATTTAAATGAGAGCTTATTAAGTCCCAAATGTTACAGTGCAAACCAAATTTAAACTCACACCATATGCGCAGCATTTCGTTGCGCTAGAAAATCGTAATGACGATCACTTCTCAATTTAAAGTACGCGCCGAAAGCGTCTAATATTATCTCAGTGTGGACTGAATCGCGAGGTCAGGACAATTTTTAGCCAGCAATTAAGGTAGGTTGCTATTTTGTATATACCTCACCATTGGGTTTCTTAGAAAGCCTTAACAGCGACGACCCTGACGCCAAGGACATGCAACTTCTCCTGGAAAATGAAGTTGTATATTGCCTTCGAACCTTCCAATGTTCTAGATCGATCTTTTCCAAGGGGCAATTGGTCTGAAAACTTGCTCATGGTCCTCATGTTATGTTTATAATGACTGTTCAGTTTCAATAGAAAATACGGAAAATTAGACGTCGTGGCTCATATAATCCAAAATAAGGAGAGCTTGGTCGTTTCATGCTGACTTTTGAAGAGGACGGCTAAGAAATAGACAAATAAAAATTCATATCCAATGTGCAATGCTATTATGCTTCTAGTGACGTTGTCGTCGTCTTTACCGACGTGGTTTGTTAAAGCTCCGTAATTTAATGTGTTTGTACGACACTACGCGCAGTTTCTCTTGCAAGGTTGCTCTCAACGCTGTTATGAAAAAAAGTTTGTGTTCCCTGGGAGTGCCAGCTACATTCCATGTGATTACTCAAACAACATCGTCTTCATAATTTCTTCAAGTTGTGGCAAAGCCAGGAGGCATTTTAATATACGTCAAATTTGGGCTCCAGTTAGCAAAGAATTTAGACACTGTTTTGATCTGGTGAAAATATAGGAGCACGAAGTTATAGTAATGGGCCTATATCCCGTTTGCGGAACAATCATTATCTTCCACAGGACGTTTATGTATTAGATTATTATAATCGGACCATTATTTTCTGAGCATTAACTGAGGATTTTGCAACGAAGAAGTCTAGGCATACAAATTTTTGAAAAGACATTTTATTTGCCCGTTAAATTGTGCCACAGTCAACTTTACGAAGTTTTATTCTTTCGCCAAAAGCCTCTAAGGAAAACCCCTTCCCATGACCTAAAAGCGTTTTTGCTCCTTTCTTATCTGATTTGCCGTTTATATTCTTGCTCAAATACTGAGGTAGTTGGTCACCTAACTGGCAGCGTTTACGTCGCACAATGTAAATTGAAAATGATAAACGTTTTATATGTCAGTACTTGTTTCGAAATCGATAACAGCTAATGAATTACAGCAAATGAAAACAAACATATCCGTCGACACTCAGGGACTGCAGCATCTAAATACTACATCAGTGCTCGTTGATGAGCGTTTACTGTTTTGTTTAAGTTTCCTTTTGAATCGATTAATTAAAAAAGCTGGATCCGAAAGGACGTCATGATTGACATTCTCATAAAAAAAAGTCGCCCTGATATGTTATTCCCTTTAAGATCAGTTCATATTGTTCAACCGCCAAATGGCTGAAAACGACCAAGAACAATAATAAGAATGGTAATGTTTTAAGAACCACTAAGTGAAAATGAAGCTGTAAGAAATTATTCACCAAACAGAGACGTGTATCGACAGTTGGTGTGATATGAGATGCGTGACATATTTATAGATATATAGAGAGGAAAATATACAAGGTGGCGTGAAGACAACGTGTGAATATTATTTTGCGAATAGTTAAAACGATATTTTACGAACCAGCGCAGCATGTTAATAACGTATTGCTTTTGCTACTAAAGCAAAATCCTTCACACGATTCATATGTTCAAGCCAATTGTGTCAAATTTTATTTTTATTTTTGCTAATTCAAAGCTACAGCACTCTAGGCTCCAGCTGAATTCACAATTAGGCCTCTCGGTATCTAACACTGCTTACAAAAATATATTTTATAATAAGGCTCTTTAAATGGTCCAATCCCGCGATTTGAGCACCATAAAATGTAAGCCTCCAAAAACTCTTTATCCAGTGAATGTACTTAGCTTTCGTCACTGTCACTGGTGATAGATTTGCGGCCTGTCGCGGATGATAATTCGTCGCCTCTTGTGTGTGCGTGTTTTTGTTTTGAGCGCGTTGGAAAACATCAAGTTCGTCGCTACTGCCCGTATGGGTATCATCCCGAAAAAGACTCACTTTTAATCCAAACTAGGCTTGGCAATGCTCTTGGCTTGTTATTCCTGCAAAACACCTCTATCTCTTCATCGATCTATTAGTGCATGAATCTATCGGCCCTAATTGGCTTTTTGCAACACGGCTTTTCTGACTTAAAGCTGTTTTGCCTCTTTTTGAGGATATCGTACAGAAAGGATGGAAAACTAAACTTGTTTTTTTTTCTGGAGGACTTAGTCAACACTTTACTGGTATGGTCTTTAAAACGCTCATTCTCGAAAACTAGTAAGTCACCGACCAACTTCAAAAGCATTGAGCCAAGAATTAACAAAGTTTTGTATACTTGTTGTTCGTACAAAATTTTAGCAACCGTTTATTCACAGTTTGCCCTTCCAAAATTAACGTTTGGTAGGTTTTCAGTCTCCAACTTCTATTTTCAATTTTTCTTCGAAACCAACTCGGGCGATATTCTTTCATAACGATTTGATTATCTTATTTGAGTATTGATTTCGAGGCTTCGGGTCACTGACCTGGGTCTCTACAATTTTAAAACACCAGGTGGCAACTTTGGTTTCTTTACAGTTACTTATAATGTATGGCGTAAAACGTCGACAATTCTGTGTCAGAACTCACCAAGTTGGAAGTCGAACAATATATTTTAGAAAACAGTCCTAAGGAAGCACGCGCGCTGATTGGTTAAAAAGCCTGTTTGTATAACTCGATGTAAACACAGAACTAGCGCGCGCTGTTGACGTAGTGATGGCGCGAGCGAAGAGAATTTCCATTTTGATAATCAAAGTTTACAAGTTGTTTTCCTTTTTCTCGTCGTGGTGTTTTCTAAAAGAAATAGAAAACATGTACTCCGTGTTTGTATCGAGTTATACAAACACTCGTGAAAGTTGGGAGAACTCGAAAAAGCTGTGGAAACACTCGCCTGCGGCTCGTGTTCCCACAGCATTTCTCGTTCTCCCAAACTTCCACTCGTGTTTGTATAACTCAATACAAACACGGTACATGTTTTCTATTTCTTAAATATTGATTTTGTATCATCTCAATTACAATGAAGCTTGGTGTCATAGTAAACTCAGATTTAGACAGCACAGCACTCATTCCATGCGAGAAATCAACTGAAAAGTCCTTTACCTCTGTCCTACTGATTGAGACAAGTGATTCTCTCTCAACCGAATCGCGACCAAGCCTCGCTCTTTTGCAGAAACGTGTTTTTGCTATGGCGGCAAAAGAAGAAAAAACCGTCGACAAATACAATCCAAGACAGAAGCGGCCTTCTTATTGCAAGTAACAAAAGGCACTTATATGGTCTTCGGTATCTGGCAATATTGTCAAACAGAAAAACAGTTTGTACAGGTGAGCTAGAACCATGTCAGTACAGATTCAAACACATCGAATACGAAAAACATAATCGTCCTGGTACTTTAACGAAACCAAAATAAGCCTGAAAACGCTTTTTTTTCTGTAAACATATATAATCAAACATCTGGCAGTGCGCATTGTGGCGGTTTTTGATCTTCGGGGCAGTAAGTTGAAAAATATATATATCTTGCTATTGAAAAAGAAAATTGCCCATGTGGTTAACAGTAAGTGGTTTAGGGCTGAATTTGACCTGGAGTGCGGGTTTCT
>CM042749.1:20500440-20512940 GCA_022496165.2 Catalaphyllia jardinei
TACTTGTATTATTGTTAACTTTCGTCACTGAATCGTTTTCTTTACTCTCGAAGCTTTCAAAATCAATAGTGCTGAACAGGTCATCAAATTCTAAAGAAAACATATTTGAATAAACGTCATTGAACCAGCCAATTTCGTCCATCTTTGTTCTCTAGCTGGAGCTGGCAAACCTGCTCAAATTTTTCACTTGGACTTCATTTACAGACTGCTATTAATCGGACAGGTCAAATCGGACAGTTTTGATGGTGCAACAGCCAAATTAAGCCATAGATAAGGGCTTTTAAGAACCAATCCGATTCAAGCATTTTGTTATTGACACAATTAGTATTGAAATAGTAGTACATTTTTCACAACGACCTGTTTAACCTGCAGTTGAGCAGAATTAACAAAACGGAAATAAATTATGTACAGTGCAGTGACAAAAGCAAGGAATGTATATTTATGCATAACTCGACCAGAACCATGTTTCAGTTAATACCAAGCGGAAGTAAAATTTTCACAATCAAATGGTAATTTTGTTTATGCTCATAATTTTCAATTGTTTTCACAGCCAAGTGGCTTAAATTAATTATGATAACACTTATTTGCTCATAAATACTCATAAATTAACACATTTTGCAGAGACGTTCGATATATAAAATCACGGAGACCCATTCACTGTGCATGTTAGAAGCATTAATTATGGTAACAGGAAGTTTATCCCACTGACGTCAACCGAGGCCAGCGTGGGATCCTCAATGCCTGCTGTGGGCCATATAACCGAGTTGCTGTGATCAGAGTGTCCCAGACCTAACGCGTGTCCGCCGGGCCGCGTTACTCTTTCGACATCAAGCAATTTCGCTTCGAAATGGCGGAGACAGTCGAAGATCGTTTTCACGTGACGTTATCACTTTCTAAAATCTAAAACTAAACATTCACCAAAGTTTTTATGCTTATCAGGCATAAGAGGCGGCATATTTATATCTGTTTACAGCTCAATAGCGTGCTTCGTTTGGAAACCAGAGCATTTTGAATTTCCGGGTTATGGAGGTGCATGACACAATTAGGCTATGATCGAGTTTGTTTATTTTGGGGCTTTTTTAGAAGTTAGAGTATTAGGAAAAGTGCTAATGTCAATACTTGTTTTTCAGTACTGATAATCAGTTGCCTAGACAGCCAAAGTAAGTTCCAGATTTCCGGCCGCCATATTGGTGTACCACGGAGGTACATCAACATGGCACTTTCATACTGAGCACTGTAAATTTCTGCGAAACATATCTGACGTTTGGGAGAACGCTCAGTCCCAAAACTTGGAGATGTGTCTTACTTATTTATCTTCTATAACATCAATATTTCTTTCCACTGGATGGTTTTCGATTTATTTTTTTGCGTGACAGCGAAAAACGATCTATTTAAAATATTCTCGAGATGAAAAAAACTCAGAAGCGATCGTAAGTATTCAAGAAAGTTATTTTCAAAGTCATTTCGAAATCCATCGCGGGTAGCTGTAAATACTTAAAATCTTAAAAAATAATACGATGTGTTAAATAGACGAATTCGGCTAAGGTGTTTGAATCCCCTTTGGCACCCAATTCAGATGATTAATTTATTTGGAAGGTTACAATTGGGCAATTTGTCACACGCAACTGATTGCATGGGGGGTATATTCAAACAGAACAATTGTAACCTCCCAAATGAATCATCACGTGACTTGAATTGGATGGCAAGAAGCATGTAAACACGTTCATCGAATCAGTCTATTGTCTTTTTTCGGCTGACTGGAATGAGGTGAATTGCTCCCTCACGGAGAGATTGTACATCATTAAACCCTAGACTCACACAGACAGTAACCTACAAGTTCCAGACCCAAGGATGTGATTCCCAGATCTATGAACATGACTCCCGAACCCTTGAGGACTTTTTCAACAAATTTAGCTTTCTCTTTCTGACAATTTTTGAGCCAATTATAAAGGAATTTTTGACGTTTTATAGGATGGTAAGGTCACTTAGTCGAGAGAAAAGATGAAAGAAATGATTTATATTGTAAAATAAGCCTCATTATGTTCATTAGGAATAACAAGGTGAAAACGTAGGTTAAATGGGTTGAAGTTCAATTTCCAGGCCCAGGAAGGTGACAAGCAAAATAGTTATTCCTTCTGTAGTGCTCTCCCATGAATCTTCCCATGTTCATCTACAACCTGATGAACCTCCATCAAGATAGGAAATATAACTCTCCTCTGAGTTTCAACAGTAAAAACCAGTCTTGCAAAGCGAAAGCTCACTAAAGCAAAACTTTAAACACAAGAAACAGGTTTAATACCACTGTGATACAAACTTGAAGCGATTACAATATGATATATGCATGTAGCTGAATTATTTCATTCAATTTGCTTTCTCCTTAGGGTGGCTCCAAACAGTTCCAGCACTTAGATTTGATGGGTCGTTAACGTTATAAACACTCTTTATCTCTTGATGCTACAATCATGGTAACAAAATACTTTCCAGTCATTGGTGAACATGTTGTTATCATTTTCGTAACACAATAGATTACCATAGCAACAGTATGACCTGTTAAAAACACCCTTAATTGCAGCTTTAGGGGCTTATAACTCAAAAACGAACGGTGAAATTGTTTTATCTTGTCAACTTGATAAGCAGGAAAAACGCAACTTTTGGTACGCGCAAAGTTTAAAAAAATCTTTTAGTAATGCTCAGAGCCACCTTGAATTTTCGAAAAGTGTCTCTGAACCCTCCTCCCTTGTTTATAGACAAGATACCGCGAACACGTCTTTTACTATCTTTTTTTATTTTCTTTTGCAATCATTAATTGGAGTCAAGGACATAAAATCGAGCATGGTACATGGTTTCTCTCTGACAGGTAATTAAAGCTATGTAATCAATAGCTGCTAACATTTACAGCAATTTAGTCTCAATCTAGGCAGCCAAACTTCTCTTATACAGCCTTTGTAAAGTCTCGTTTCTCAATTCAGACGGTTATCATATGGGCTTCTGTGATCACGGACAGTGACATTTTATTGAGCCACTTTTCATGTTCCGCTTCTTCTCTTGAGCTGGACAGATGTAACAATCCCTAGAAGGAAAGGAATACATTTTCTGTGTAAAGAACTCATGCATAATAAGTCTTTCTTTTTAGGAAGGGATCGTCAATATGGCCTACTAAGCGCCCAGCTTTTGTATATCTAAACTAGACGGTTAATTCGAGGTAAAAGTAATTCAGCTCGCCTATCTTTTTATTTGAGCTCTCAATTTATTTCTCTATTCTAGGCCAGTCAGCGTAAACATGACCTTGCTGACAACACCAAATTGGGCCAGATACAATACATTTCACCTTGACAATCTGTTCTAGTCTACTGTTGTTTTTGAACCAGTGAAATTCTGGGAATTCTGGGAATTCTTACACGGGCTTCATTTAGTATCTCGGTAGTTTCTGTGTAATGCTTACAAAGATTGTTCCTGTTTCTTATGCATAAGATTATGTACACGTCCTAGGCTCTGAGTGTTTGGAAGAACAAATAGGTCCGTCTGTGACCCTTTATGACATTTTGTTTTGCTGTACTCGGCTTCCGAACACTTTTCATTCTGACCCTTTATTTCGCTGTCGTCATCTTGCTGACCTTCGTCAAGGATCACATCAATTGCTCCACTGTCTTTAACAGCGGCGAAAATAGTGGTATCTTCTGTTTGTCCCGTTTGCAGCTGGTTATCGAGTACGTTTGCGCCAGACCCAACCAAACTACTTATCTCTCCTTGCAAATCGTTGAGAGGAAGAAGCAGTGCAAGACAACAAGAAAGAGACCAATGGGGATTTTTACGCCATTCCATAAGGTAACCATACAAAACCAATCCGTATTGAACTGGAAGAAAAAGACGAAACTAAGAAATGTGTTTAGAAAGATTAGGCACCTATCCTTTTCCCCTCCCATACGGAACATAATCATTTTCACTTCTCACAAAGCTTCCAGAGTCATGTATTTTGGTTATTTTAGTATACATGAAGGGTAGAAGGTGTAGAACGAAATATGTTGCCACCCATCTAAAAATATCTTCGAAGGGAGAGATGTATAAAATTTGCGCTGACAAAGGAAAAAACTGCTTCCACTTTAGTTGCATACCAACAAACTTGAGCGAGAATATATGGTTTCGTATATCTTCCACTACCTGGATTATTTACCAACAGCTACCAGCGTTGGCTGGGGATTTAGCTGCTATTTAAATGCAAATTGTTTTGATTGCGGCCGGTTACTGCCAAATACTGATTACGTTTCGAGAGGACACCTTGCAGACACCTTGTCACTTTGTCCCGGCACAGGCATAAGATACGTTCACATTCACAATCGAACAACTTTCCGCAAGTGAAAACATTGTGTGTTGCCATGGATAGCTTCCTACAGAAAGTACAAATTTAAATACTTTGTTTTAAAGAGTATTTTTTCTCACCAGAAAGTAAGCCTATCACCAGAGTATTTGCTCCAAATACCAATATCTTAAAGACGACTTCGTCCATGTATATGTAGACCAAACCGGGTACATTCTCTGAAGAAACTCTACTAACACCGCCAACAACCAGGTTCAAAAGGGTAACAGCAAGAGACGCAAACATCATCCTGTTTTCGAATGCGTCTTGCATGGGACGGACCCAAGAGAACAGCATTCCGTACATTCCAGCGACGACTAGTGTTAAGCCAATGTAGGATCTGCTCTCTTGTCCCACCAGAATCAGGACAGAGGTAAGGACTACTTTACGAGACATTTCAACTAGTTCCCAATACCATGAACGATGTTTATAGTTTTGGAAAAGAAAACGCAATCCTGTGATCAATTCCACATGACAGTTTCGTTCTTGAGGTCTCTGGGTGACGCTGTCGACTAAGTGCAACCTGCGGTTTTTCCAAAGGATGATAAATGAAGCGGTTGACAAGGCCACGACATAGGTACTGGAGATGTACGCCAGGATAAGAAAATGGTGGTACTTTGACCCTTGACATTGTACGCTGTAATCTTCCTTCAGATACTTGAAGCATCGTTCTTCGTTGTCGTCTCGGCAGAGTTTTCGGCATGCAAAAGGTAGCACAGTAGCTGTCTTGGAACACGTGCTTAGGTAGGTAACGTACAAGAAGAAAAACAAGTTTCTGTAGACAACTTCCTTTGTTTCTTTTCATTATCGTCTGAGCTTCGGCTTCGTAAGGTGATCACTTTCCGCACAATACCACAAAAGCCAATGATCCCAGCATTTATTGCTACCAAGGCAAACAGGCTGTCAAATGCATCTATTTGTAATCCACGGTAGAGGCATTGAAAAGGTGCAATCTGAAGCACATTTAGCTGCAGTATTCCTGAGTACTTGGCAATAGCCTCCAAGGAGTCAGGCCATTTTATGTACGAGAACGTTTCCAGTAAACCGTTTGTGACTTGGTAAAAGCCGATAACAATCTTAAGTTTGGAAAGGAATAAGTCGATTTGATTAAGCCCCTGTACCTTCTTAGCTTTTCGTTGACTCATATACACCACAACTACCAGGACTGTCAGTAAAATAACTGCAACGATAGACAACTGTCCAGCCATCCACTTCTTGGATGGACATTGTGCACAGTTTGGTAATTGTCTGTAATATCCTGGGCTGCATACTCCGCAAAGAGGTCCATCGTAGCCGCTTTCACAAGGGGAATCTAAACCACATTTGCAGGAGTCTTCAGCTGGACATTTATAAGGTGTTGGTATAGCATACGGGAATTGCACGCTAAAATAATCCAGAGCTGGTGAAGACGCTAACATATTTTTAATAAAATTCCTGTAACGATGTTTATGTGTCTTGTTTCGCCATTCCCACCAATAACCAGGTTTCAGCGTGGCATAATCATCTTTGCATTCCAATCCACCTTGTCCACATTTGTAGCATTTCTCAAACATGTGTAAGCGATAAAATCCCTGCAAGCATTTACAAGCACGGTAACCAGCGAAGACGTCAGTCTCTGTTCCTGTGGAGGAGTTAACAATGGGTATGTAATATAATTAGGACATCTCATCCATATCATATAAGGTTGGTAACGGTTTAAGCTCGTTCGAAATGGTAGCTATACGTATATTTAAAACACGGTTTGATATACACTTTGAGATATGACCTCGAAGTATTCGTCATTTGAAACGATTACATTTTAAGCATGTTAGCGGGTTCTATAGTCTACTGACAGAGTACAAAATCTTGGTATCTCGTGATCGTTACGCATGTCACAGAGCACTCAAACCGTTCACGTACAATCTAAGTAATGAATTAGTTATCGGTAACTGCCCTTTGTTTTCGTTTTAAAGGAAACTGTTACCGTTTCAACCAATTGTTAAACAGGTTTGCTACGGAACATTTGTTTCACACACTGACGTTTAGTTTCCCGAAGACCTTAATGTAAAATATCCTATAATAACTGCATTCAAAGTCTGTTCATTTTATTCCCATTAGATCATTAGAATCATAACAGTCCTCTAAAAACGGCTGAAGCCTGAAACGTGTATACCATTTGAGCACTGCCAACTGGGAATACCCGACCTGCAGGGCCTGGTTACGTGATTAAAAGGCCGTTTACACGGCAGAAAAATTCGGGACCCGACCTGCCCATAAAGTAGTACGGACCCATAACTTTTGTGAAGAAATACTGTTTCTTTACAAAAGGTATAGGTCTGTACTACTTTTTTGGCGGGTCCGGACCCAAATTTTTCGGCCTTTAAGTGTACTGCAGTGTGTAAATGTCACACAGTGTGCCAGAAAGGGTTTGCACCTAATCTAATGGTGTTTAGAATACTTCACTATCAACAAATAAGATATCACGTTAACACGTGTACCTACGGTCTCTCGGCAACTGGTTTGTTTGATTCTTTCTTTGTAAGACGGCAGTGACACGAGAGCAGCAACGAAAGAGCAGGTAAAAAAAAAGAAAAAACCAAACAAAACAACAACTGGGCTTTACCCTGCCCCTTCACCACTGAATCAATCCGTGGTTTTATTCGCTCTCGCCCTGAACGATCCTACACTAATCATTATATGGACTGCAGAACTAGTATAGAAAATATTCATGCAATTAATGAACGCCAGAATAAGCTGCGTACTATTCAGTTAAAGAATTGAAGCAGCGAAAGACGGAAAACAGTATTTTGGTATTATTTGGACATGACATACAAGTTAAATGTTGTATAATATCTAGGAAATAAAGAATTTCAAAACGTTTAATAAATTTCGTCAAAAGCAATTGCTTGGGTACTGCTGCGTCAAGAAATGTGTTGCACGAGCTCAGTCGGTGTTTACATATCTCCTCGCTCGACCGTTTATCGCCTGGCTTTTCAACAACCTCATATTCGGCTGAAAAAAAGTACAGTGAAAACTCTTTAGTTGTATCGACGTATAGTTAATCATTGTTCTTTTTTAATTAGTGTTACTTTGCTCTGCACAAAACTTCAGGATCTACAAGATTATTGTAAAAAACACTTGTGGTTTAATGTCCAAACGAAGCTACAGTACACGTTTAAGATCTGTGCAACAAAATTTTAACAATGAAACAAATAACATCACAACGGACAGGTGAACAGCGTAACAATTGAAAACTTGAACACGCTCTATCAAGAAATTCTTCAAATGAAGATTTCCCGTCACTTTTTTCACCAGTTAAAATGCGTCCTTCATTGAAGAGAAGGAGCACAGAAATTCCCTTTCTTTTGCACCTGATTTGTCAACTGTCATAATGCATGAAGAACCAACAACTTAAACCACAGAAAGCCACTGTACTGTTCTACTAAAACTGCTAATCAGGACTCTTAATCCATTGAGGATTGCCTCTGACTTTTCAGTGTGTCAAATGTTGAAATATTGTCGTTACACCAGGGTATATTAGGCATTTGGGCTTCTAGATTGGGCTCGTTATAACTAAGTTTCGTTATGTATATCAAGGTTCGTAATATCGAGGTTGTGTGTCATATATTTTACTGCACCTTTGGCCGGCTGTGCAATATCGTGGGGAAGGACGAATGGTTTCACCAAACTGGCATGATACGTCACGGAAGCGTGTTAATTTGCATGGTAAGGCGCGGTTTGTAGACATTATTTCGCAGGAGAGCAAATGAAATCGGATGGCAAGCATTAAAGTGCCCCTGTGACAAAAAATAAATTATTTTTTACCTTTGGATTTCAAAACTATGTTAACTAAACACTAAGTGACCCAAGTTTTAATCCTTGATTTGAAAAAGGCACCTGTTTATTTTAACTGGAACTTTCCTATTTAATGATCCGCCATTACTAAATTTAAGTTTTTGAGAGAGCTGGATCGAGGAGAAAATGACGTCAAAGGCTCACTAGTTTAAGAATGCGATGGGTGTGTACTCTGCAGAATTAAAATGCAGCACGGGAGTTTTGGGCTTTCACACTTTGCATACATAATAAGCTGCGTTCACACGCTGAAATTTTAAGCTGGTGAGCCTTTGACGTCACTTTTCCCGGATCCAACCCTTTGAGGTCAAATCGGGTCAGGTTTGAACGTGAGTAATGGCGGATCGTAAAATCCAAAACTTACACTCAAAGTAAACGGCCTTTGGATAAAAATGAAAGGTCAGAATTTTGCCAGTCAAGTGTTAAGCAGATACACTTTCAGAATCTCAAGAAAAAAAGGAAGTGATTTTTTTATCACAGGGGCACTTTAACGCTATGTTCAAGCAAAACAACGAATGTTAACTCGAAGAATGCTAGCCCTCGAGTCCACAAATCTCGCTGCGAAAGCGTGGCTGTGCACATTATCAGGTCAAAATACAGGTGATTACTTTATACCTAATGGACAAGACTTGCAGTCCTGTGGTTCAGTTCAGTCCAGGTGCTTCATCAAATGCAACAAAGGAACCGTTTGGACATTTCTTACAGGTTTCTGCCACGTAACCTACATCGTCAGAGTAAAATCCTCCTAAGGAATTAAAAGACCCGAGTACTGCGTTAGCTTAAGTTCAGGAAAAGAGAGCAACATCACCTTTATATGGATGGATCAAAACTCTCCATGTGATTATAGACTAGATATTTGTTTAGCGAATATGGCTACAATTTGTTTTTGCGGGAACATTTTTTGAGGGATGCATTCAATACGGATTAATTTTGTTAGCAAGATTTACCTCAGAGCGCAATCATAATCTCCAGTCGACTAAACTCTATTCAACGGCCGTGATGGTATTGCATGTCAAGGTTAACCTATTGTAAACTGGTTTGGTCAGGTTCCCCTTATTTGAACTGAAACACGATGACTTGTCAACCTATCCGATTGTGAAGGACTCAGTTGTTAACAGTTAGCAGTAGAGATCTTGTCGCGAAACTTAGAGTAAGTCAGCCCTAATCTCCGTGCTACTGTCAGTATGATTTCCAACAAGCATTGGAATGCGAGAAACAAGATGACCGATCGAACAGCAGGCGCGCCAACTGCCTGCGTCATAAGAGTGCAGTATCTTTTTCTTTCGGTCTTCTGTTTTTCAATGGTTTCCCTATATTACTCCAAAAACCTTTTTGGGGGTTTCGATTGGGTGACTTCAAGCTTAATGTGCAAGGGAACAATAGCTAAATTCATTTTTGGATTAGAAAAGTCTGCGCGTGTTATTGGTTTCGATATTTACTTTACTTAATATTTCATCCCATAATTGATTGATTTTTCTTGCAAACGTAGCCCCACATAGAATTTGCATACATGTTATGATTTAATAGAACATAAAATGATAAGTAAGACACTTTTAAATAAACGCTCAAAGCCTTGTAAAACAACTAATAAGGTTAAACTAAACTTGAGGCATTCCTGGCCATATCATAATGTTAATTTCGACGGCAACAATGTGATATCCTGAACATGAACAAGTGCCAACTCTGCAATACTGAAACAGTTTGTTAAAATGTGGTAAAGTAGTGGACTACCGCGAGTGAGCTTACAAAACTGCAGTTGGTTCAAATATGCTGGTAATAAAATTATACGTACAAGAGTGTGTTAGGATATAAATGTACTCTTATTTTTTTTACCTGGAGGGCATTGTATACATCCTTCTACGCCTCTAGAGGATGGATTGGAGTACGTTCCCCGAGAACATGGCAGAAATTTTAGTTTGTAAGAGTCATTGGAGGGTACTTGTTTGAATCCTGCACTCATAATGCCGTGTTTGAAGCTGTCACCTACGTACCATTCCAATAATGGATCATGAAAGATAGCTCCATCTTCGGAATCGATCGGATTTCTAGGAGAGAAAATTTTTACTTTGCAACGGAATAAAAATATTCATTTTTAAGCTGTTCTTACTTTGCTTAGGGGGAATGTTAGAATATAATGACAATGCATACTTTTGGCAACGAAGCAGTTTCCAGGCCATTCACAAGCCTGTTTAAGATAACATTAAAAAACCTAAATGGCACTGGTGAAGCCTACGTCCGAAGTAGAGTTGAAAGCTGTTTGGATATAAGCAGCCATAAGGCCCTGATAAGTGATTTACTTTACGAAAACCACTCTACCCAAACCTTTTCAACCTGTGCACTGCCTTTCGCACTACTGAAAAGGAGAATGCGCTGTATGTCGCAATAATAATGACAATGATAATCATAATGATAATTGTAATGATAATGATATTGATAATGATAATGATGGTGATAGTGATAGTGATAATTCTAATGATTATGATAATGATAATGATAATGATAACGATAACGATAACGATAATAATAATGATAATAATAATGACCCTTATTTAGTAATGATGTTTTCGTATGAAGCTACTAACAGGTATATTTTGGAGTAAGTGATTGCGCTGGAAGAATATGTCAGAATTCTAAGCGTTCGATTTCTAAATAACGTAAAAATAATGAAAAAAAAAAAATCAAATACATGAAAAGGAAGAATTCGAGGTACAGTTTGAATCAATCCGATTCGCAGTTAGCGAAGTAATTGTGTCTGATCACGAGTTTAGCCATAGTTAATAGGGGGAACTGGTTACGAAGCCCGGAAAACATCATAGGAGCAAACAAAGATGCCAAGATTTATGTTGGAAGGTCCACGACAGTGCACAATCTTTTGTTTTGCGCTCATACACTATGCATAAGCTACGCAACCAACACGTTTCTATTGGTTAGTTCCTCAGTAAGGAGTAAACAACAATTGTTTATTTTTTGTGCACCCTCAAGGCCAAAAAAGCGAACAAAGACATACAACAAAGAACTTTGTCGGGTTTCATAGCCATTCCCCTCTATTAACTATGGTTTAGCATTAGCCGTGGTTTGTAAGAATTTTAATGGCTTGCTTCCTTCTTTTACAGTAAGGCTCGATTCTATTCCCTAAAATAAGGCTCTAATTCTAGCGAGATTCAGACAGCTAGCGAGATTAAGACAGTGTTCGTGTTCAACTCCTGCGACTAATGAAATCTAAGCTACGCGTTATGCTAGTGTCAATCATGCAACAATACGTCTAAAAATGTTTTCTCAAATGTCTGTTCATTGTTCATTAGGCTCGATTTCTTGACACTCACCCCTTGACCAACTGTTCATTGTTGGTCAACAAGTCTTCTGATCATGTCTGCGGTAGCTGCCGCTCCTCGTCTTGGAGGTCTTGAAGTTTCGTGGCGTGGTTCGGGTTGTTGGACCGCTCCAACATTTCCGTTCTCGGGTGGCTTTCCTGTGCTGACTTCTAGTTGGACAAGCTTCTGTATTGGTCTCCGTGGCTTTACGTGCCTTCCCTTCTTGCTTACAACTCGTAGCACAGCACCTCGTTCGCAACCATCCCTGCTCTCAATTAGCTCTGTGACCTCTCCTAGTCTCCAATTCCGTCGGGGCAGATTTTCATCGTGTACCAAAACAACGTCTCCGGTCTTGATCTTCCTGTCATGGTCTCCCTGTGTACCACAATGGTGAAATTCCCTCAGCCCCATGAGGTATTCTTTGTTCCGTCGTTTCCGAAAATGTTCTATGAGATTGCTAAGGTTTCGCGCCTTTCGTTGTAGTTTGGAGGCGCAATCTTCATCGTCACTAAGTTCCGTCCTATCAGGAAGAGTGCTCAGGCGTCTCCCAATCACTAAGTGTGATGGCGTTAATGGCTCTACTGTGACTTCAGGGTAGATGTAGCTAAGGGGTCGTGAGTTAACCACTCCCTCTACTTCGATTAAGACTGTGAGAAGTTCTTCGTATGTCAGCTGCGCCTTTCCAAGGATCTTGCGAAGGCTTCTCTTGACTAGCTGAATCATACGCTCATAATATCCTCCCCACCACGGCGCTTTCTCGAGAATGAAGTTCCAAGTGATGCCTTGGTTGGCGGCAAAATCTTGGGCTTTTCGGGCTCTGAATAGCTGTGCGAGGTCCTTGTCGGCTCGCTTGAACGTTTTGGCGTTGTCGGACGTTATGGAGGCTGGTGTCCCTCGTCTTCCAGCAAATCGTTGAAGGCCCCTAATGAACGCTTCTGAGGATAAGTCTGGGAGAAGTTCCAGGTGTATCGTTCTTGACGTAGCACATGTAAATAAGCAGATGT
>CM042749.1:20517940-20530827 GCA_022496165.2 Catalaphyllia jardinei
GTTTCATATATTATTGTTATTATTATTATTATTATTATTATTATTATTATTGCTATTGTTTTTGTTATTGTTATTTATTTATTTCTTATTTTCAACATCCAACGTTAACTGACGACAAAAATATGATTTAAATAAAATTCTTAAGATAAATAATGTCATCTCATCTTTTCTTGACAATCCTTCTGAAAAGTCACGGGAAATTTTAAAGTTTGTGAACAGCGATGCCACTTCTCAATTGGTTCGATTCACAACTATAATAGCTCGACCCCAATAGCTCAATGCTACCATAACGAAGACATAAAAAAAATTGTGCTAATACCACCAGTAACAAAGATCGTGAGACTTTTAGTCCTACGAATGATATTCTGTGAGCTAGAAAGTCCGCATCTCAACTCCAGGCTGGTTTGGCTTTCGCATCTGTAATTTACAGCCAGAAATTTCATACCGATGATGTAAACGTGCACTGAGTCTGGACAGGAGCCCACACGTATGTTGAGCGATCTGTAAATAAAAACTCGCCTTTATTATCCGTGAGAAACGTGCAAAAACCCAGAAACTGGATCTGTTTACGAACTCAAAGTAGAATGGTAGCCGTAAGCCATTTTTGTGTACGATGTCCACACCAAAGAAGTCTTGCTTCATGAACAACCTTAATGTTACACCATTACAATCTGGGTATCGCGTGATTAGCGCATAACCAAAACCGGAAACCGTACTTGAAAAGTCTTAAGCATCCAGGGTAAGACCAAACGTATAGGCCAGAAAATTGGTTCGAAAATTGAGATGCAGAATAATGAGTGACTGATCTGACTTTACTTATCCGTCCACAATTCTCGCGTCGGTTAAATTGTTATCACTGACATGTTATGGTCATATATAGGCAAAGCCTCTTACAAGGCACTCCTCAGAGCTTTTATTGTAATCTATCCGAAGAACTATTTTAGCATGAGAATTATATCTATATAGAATATGGTCAGTTATGGCTTGTTTCTGTTTAGGATAAAAACAATGAAATCTCTACCGGAGGAGCAAATTGGGGTTTATTTACAATTCGGGTTTATTTGCGTACAATTTGGGTATCATTACCGGTGGGGTATCATTCGAAGCTAGTGCTGTACAGATCTCATATGAACGTTTTATTGACAAAAATAAGCACGAGACATTGGTGCTTTGCCTCCTTCTCATCGTACCTTCGTTCATAATCAAATAACTCAAAGCGCATAAGAAGACGGCAACATAGGCTCGATTACCAGAAGTTGTTCGGCAAATGAGCCCGCGCTCCTTGACCAAGTATGAGATATCGGCCACCTTTTTTTTGTGTGCGTGCTCGAGGGTCAACAGGCAGTCGATGTCATTGTGTACTGTCCACAAATACGACTTCTCATTGGTAGTTGGGGGAAATTAGACGTCCTTGTAACGCACCAGGGGTATGGCTACGGGGTACTCGTATTGTTTTCAGTTAGCACTGGCCACAAGCATTTATTGAGGTAAATTGTACGCGCTCACTAACCATGAAGTAATGTCATTAACACAGCGAGGGAGCAAAGCGCAAACGTTGATTGAAATGGTTTTTGTAGAAAAACTCATTCACCCGTAGGATTCACTGCTTTGAATTCCCTGGGTATATGTAACATACGCGTCCGTTTTTACAGAAACTATATACGTTACAGGGTTGAATTGAGAACTTTAGTGCTCCGTCTACTAAGCGACTCGAAGTCGAATCTTTTCAACATCGTTCTTAGCATGAATCTGTAATAAGAAGAAAAATAAAAGTGTTACACTCCCATCTCGCGATTTCCTTATGGTAGAATTCAAAAGGCCAGCCCATGATATTTAACAAATAGATTCTATGCTGCCGTGCGTCTGTTCAGTAATAGATCACGGATGACGTCAAAATGTGGTAAGAACAAAAAAGTGGTTCACTAGGCGGTAGTCGAGTGTATCACTGACAAATAAAGCAATCTCATTGGTTGCCATACGTAGCAAAGAATTATGATTGGTCCGGGAAAATCATGCCACTGTCAAACCTGGCTCGAACATCACTCGTCGTGGAATGAGAACCTACAGCGAAGGCAGAATTGAACTGCGAAATCTACGAATCTTAAAGAAATGCTGGAGAGTCAAGTCAGTTTTTGTCATCAGAGCAGCCCTGTGATCCGAAAAGCTTGGACGCTGCCTTGAATATTGCAGGAGTTGAAAAAATACACTAGGAAAACTTGTGATTGAGGTAACCTAGAGGCCATTGATTCGACGGTTTTGAACGAAAAGAGCTTTAGTGACGGTGGAAATGTTTGCCTTCTGTGGTTAGTGATTCGCAAATCAGTTTGATAGTGTCGGAGACACATTTTAGCTGCGGTACATTTGGCCTTGAGCTGTGGTTAGCTATACTTTGCTCGCTGCTGTGTCCTGAAACGGACTGGAACATTCCCATCGGAAAGCAAGGTAATGTGCTTATTTTAACTGATTTAAAAAAGTGATGTTTGATGTTTCCTTCCTGACATCAATCAATATGTCGACATAACAAATTGACTTAGTTTTTCATGCGTCTGTCCTATTATTGATCATGAATTGCGGCATAACATTGTCAAAGTAGCTGTGAATCCGCAGACTACTTTGGCAATGTTATGACGAAATTCATTGTCAATAACAGGACAGACGCATGAAAAACTGACGTCCATTTGCTTTTTACGATAACAAACTGTTAAATTGTCCGCTCTCGCTCGTTGCCGCACCGCATAAATTATAAATTCAAGTGTCTGTCCGCTTATTGACGATAAAATTAGCCAATGAGCGCGCGATGATTTGTGCTGTTATCGTAAAAAGTTATTTTGAGACTGGGAAAAGTTGACTTTTTAAAATAAATTAATCTCAGAAACATTTTGTTTACTGGGTTAGTTAAATTCGAGATAAAGCAGTGGTTCTTGGCTTACCAAGACCAGTTTTGTGCTTGGTTTAGTCTCGTTCGACTGTCGACTGAGACTGCTCGAGTATTTTTTCCTGAATTATTTTCTAAAAGAAATGGCTTTGTCTTTCTTCTTCCTGCTTCTCGAACCTGTTCAATGCCTCGGCAAGACCTTTTAGTATCTTATCTTTTGCTCAGTCACGTAAAATATTTTATAAATTCTCAAAACATTCCGCCATTTTAAAACTGTACAGAGGGAAAAACTTTGAAATGATGACGTCAATCGTGCGTCTGTCTTCTAAGGCGGGAACCAATCAAAATGGGAGAATAACTTGGGTTATTATATAAACATGATTAGATTGCATGCGCAGTATATAAATTAAGCCATTATTTTGGGAGCAATTTTTTTGTCTTTTTTTTCAGCAGTAAAGTAAAAAGAAGTCGTTTGCTGAGCAAATTGGGTGATTTCCAGCGGAAAACAACTGTAATATAAATTCGTAGCCTGCTAAGCGATTTATTTGAGCCAGCGGCGTTGAATCGATATATGTTTGTAATATTTCAGCCTATTCGGGAACAATAAAATAAGGTTAGTCTTTATTACCACAGGCGCTTGCGCCGACTAGGAAATTCGGTTTCACTTTGCAAGCGTTTTGATGCAGTCTCATCCTGCAAAGAAAGACGTCACTCCTAGCTACACTTTCACTCTTAATTACCCGCTAACAGATCATTGCATACGTTTGGCGGGCATGAAAGTTTGAATTGACCAATCGCCTACCGGCGTGCAGAAACTTGATGATGAATCAGGATTCAGCATGCGGGAAAATCTTTACTGTCCTGACGTCAATGTAACGGTTAACATGAAAGTCATTGAAATCAGGCAACTTTTCTCTCTGGAGATTGCATTAAATATTCGCGAAAAGGAATTTAGAATTCCCAAAACCATATCAGATTTTAAAAACTTAAAAATATGAAACAATTTAAAGATTCAAGCTTATAATTTGGCGCCAAAAATGGGTCGTCAGCGTCCGGCATTATTTTATTAGAATTTTAAATCAGTACAATTTTAGAATTTTAGAATTATCATATTATTACTGTACGTGTTTCTCTTTTTATTGTAAACACGACTCTACAAGCAAACCTATTGTTTTTGTTATTGTTGTTGTTGTTGGTGTAATATCGAACACCTGCCTTAATTTTCCCGTGATGTTTGCTGTTATTAGATAGCCTACGCAGAGCCTATAAATGTCTGCCTCATTTAGCCAACACAATCAAGTTCGTGTTGTAATTAGGCTCTACCTATTCTGCCTGCTATTAAATAAACAATAGCCTCCATTTGGCGCGAAAATATGCTAGGATATTTGTCTTTATAAAATAACTGAGATACTACGCACGCTCTGATTGGTCAATAGAGTTGCTAAACCTATGTTCTATTGTACCGGTAAACCACGGTTCCCGATCTATGGCAGCTCTACGCGGAACTAGACAACTCGGAACTCTAGCGATAACAAATGTAATAAACAGTTTTGCCTTTCACTAGCTGAGCTATTGATAACACGAATATTTTTCATTCAACATACACATAGAAACCTGCAAGGAAAAACAGGACCAGAAGCTGGTTGTCATATAAAGCTTTATCTTTTTTTCCACGGCAAAACTTTTGGACGCCGAGTCCGGTTACGCTTGAGACTAAGATTAAAGAAGTTTTAAACCGTTGTTTCGGTGCTTTCCACAGTCTGTGGAGGACTAAGTCAGCTGGGCTTGTCTACTCAATTTGGGTTGTCAAACAAGCAGGGAAAAGTTTTCTTTCTATTAGGAATTTTTTGAGTTTAAACTCAATGAATTCATGCATAACGCGATATATGAATTTGATTTCGATAAGCAGACTTCATAGCCGTCAGCATAAGTAAATAAATTCTGAATAAATTTCGGAAGCAGCGTTTCTGTTACTAACCTGTATTCCACTCGCAAAACCTTGGGAAATTATCGCTAAACACTGCCTTGAATCACTTCGCCAAGCACATGAAGTTTGTACTACTTGCACACTTTTCGTACAGCCTTTTACTTTCGTGACGTGGATGTTGGGAGAGCACTCGAAAAGCTTGTAAATCACTCGCCTGACGGCTCGTGATTTACAAGCTTTTCTCGTGTTCTCCCAACATCCCGCGTGGTTTATTGCGCCAGTAAACCCATAGAAGGAGTGGTCCATTGCTTAAGTGGACATTATCTTTTCCGAGAAGCGAACAGTAACATCAACAGTTTGCCCAGTCTGCTCACCGCAATACACACCAATTGCTGTGCTATTTTCGTCGATAATCTCCAAGTAATCATACCTATATAACACAGATTTCAGTCATACGACATCAGTAAGTTTCTTGACGGACCCATTGTTTCAACTACATAGACACATTTGCCTTTTCTGTCCCCCCTTGGTAGAAATTTGTGTCTCTGAAGTACCTCATCTTATCACCGCTTGATTTTTGCCAACCTATGCAAATCTTGTTAACTCCAAATTTTTAACAATGCTTGTTCATTGAAGTCTCCTGAATGCTTTTGTCCTGTTTTGGAATAGTATATTCTTTCACCCTGCTTTAACATGCAGCGGCCTGTCTTTATTAATTCTCAATATTCAAACTTGTGATGAATCCTACGGTTTCTTTTTTCGCGATACTTTTGCCATCGATTCAATATATTTTTGGTTGTGTTAGTTTTAAGCACTGATTGGTCCAAACTTCGGAGGCTGTGCCCGGTAAACGAATTGGTCAGTTTTGTGTTACAATCTTGGTTACCGCAACTGATATGTGAAGGGTGGAAAAGTATAAAAGAAACCGAAAACGTATCTCGCTGTTTATAAACATTTCTCTTTCTTTTATCTCTCTGGTTAGCAAGAATGCACAGGTGCAAGATAATGATTGGCATCATAGGGGCTTTCCAGTCAACCAAAAGTTTTGGAACTTCGAAACGCTTGAAAATGGTAAGGAATGTTTCTAGAGACTGAAAATCGCTGGATTTTCGAATTTTGTGGGGAAAAATCAAGTGGAACGGATGCTCGCAGGTTACAAGTTTCGAAAATGTGGGTAAAACTTGCGAAATCGTCCTATTTTCCAGTAATTCTGTTGAATTCTGCTTCATACGCCACTGGAAACCATGGTAGGACTAGTCGATTTGAAAGCGACTCATATTGTTGTTGCAGTTTTACACGTGCAATGATTGCTATAAAAATCTTGTGCGGCCTTATTCTTCAACTTAAGTATAATTTAGCAGTCACTGAGTCTACTTGCATGCAAAAATCATCATACTCCGTTTTGAAATCGTCAAAGTAAATGTTCAGGGCCATTCCACGCGGAATAGGAACAGTATAATTGCACTGCATACTACTTGGGTACTTGTTCGGATATCGAGGACTTCTCAAAGAGTTGTCTACTACTGTGCCGCACACTATTAGAGAAACAATGCCAATGAACAATTTTATGAGGGCTCAAGTAAATACTGACACCTAATTCTGATTAATTTCCAACCGGCATAGTAGCCAACTACAAAAGCGTGGGTGCAAACACTACGGGAGGGCAACTATAAAATTGTGTGTTTTTATCGATGCAAAACGTCGTCATGAAATATCGTAACATTCTTGTTATACCTGCAATCGCCACATGTCAGACGCAAACCAACAATGCACGGTTGCTAAAAGTCAGGCTTATAGCTACCAACACCGTTATTGCATGAATTAATTCCTTTAAAAGGCGTTGCTGTATAAGAAACTGTTACAAAGAACTGTATATAAATTAAAGCTGTACCGAAATTAAGGCGACGATAGAAAGAAAATGTGTCTACTCACCTGGTAATCCATATGTGCCTTTGAAATTCCATATGAAAATAGATAGTACGAGAAGCATCTTGACGGTACGGGTGGGCATATATGCTCGTGCTTTCTAGTGCTGAGACCCAACCATTCCTGCGAAAAGACTGTATTTTTTATTTCTCTTTTCTCGTGTTTTTCTTTTTTTCCGTTTGTCTCAGGGACGCGGGAAAGCGATTCATGTCACGATCGCGTTGAACGTTTACCTTTGAAATTAATCAGAATTTAAACGGCTTTGCCATGAGAAAACTGTTTTCCCCTGTAAAACATGAATGCATGAATGTCTGGCCGTTTCTCTTGTATTTACAAAAAGGATTTACAACAGTCATCAAGATCACCTCACAACAAAACAAAAGTTGTTTCATGTTTTAGTAGTTGGTCAGTAGCCTTTGTCATCCCTTAGTTGCCAGAAACAAGAATATGTTTTCTCAAGCTAGAAAAAAGTTCCTTCAGCTTTCTTTTTGAAGAATCGATGAGTTTGTGCTTTCAACTTACTAGCTGTGGATGATAAAAATGCACAGAGGAGGAGGAAGCCTGTTTTGATTAACATGCATTCCGCGTTAGGTTTTCAAGAGCGCGACACGCTTATCGACATATGACTGGCTGTGTGATGCCTCGCTGTCTAGGACAATAATGACTATGCTAATCTTCGCTATGGTCTTTCAAAGTGCTGTCAGTACGTAAGAGCAAAGAATGCTTCGTTCTATTATCGTTTGATTCCAAATTCTAACAACGCGCTCCATGAACAACCACTCTGTCTAGGGCATTGTTTCATTTTCAAAGAAAATAAATTTACGATTCATATTTTCAACAGCGTTTCCCCGTGCCCGGCTTGTAAAAGACTCGACACGCTAAACATGACAATATTGTCGCGCCACGCGTGAAAAACACCTTTTTCAGGCCAAGAAAAAACGATGACTTCAAATGGCAGGCATGAATAGCCCTTTTCACGGTTAGCTTTCCACAATTGCGTTACAAAAAAATCTAGCATGTATGCGAGGCAATTTCGGGCTAAAACTACAAAATAGCCGAAATTGCCTCGCATACATGCTAGATTTTATTGTAATGCAAATGCACAAAGCTAACCGTGAAAAGGGCTATTGCGTAGCTTCTACCCGAAATTACCAGGCGTCCAGTTGGTTTACAATATGAGAATTTTGCACCCAGACTGCACCATGTTTAACCTGATCAGAAAAGTTGATAGTAAGTACGTAATTTGAACATAGATAACAAACCTGATCCAAAAAAGGCCGTGCCCAGGTTGAAGAAAAGCGAGGAACTTTTCTTAAAAATAAACCTCAGCTATGGAGATTAATGTCTTCCATCTTACCACAGAATGAGAGATTCGAATGGTTGTCCACTGATTGGACAAGAATGCCAGGGATGTTGCCACAATACCTGTCCCCATTATAACCATCTTCGATGGCAAATTATCCAAACCGGTCGCTTTCTTAATTTATAGTTTTTTAAAGTAGTTTTCGGACTTCATTACTGTTTCAAATTTTAAAAAGAGAAAGTCTTGTTTGTTGAAAAGAGGTAAATTGCAGAAATAGTACCAGCCAAGTCATGTCCAATATTTGAGGAAAAATGGACTCCCGCCTTTTCAGATCGATACCGAGCGTAATTTCATATCCCCGATTTTAATATTTGCAATAACTTTCTTCTTATGTCGACGAGAGTTCAAGTCATTAATTAGCAGCCAAGTTTTACGGAGAATCTTTCTGTTAGCACCAATGTTATCGCTTAATTAAGTATTTGCGTTTGGCTTATTTAATTGATTTGCTTCCATCTCTCGCTGCTTTGAAATCAGCCTAGTAAAACTGATATTTAGTTCAATTCAATCCGCCTTCTTTTCCATGAAATCCCTTTTACTCATTTTAGGTATTAACTGGGACGGTTCCCAGATCTTTTTGTTTTAATAGGGTTGCTTGTTTAACGATAAAGGTCACGAGAAAGTGATCCTTCCAAAACTCCCACATTCCGTTAGGGTCCGATTATGCAATAATGGCATTCATTGTCTTACTTCTACGTCCCCTAGAAACTCCTTCTCATTAAATGTTTTTAAACTTCGAATACTAATAATCTTAACAGCCCGAAGGATGGTATGTGGTTTCCGAGTAAGAGCAAAATGCACATAACTCCTGATCCAACTATTGTATCCGGTGTTGTTATGCATAGGTCAGTTTGGGACTGAAAATGAGCTGTTCTTCTCGTTGGCTCCGCGATTAGCTGAGTATCACCAAAAATCTTCCAAACATCGTTGATGTTAAGAATTGCTATCTGCACCTGGGTAGATACATTTCACCGACAAGGAAGAGTTCCCAATTAGAAGCATCATTCAGTTTGTTCCAATTTTGAAAATCGTTGATTACACAGGTCAGGGGGAGAATTGGGAGCTTATACCATGTACTGATAAGAAATGGCCGAGAATGAGGAACTTTACTTATTTCAACAGATAAACATTTGAGCCTCAATCATAAGCTCCTTGTGTACTTTAGAATTAAGCTTACTACGTGGGTAAAAACGAATTCCACCGCCTATACGACCGTCAATTTGTCTCGCTGAACAATTTTAAAACCAGGTATAGAGACTTCGTGGTCGGTAATTGTTTATTCAAGTATATGTTGTGTTGCTACTATGACGATAAGAACAATTTGAAAACAATTTCTAAGCAGGGTACATTCATCACATCAGTGGTTTTCAGAACAATCCTGTATCTTATTCAGAACTTTAAATAGCACATAATGTTGGAAAGACAAAGGAAAAAATACATAAGAACTATAAAAAAGATGAACTTATTCAAACGAGATGAAAAACAGGACTTCACACAATAAAGAAAGAAACACTTTTTCGCAATGTTTAGGACATTTCACACAATGGGACATGTAATAGCGAGAAAATAAACCGGCCGTTTGATTAGCTCGCTGGTATTTGCTGGGACTTGATCCTTCAACAAGCCCTTACTACCACCTTCTTCAATCAAGACAATATAAAACCGAAGTTGACTCTTGCGAGGGTAACATTTCTGCTAAAGAATGTTTAAATGCCCTAAAAAATATGGGCGATGGAAAAAGTCCTGGGATGGATGGTTTTACTGTGGAATTTTATAAAATATTTTGGAAGGACCTCGGCCTATATTTAGTGGGGTCAATTAATTTCTCATATAGCATTGGCGAAATGTCCGTCACTCAAGAGAAGCGCGCTTTTTACTACCTTACCTAAACCAAATAAGACAAAGTTGTATCTAAAAAATTGGAGACCGATATCTTTACTTGGATTCGATTATAAAATAGCTTCAGCTACCATCGCAAATCGTATTAAGAAGGTTCTTCCAACCATCATATCACACACCCAAAAAGGCTTTCTTAAAAACAGGTCAATTGCCAAAAATACTAGGCTAATTTACGATATTATAGATAAACTAAATTCTAATAACCAACAGGGCTTATTGCTACTAATTGATTTTGAAAAAGCATTCGATTCCGTAGAATGGAAATTTCTTGACGGGGCCTTAAAGTTTTTAATTTTGGAGAGTCTATGAGGTGGTGGGTTAAAACCTTTTACAAAAATATTAATAGTTCCGTTTTAAACAATGGTCATTGCTCTAATTCCTTTTCGGTGTCAAGGTGTTAGACAGGGAGATCCCCTATCACCATACCTTTTTATTATTTGTGCTGAACTTCTAGCAGATGCAATAAAGCAAAACGGTCAAATTAATGGCATTACCATTAATAATGAAGAATTTTTACTCGGACAGTATGCGGATGACACTTTTTTCCTTTTAGATGGAACCCAAACCTCACTCTCCCAGTGTCTAGACACCTTGGAGCTCTTTGGAGAGTGCTCAGGTCTGAAGGTGAATGTAGAAAAAACAAAGGCTGTATGGCTGGGTAGCAAGAGATTCTCAAAGGACATATCACTTCCAGAGAAAAATTTAGCTTGGGTACTTAATGAACCTTTTGACATCCTAGGGATCACGTTTTTTGTAGAAACCCAGCAAATAGTGGAGTACAATTACAGAATGAAACTAGATGAGGTCAGAAAGCTTTTGGATTCATGGTCCTGGAGATTTTTGAGTATTATGGGTAAAATACAGGTAATTAAGTCACTTGCAATATCTAAATTCGCACATCTCTTCACAACACTTCCTACTCCAAATGACTCTTTTCTTAAGGAATTGGAAACACTCTTCTCCTTTATCTGGGGTGGAAAGGGTGATAAAATAGCAAGGCAAAATAATCATTAACGATATAGAAAATGGGGGATTGTAGATGACAGATATTCAATCATTTGCCAAGGCTCTAAAGGTCTCCTGGATTAAAAAAGTATGGGATGTACATTATCAGGCAGATTGGAAAAGACTCTTGTTTTCTGATCGTTTTTACTGGAATGGTGTTTAGCTATTAAACAAAAAATCAGTCACTCTTGGCTTGTTCTTTTGTGGAAAATAGTTTTTGGAGAAACGTAGTCGAATCATGGGCAGAGTATGTTCAAGAAACTGTAGAAGCCAGTGATATTTTGTCTCAGCCACTATGGAATAATGTTTTTATTAAGATAGAAAATTAATCTGTGTTATAAGTCGTGGTACATAAAAAATTTACGCTACGTATATGATCTTGTAGACGAATCTGGCGTTTTTATGTTACCAACCGAACTGATTAATAAGTTAAACTTAAAGTGTACCTTCTTACAAGCTTAAGAAAGCTAAAAAGCTTTCACTATAGGATATTCCGTAGAACTATTGGTACAAATGTATTGTTAATGAAAATGAGAATCAAGGATCACGATGATTGCTTTTTTTGTGACAGTAAACCCGAAACCATAGAGCACTTCTTTTGGTATTGTGACCGGATATTCCCCCTCTGGAACGCCCTTGCACACTGGATCCGGTCGGTAACAGAAATTGAAATAGAATTTTCCCTTGAATCTGTTCTCTTGGGCTATACAAACTGTATGCCTTGTAATAATGCGATTAACTGTATTGTTTTAGTGGTCAAGTTTTTCATATATAAATGTAAAATGGAGGGGCGTAACCCCGATTTTGCTGGCATACAAAGCTACCTTAAGTTTTATTATAACATTGAAAAATTTGCATGTGATTTCGCTCATGGAGATAAAATTTTAAGTGAAAACCGATGAAAAACTTATTTTGTCAATAAATGTCTTGTATCGTAAGTAGCTTAAGTATTGTATCGTACTCTATAGAAGTATTGTAATGTAAGTAATGTAAGTTTTGCCCTGAGAGTAGAGATATTGTAATGTCAGTGGTGTAATAGCTGTATTGACCTTACTACCCGCACATTATCTCAGTGTCAAGTACACGGCAGTTCCTTCCACACACGTTCAACTAACTTTACTTAATACTGAAGGGCGCACATTCCTTGCATAAAGAAACGTGCTATGTCATCTGTTCTGTAATATTGCTCAAGAGTTCACGGAAGCTGAAGCAATTCTCCAATTCATCATCTTCACAAGACGCTTCTAGGCTATGTGCTTTGCTTTGGGCAGACAATTGTCTTTCTGGAGAAGAGCGTTCCCCACCCTGATTGCATTCGTAATTCTCCTTACTGTATCCTTCTTCACCATGCCCTAATTCATGCAGCTTTAATGTTCTTGCTCGACTAAAGCACTTGCCACAGAGTTTGCACACAAAGGGTTTTTCCCCTGTGTGGGTTCCTATATGCTCCTTCAGATGCCCTGCTTGAGTAAACGATTTGCCACATTGGCTGCATTTAAAAGGTCTCTCTCCAGTGTGAGTTCGTTTGTGTACTTTCAGATTTCCTGACTGGGTAAACCACTTGTCACACTGGTCACATTGATACAGATTCTCTCCCGTGTGTAAACGTTTATGCAACCTTAAAGTTCCTTCATGTTTGAGCCACTTTCCACACTGATCACATTCAATGGGCTCGTTTTCAGCATGCACTCTTTCGTGCTCCTTAAGTTTGCTTGCCGACGAAAAGCACTTCCCACACTGGGTACACTCATAAGGATTGTCCCCACTGTCTGTCCTTTTACGTTGCTTTAAATACACTACCTGATTAAATGACTGCTGAGCTTGAATGCATTCGAAACGCTCCCCACCTGGATTTTCCCTGCTAATTTGCTGCTGTGCACTTCCTGTCTGATCAA
>CM042749.1:20540559-20550559 GCA_022496165.2 Catalaphyllia jardinei
TCACCGGACACATTCTTAAAATTCAAGGAGCTGAGGAAGAAAACAAAGAGACTTATTAATACAAGTTATTATAATTATCTTCAATCTCTGTCTGGGAAACTTCAGGACAACCCTAAACATTTCTGGACATTTTACTCTGTTAAATCTAAAACTAAGAGAATTCCAGACACTGTAATTTATGATAATATTTGTTCTACAGATACGTCTTCCAAGGCGGAACTTTTTAATAAGTTCTTCCACTCAATTTATTAAAAAAATTCTGCTGATGTTAACAGTCCGACTACAGATGTTGTGAATCCAAATTTGTTACTGAACGTTACAACTACACCATTTGAAGTGCAGGGAATTCTAAGTAGGCTTGACATCAATAAATCACCCGGTGTGGATAATATACCATCAAGAATTCTACAAATCTGTGCGAAGGAATTGTCGGTTCCCTTGTCGCATTTGTTTAATTTATCCCTCAGGTCAGGAGTCATGCCCACCTTGTGGAAACCCGCTAACATCACTCCTATACACAAGAACAATGATAAGGAACTCGTGGAAAATTATAGATCGATTTCCCTGTTACCTATTCCAGCTAAAAGTTTGGAGCGTCTTGTGCATACTGCTATCTGCGCGCATATTTCGCCTTATTTATCTGAGTGGCAGCATGGATTTGTGAAAGGGAAGTCTTGTGGGTCACAATTGGTTCTCGCTCACCATCAATGGGTCACAGCTTTGGATGAGGGACAACAGGTGGATGTTGCTTTCTTGGACTTCTGCAAGGCTTTCGACAGAGTGAATCATTCAATTTTACTGCGGAAGCTCTGTAATTTTGGATTTCTGGCTCCCTACTACAGTGGTGTGAGAGTTACTTGAGTCATCGTTGGCAAAGAACTGTGTTGGATGGCGTCTCCTCCACCTGGTTAGAAGTTCCGTCTGGTGTCCCACAGGGCTCCATTTTGGGGCCGTTATTTTTTGTAGTTTTTGTAAATGACTTGCCCGATGTTGTTCTCCCTGGAAATACTATTGCGCTTTTTGCTGATGATTGTAAAACTTCAAGAGTCATTGATGATGTTAATGATCAATTCTGTTTTCAACGGGACCTGGATAATCTTCAGCATTGGAGTATTCGCAACGCCATGGCTTTTAATGTCAAAAAAAATGCAAAGTTATGAGATTAACAAAGAAAAGGCAACCTTTAGTCTCTAATTATTCCTTGGACAATTCTCTTTTGGAAGAAGTTAAAGAATTCAAGGACTTGGGAGTTACAACTACCGACAATCTTAACTGGAACTCGCACACTGATATTATTGTGTCAAAAGCAAACAGAATGTTAGGGCTAATTAAAAGAACCTGTAGAGGTCTGGATGATACTACGACTCTGAGAACTCTTTACTGCGCATTAGTTCGATCGAATGTTGAATACTGCTCTGTTGTATGGTCACCCTACACCAAGAGGAATATAGAAAAAGTTGAAGTGCAAAGAAGAGCAACCAAGTTCATTTTAAAGACTGAGGACAATTATGAGACTCGTTTAAAGAAGCTAAACTTGATGTCACTAGAAAATAGGAGATTTCTAGCTGATGTTACTTTTTTATATAAAGCTCTCAATGGATTAAGTAACATCAACATCGATTCATACGTTGATTTTTATTCTAATGCTGATCATTATTCATTTAGGAAATACGATGATTTATCTCTTAAGAAGAAATATGCAAGAACAAATCTACTTAAATATAGTTTTTTTCACAGGATAGTTGACTCATGGAATCTTTTGCCCTACGATAATTATTCGTAAGGCAATAAGTGTTCATATTTTTAAGTGGGGAGTCAAGAAGTGCTTATTGGATCATGCATTAAATTAGTTATTATTGTTGAATTATTGATTTTATTTTGATTTTATATTATACTTTGTAACTTGTATTAGTAGATATTCATTGGTGATCTGTTTTTTATGGGGTCCTGGACTCCTTTACAGATTATCCATATGGCTATTTATATTAGTTTTATTAGTATGTATTCTATTGATGCCATTAAATTGTAATAAAAAAAAAATAAAAAAAAACTTTTAGGAGCGAAATTTAGGCAGCGGGAAAAAATCCGGCCTCTGGGCCGTATCGTAAAAAGCTGGACCGGTCACGTGAGTTAGATTAGCCAATCAAATTTGAAGATTTAGGATCCCGGCCCGCTCAGATGCTTGAGAGAAAAATAAAAATAATTATTTTGACAATAAATTCATGTGGTAACCAAGTGATCGTTCATCTTTGCATTTCAGAAGTCCATGGTGGCCAAGGACATCAAGTCTTTTTATCCCAGTTTATGCATAGGCGTTTAGTTTTTGTCCATTGATGTTCAATTTTTCATTGGAGCGGCCCAAAAGTGTTACCCTTTTTCAGAAACCTAGTAAATATTCTAAAAATAACTCAGGAAGAAATTGCATAATTTACATTATTTGTCACACAAAAGCCCATTCTCATCGAATAATCTGCCACAAAAATTTCCCATAATTCTTTCTTGTTTTGTTGCACCCCATCAGAAGGCCTGTCACATTGATCACCTTGAAAGATGACTGGCCTTAATTTTATTAAAAGATGACATGGCACCAATTGGCTAGACCTTAAGCAATCTGCATACAAATGTCCATGTACTCCCTGTCCAGCTAATCTTTTATGAACACAAGGAAAGAACCTGCTGATTGTTTCAGCAGAAATTTGTTTGGAAATGCATGACAAGCCAAATGAATATCTGTATAGGAGGTTAAATATATATCGTCCCTGCTGCCAGTGACAAGTATGGTAAATGTGTGACTGTATACTGTTCAATAACAGCTCAATGATAATAATAATAATAATAGTAATAATACATGTAATAACATTCATTCTCAATTAAATAAATACCTGCTACAGTGTATGGCCTGGAGTCAGGGGGCCAGGATAAGTTCTGATAAATACATTTAGGACTGGTACAGCCAAAGCTCTTGTAAGCGAACACCTAAGAAATTTGAAAAAGTGGTCATAACTACTGTAAGGCTGGTTGTTTGCAAGAATGAGTTCTCGTAAGCAACCACATGGTAAAACTTGCAATAGAGGGTGGATGCTTATAGGGTCTTTTGAAGTTACTAATTCCTAAAGAACCAACATTATAAATGTTTAACCTATTTTTTAATGATCTTTTTAGAGCTAACAGGAGTGCTAAAATAAACCTCATGTGCAGTAACTTCACACACAACATCAGGTTTCAAGACATTGTTAAGTTAAAAGTTAAATGAATGAATACACTGTCAATGTCGTGTCTTCAATAATAATTAACTATTCACCGAAGTGGAGGTGGCTAGTGATGGATATTTACCAAGCTGCACAGCAACGAGGTAAATATCTACTGCTAGCCACCGACACTGAGGTGAATAGTTGTTTTAGTATAATATACTAAAACAGTGAGACAATATAAACCACAAAAATAATTTGGATGATTTCTTCACCTGTTATGGATGCAAACTGGGACGCATTTTTCTCGAGTTGCTCGGAGGTAAACAGCACAGGATATTTGGAGTTTGACTAGCCAATCGGCACGTGCCTTCAACACTATCCACTGTTTTAGTATATACTAACAATCGATATTCCAGAAGACAGGCATTATTGATTGTTATCAACTTTTGCCAATCAATAGCAATTGATAAATAATTTTTTTTCTGCGAGTTATCAATTTTTATTGATTGCCGATATCAATCAGTAGTAATCAGCAATTGATATTGATTGATATTCATTTAATCAATTGATTTCCGATAAAGATCTTTATTGATTAACTATGAGTGTTGTCTTTCTGTACTTCCTGTCTTTCATATAGCAAAAGAAAGATGAAAGTTGTACATGTAAATCAAAAGATAAGAAAACAATACCAATTATTTTGAGATCAACTCCTCAACACAAATGTTCAAGGACTCAGAACGCGATGACCTTCCAAACATTGATTTGAATTTTTTTTTCTTTTCTATTTTAAATCCCAAAGCAGCGATTTCTCCATATTTGGAATGGAAGATAGATGTTTGAAGTTTGTACATATGTAGATTTGGCCCACAATGCACCATGGTTAACTGCACTTCTCAAACACAAGATTTTAAGCAGAAATACCATCTTTCTAGGACCCCTAAATTCATCTAAAAATATGCTCAGAAAATCAAATCTGATTGACTTATCCTAAAGAACAATAGAATGCGAACCAAAAAGTCTTCAGGCAGGGTAGTTGTCCCCACATGTTTTTTATGGGCAGTTAAAGGGTGCATGGAAAATTGGAGTGATTTTTTGCACAGGTTACATTGAGCTAATGAGTGCCTAGCTTTATATCTGATAACGACAGATTTGGGACAAAAATGTGGAGATTCCTCCCTGGTTGTGAGCCACCAATGCCAAAAAAAGTGAAAAGTAAGGAAGATATCACAGAAAATACCGTATTTACTTGCGTATAAGTCGAACTCGTGTATAAGTCGACCCCTCATTTTCCAGGACAAAAATCAGATTTTCATCACTCATGGTTAAAGAAATAAAATTCTGACCAATAGAAATTTCCCAAAACGTCAATCTTTACTTCCTGAGAATGTATTGAAACCACGGTGAATTAAAAAAGCAGAGTTGTAATCTTACGCAGTGAAGTTTACCAAGACTTGTTTAATCACGATTTACTAGTGAAGTATTTCATGATGTTTGGGAGTAAATCGCCTTGCATTTACATGTAACTAACCTTGATCTCGATGTTGAGTTTAAAAAGAGATTAGATATGGTAAAAAGACCAAAGGAACGCAGAAGAGCTTTGTAAGATCGCTCAATAAAAACGCCATGATCTTGGAAAACTTGGTAACCAAACTACAAATTTGAGGAGTACTGGAAACTATGATAACTCCACGTGCTTTCTGAAGTTTGCCAGGTCACTAAGCTAAATTATTATATGGCTAGCTCCACGAGCGGGCAAGATGACCCAAATCGCGCGCTGTGATTGGCTACCCGAGCGGGCAAGATGGAGCCATCTTGCCCACTCGGGACTACCCGCTGCATCCCACAAGAAAAATTTCCCCGAAAGCCATATAATAAATCCTTTATTGACCAAGTTTGTTCAGTCAAGATGGCTGGATATTGGCCTCGTTCTTGTTTTCCGAGTTTATGGACCTCGACTTCGTCTCGGACCATAAACACGCAAAAAAAGAACTTGGCCAATATCCAGCCATCTTGACCTCACACTTGGTCAATAACCCATATGTAATCGTTCAATGAAAACGCAAAGTTCAGCACTGTAAACAGCAGCGAAGCTCCAGAAATGTATGCTCCACAGATCAAAAGACACAATAGAAATCATCTCCAGTAGGTTTATGTTTAAATCATTTAACATTCATTTTATTTCACACTTTTTTGTTGAAGAACACTGCACTGAAAACTAAGAAAATTGACCACAATTAGAACTCGTTTTGTAAACTCAGTTTTCCAAATGCACTTCAGGCAATTGTTATGCTAATTTCTTGGACTGCTTTGTCAGGTCTTTGTGTATGACTCGTATAAGTCGAGGGCGATTTTTTGGGCTGATTTTTTGGTCGTAAAAGGTCGACTTATACACAAGTAAATACGGTACTAAAAATTACGAAAACAACAAAAGGCAGTGGGCATCAGGGCCGTTCAAAACAGCTGGAAACAAAAGAGGACATGGCTAGTTTTTGACAATAACACGACGTTTTGCTCAGTTTTCAAAGAAAAGCTGTGGATGCGCCAGTAAGTCACAAGAACAGCTTTACCTCCGGAAATTACCAATTTAAGTAAGAGACATAAAGCTGAATGAGGGATCGCATAATCACAAATCGGAAAAAGCTTTTGTAGCTGCAAAGAATTGTCCATATGAAACACCAGTCGTGAAATTCTTTTGGTTAATTAATGCTCCATTAAAAGCCATGGAGCATTTATACAAGTTTTTCACTTTAAACTAGAGGAAATCGAGGGCTACTTCATTTTGGGATGGGCCACTAAGAATTCAAGAAAACTGGCCCGACTGGCCACCAAGCACTGGAGTTAATTTTTAGCCCTGGTTCAAACTGAGTTTTACAAAGATGGCTGTAACTAGTATGGCACTTTATTAGGGTCAAAATTCAGATAAATTTGTTGCATCACAATTTCACCTCTTATTCAAATTGACCCTTCCTTGAATTTAGCAAACAACTCAATGTGTCATGCTACAAATTCATCTCATACCGTAATTTCTTACCTTGATTCATCTGACAGACAAATTCGCCTGATACGCAAATTTCCCTAATAGATGAATTCACTTCGAACAAGGGGCTTGGAAACTAGTTTGATATTTGCCACAGTGCTTTGGATTCTCCTTCTTGTCATAATGGCAGGACAAGACAGAAGATTTTGTTGAAGTATAAGGTTGACTTACCAAGGCAAATAGAACATGCCTCAAGTACTGATGAAGAAGAATAATTATGCTATTGTCAGGCTGCAGCAAATTTCTCGGCATTTCTTCGGAAACATCAGAATATTTTTGCTATCAAGAAATTCAAAGTGAAAAAAAAATTTGATTGACGGTTGAAAGACGTAATTGAAGTGGTGCCCAACTGTCTTTTACCATATCATCAATATTGTTGCAGAAGAAGAGTATGAATAGATAATGTCACTGACCTGGGTAGTTTATTTTGGATTGGGTGAAACAGTAAAAAATTTGACTTGTTGATATTCAAGGAATATAGCACATCCACTGTTCTAAATAACAACAGCAGGGCAGCTGGAGTATCTTTTCTGTTATGAGCTCAGCTTCCAAGATGTTGCTGAAGCAATGTTAGTATCGAAAAGGGGAGAGTACCAAACATGGACTCCAGGTCCTTGGACCCTCTCTGTGGACCAGATCCATCAAAAATATGGAGCAGGTCCATAGGCCCCATCAAAGAAAGGGGGTCCATGGAGCCCCTATTTTTACCACTTCTAAAAATACAAAAGTAAACAATAATACATAGAAATAAAAATAAAATAAGTAAATTTAAAAAGGATGTTCACAGTAATATTTCAATTTAACATTTAATTAATTTTCAACTTGGCAATCTTTCATAAAGTCAAATTTTAATAGCATTTCTATAGTATTCATCTACATATCAAGTAGATAAAAAACACCAGAACTCTACAAGATAAAAAAAAAACATACAGGGAAACTCAAGGGAATCTGAGTACACTTTTATGCTGTGGTTGACTATTATACCTAGGGCCAAGTACTGCATCAGTAAGCCACAGGCCCTCTGGCATATGGTAACCACAAGCTCATTAGGCATGTGAAATTTCTTTATTACTAACTACTTATTAACCAAGAATGAGAACTCTACTGGAAAGTGTCAAACTTATTCCTTAATATATAGATTTAGGCCAGCCTAAAAGCGTAGCTCCTTGGCCGGGTTGTTCAGTGCCTGATTAAGATATAGAGACTAAACATAGATATAGCACAACCAGGCACCAAATAATAAAGTTGCACCATTTTCGTTTCATCAGTGTGTGTTCTATTCATCATTTTTAAGCCTACTTCTCCACACTCAAACTTTCATTCTTCCCACATTGCTTCCCATGTTGTTATGGTGGTCATGATGCTAGGCACTGGGGATGAGATTACACTGCAAATAGTGTTTTTGTTCTTTGCAAATAACAGAAGTTTTGCAGACAAAGCTTTGTTTTGATTGGCCATGCAAAAATGTCCAGTGTTTTCAGAAAAGGCCAGTCCATAAATTATCTGGCTTGAAAGCTAGCCATATGAGCAAAGTTTGTGCTAGTACTCACAAATACCCACATGTCGAAAAAAATCAATAATCTTCGTGAACAGAATTTCAAAGGTGAGGCAAACAACAAGCAATTGGATAGTGACGGAACTTCAAGTGGAGGGGAAGTGTTATGGCACTGGACAAAGACAGCTTTCTCCCTGCAGCTTTCAGAAAGGTTTAGAAGATCGGGAAAGGACTGAGAAGTAATGGAACCAGCAACATAGCAGGATTTTTGCAAAGAAACCGTTTCAGGAGGCTTGGGTGCGAGGGTTTCTTTCTCGATATTCAGACATTCTATCAGGTTCTCTTTGCTCAGGTATTCTCTATGAGATTGACTGCGATTTATTTGTTTTTAGCTATCAGAACAGTTTTGTAAATATGATAAGGACTCGTGTATAAAATCAGTAAAATTTCCATCATAACATTTGCACATCATCATATTCAGGCTTGTTATGAACCACAGACTTACCATTGCCTTGTTTTTGCATTACTCATGCGGCTTTTCATGTGTTCCACCACTACACTATATATTGGTCAATACAGTTTTTATTTGTTGTTTAACACGAAAAAAAAGTCGCTTTCCCTGACTAGTTCAGCAAGTTGACCTTTCTTCCTCTAACTGAGAGATGAATGCGAGTGGCGAATGGGATATAAATAGCGGTTATCTGTCACTTTCGCATCGGCATGACGTGACAAAGTGACAGTTCTATTGTTTCCCGATGGAAGAAACCAGTCAAGTTCGCACGTGCGCTACATCGTGATAGTGTCCCTTGTGTGAAATATCCCGATTCTCTTATTTGTTTTTGTTGTGCTCAATAATAGAATAGGCCCATATTGCAACACGAAGCCCGAGTTGCTCTTTTTAGAGCATTAAGTATTCTTTTGGAGTACATGCTCCAAGTATTTGAAGCTATGCACCTAAACTTTTGACAGTGCGCCTAAAAATTTACACCTGATTGCACAAGTACTCCCAAAGTCAAAAATAGGCCCTGTAAATGGAGGGTAACCCCAAAACACTGACCCCAGTCCAGGGACCCCCACTACGGACCGAGTCCATGGACTACCTACAGACCGGTCCACAGACTACCCCTACGGATCCCTCTACAGACCACCCCCAAATAAAATAAAACAAAAAACAAAAATAAAGATTTCACTTGCTGCTTGTCGTTCAATAGATCACTCATGTCAGTGAAATTTCTAGTGTTACGCTGGGTAAATGTGACAGACCTGGGTTCACTTTTTGGCACAAATTATGCCATTCCAGATCATTACATACATGTATTTGGCATTATCTTTTCTGTTGTTTTGCATAAAAAAACCAGGAAGCCTTAGAAATTTGTGCTTTCGTTTCCTCCACCATTTTGTTCGGCCCATTCTCTGGTGGGTTTGAGGGCTCAGCCATCCTCCACTCCTCCTCTCTTGCCTCACAGCATGGTAGTCATGGATGAAAGGTAAGAACAGGTGAATATGAATCACTTTCACTCATTTTGTTTTTCTGAGCCATCCGTGAATTTAGATGTGATTTTAGGTCTTTATAACTTGATTATATTTGAAATTCCGCTTAGTAAATTGTGTAGCCTGGGACAAGTTCACAAACCTGCAGGAGACTGGGAAAAGGCCGAGCAAAATGGTGAAGGAAATGAGCTCAAAGCAGAACAGATTTCGAGGCCTCCCGGAGATTTCCCGGTCTTTCATATATCCTTATAGCCACAGCAAAGAAAAAATGGCAGTGTGGTGGAATATCAATGATCTATTTGCACCCGAGACTGAACTCAGGTTTGTTACATTTTCCCATTGTAATGCTCAAAAATTTTGCTGACATGATTGATCTATTGGACAAACTGTAATTAAGTCCGTGGACCTGGTCTGTAGTGGGGGTCCGTGGACCGGGGGTTAGTGTTTTCAGATTACCCGTAAATGGAAGTGTTGTGACAGTTTGACACTTCAAAAGCTGGCAGCTAGGATCAAGAAGTTATTTACTATTGTAATAAGAGACACAAGTGATTAAACAATGAGGTATTTCAAGAAAACACAGAAAATAGGACACATGGTAACACTGGAAAAGAATTAAACAAGCTATGTTGTGAGTAATCAGTATGCGAGTTAAGGTGTACCCCACATGTTTGGTATTTGGCATTCTGAGTGAATATCTTGAAAGACCAAATTTGAGATTTTTTGGTAAAGAACAAACATTTGAGGTAGGTTAATTGTTTATAAGGTGGAAATGATCACATTTCTAAT
>CM042749.1:20555171-20575171 GCA_022496165.2 Catalaphyllia jardinei
ACCGCTCGAAACTAGTGTTAGCATTGAAAGTTAAGCTTACAGAACAAGGTCAGGCTTAGCGTTTGTGCTCAGGGTTACGGGTCGAGGGTAGCGCTTCGGATTAGGTTAGAGTTAAGGTCAGGATACGTTAGAATCTATTGCACGAATCGATGCCTAAATCAAGTCAATGATTAGTGCCTAGAGAAAGACGTTAAACGTTTTGCAAATCGGCTATGTCAGTGATTTATAAAATGTTTCTAGGTGAAAGTATTTTTTGGCCGACACAAAACTGCTCGTTCCATGAAATGATTAATGCTGACAACACAGAAAGAGGAAGCCTTAAGCTGACACGCTGCTCATGCCGAAAAAAAGCCCATAAAACGGAAAATTTACCAGCAAAGGAACGCTGAAATACAAAGCAAAACTTACATTTGAGCTGAAGTTTTCTTCTTCCTAACCTGCGATCAGGCATTCTTTGTCTTTTTTTCTTCGCGGCGGGCTCGATCCTATCGCAATTCAAAGCAATCATCTGCTTGGAAATCCACCATACACACTCACGGAACCCTTGCTTGCCAATTTAACCGACCTGCGTTCTTTTTTGGCCCGTAGAAATGGTTTTGAATCTGTTGAAATTAACTTTTCACCTAACACAGGTCAAATTCAAGGACTTTGCTGCCTGGCCGCCTTTCTCACCAGTTCCCGGCCGTGTTTGAGTCACGTTGAAAGTCACACACACACACACACAATAGTCATGGCGCTGGCTTTACGTATGAAAGATTATTATGGGATATCCCAGAAATTTTGGCAGCGAACGATGCTACATGGCTGAATTTCAACAAAATAATAAGAGTCTAGAAAGCAGTTCTAATTTCCAAAACTGACACACGCCGAAGTTTAGCAAATGAGCCCTAAGTCCACGACAAATGCTTTGCTTTGGAAGAAGAACCGTTTCTAGACTCTACCGCCTGGCTCATTTGCTCCTCGATCAATGGCTAAGTTAAGCCATAATCTCGGAACAAAAACACACCTCGGTTCTTTGAGGCATGCTGGTGACTTATAGAGGGTCAAAGGCTTAATGATGCCAAATCTCCTACCAGGCGGGCGCAAATATTCCTCGAATAAGCTTCGAATATCGGTGGAAATAACAAGCAAACTCTGCTTGATTAACAGGTAAGCTCTGAATAATCGATGCTTTGCGCGCCAAAAGCCGACGTCACAATAGAGAGATTAGGCTTGAAGTTACGTCAAACGGCTAACGGCAAAAATGAAACTTTTGCTGTTTGTTTTTAGCTCTTTGAACAGTAGAGTGAGAATATTTGTGCATTTGTGGTGAATAGTGGGAGACATTTTCTATTTTGTGGGATTTGTTTTTGACTTCATACAATATAAAAAAGTCTGCCTGTTTGCTGCTCAACAAATTAATTGTGCTTAAGGTTTCTTTTGTTGGTTATTCAACAATACAACTACAAAAGATGCCGCTTGGAAAACTGAGGGGTTTTTTTCATACGTTATTTCTCGAAAACGAAGAGCAAGCCAGCGAAAGAAATTACGGGGCAATGTTTTTCAACTGAAATGAAGACCACATGCAAAAATTCAGCTAATTTGGAGCGAGAGTTGGAGCGAGAGTAACAGAAACAACCAAAAACGTCACTTATCCCCTTTTATCACTAGCGTCTTCAACTGTTAAATATATTAAAAACAGACAGTGTGAACGCATTTTGAAGCAAGGTTTCTGTCAAACAAGCGAAATTAAGGGACCCCATCGTACAAACTGACAATTCTCGCGGCGTTGTTGCTTTACTTGGTAATGAAATCGCTGAAAAACTGTCGGTTTCTATGTAAGCTTACATTGCAAGGTCGTTTTAACCCTCGATAGAGAGTACAATCCTTTTGATCTAAGAACTTCTACTTTCAAAAAAAATCACTTGGAGTTAACGAGAGCCCATTGAATGCTGTAAAAGTAAGATTATCAACAAGGACAATGCTCGCATGTTGTACTTATTTTGTTTTATCAAGTGGAGCCGTTTCTAATTTGCTCGATTTTTTCCATCAGTTTAGGTCCATAACAGTTTAACAGCTGAATGGAGACTGCAAAACGAAGATTGCAACATCGGCTAAGATTTTTGCGTCATACTTGAAGTATTTAAGCATAACTCTTACCTTTACTGAAGCAAACGAATCAATAAAGCGAACAGCAGCAGCCCAAAAACTCCACAACGAAAAAACAACGAGGGAAGCCATTCCTAAACTAGAACCCAATCTTTCTCGGTGATGAGATGATCAAAAACTGCGCCCACAGGACGAGAGGAGCAACTTCGTCCCCAGGGTCTTCTCCTCGACGATTTTCAAAATGACGGATCGTCGGGTCTTCGAGAACTGTTGGGACGACGGCACGGCACGATAGCAGTCTTTTTCTTCGCAGCTAACAAAAAAGAAAATGCTAAATTAGCTTTAGTCCCTTTTAATACTTACCTTGAATATTCTAGGTTTAATATGGCGAGGAATACATAATTTGTTGAACTGAATAATACAATTGAGTAAAGGGGGTAAGTTTCTTAAGAAACTGTGGTGCTGCGTCGGTGGGAGTATTACAAGATAATTTGGTTTTATCAACTGAGTTGATAATGTGAATTAGCCACCGTAAAGAGATTCAGAAGCTGACGTTTCGAGCGCTAGCCCTTCGTCGGAGCGAATCGTCAGCTTCTGAATCTCTTTACGGTGGTTGAAACGTCAGCTTCTGAATCTCTTTACGGTGGCTAATTCACATTATCAACTCAGTTGATAAAACCAAATTATCTTGAATAATACAATTATTACGTTTCCTACCTGGCGAGCGTACGAGCCAGCTTCCGGAGGCGGGCGACACAGCTTAGGCGGAACTTTGGCGTTAGATCAAAAGCTAGGAGACATTTTAACAACCTGATGTGGTTTTTGGAATTAAAAAATTTCTCTTTCGTGAACTTTAAACATCATCTCCGGCGAGAAATTAAAAATTGCCCGACTTCAATGAGGTTACGACAGCACAGTTTTTTCCCACATGCTGAATCCTGACTGGTTGATTCAAATTTCAGGCGCACTAGCCGTATCTTTTAGAGTACGGTTATAATAAAAACCCGGAAAATTGATATATAAACAACGTTTTTTAAGCTCGTTATTCGGTGAAATGTGTCGCCCAAATTAATACAGTTTTTTATGCAGAGGTCACGTTGGCTTTCCTGTGAGCTGCACCAGCATGGTAAGCTCCATTACCTGCTGCTGTTAGGCGCTCCGCCTCCCGAAGGCAAAGTTAGACGGGACATGGGAGAGCGGCGGAAATGAAGACTATCAACATGGTAACAGTAAAGTAACCGAAAAATTTACATCTGCATTTTGTGTGGCATCCCGCTTTGGAGTGCTGGTGCAGGAATTACATGCATATGTTGCATGTCCGGTTTTATGCTCTGCAGGTAAAAATGCTGTTCCGGGAGAGAGAAGTGGCCCTAGCGCCCTACGGTTCGGAACGTCACGAGGTCAGAAAAGTCCTGGCGCCGACAATGTCCCGGTGCGATCCAATAAAATAAAAATGGCACCATTTAAGTTGAAACAGTTTTCACCACCCTGTGATCTCTTTATGCCCTGAAATTCTGCAAATCAATATATCAGGGACTTTCCAAAAGACCATATGCAAGAAATATGTTGGAACTGAAAAATTAAGAGAGGCCGTATTTGCCATATTGGCGCCAAGGGACAGGTGAAGGTGAAAATTTAACAACGCGCTAGGGGTTAATTTGAGCCCAAATTTTGCCTTCAAGGTATTCCGTCCTTCCCCAACCCATGCAGAGAAATAACCTGACTTGAGCCTGAGTTCTAGTGGTAAACCAGTACCTGGTCATGCGAGCCTGCGAGCCGCTGAGCCTGCGATACGGTCACGTGTTACTAGTCAATGGTTAGTCTCGTTTTTACAGCTGTCTATCAACCATAACATGGATGTCCGATATCAAAGATGCCCTCATGGTAATGGTGGTAATGTATTATTTTTCAAGGTATTAGGCTTGGCGCACGGCCGGTAAGGACGGACAAACGAACAGTTATTTTTATATATTTGATTTATTTATCCATTGATTGATTGATTGATTCATTCATTCATTCATTCATACACCTCTCTGTCACAGACCTGGTGAAACCTGACCTGGTGGGTTATTTTGCACTCCCTGGTGGAATTTTGACCTCCCTGGCACCTGGTGGTTTTTTAAAAACTCCCTGGTGAATTTTGTTCCTCCCTGGTGAGGCGTGCTCCCCTGCAAAAAAAGTCACGAGTTTGGAATTCCGTTCTTGTTTCCGTTAGATGAAAAATTTGAAAAGTATCGGGTATTACATGTGATATGCTGTTATACAAAAGGATTGCAGGCTTGGAAAGTGCTCTTGAGCCCAGAGGTTGTTAACAGTTTCCAGCACTTTTCTAACAGCTATACTTTGAAGGACGAATCCTACCACTGTTTAACAAGTGATGCTACAATGACGGTATTTTAAAATGCCAAATCATTGGTAAACAAGTTGCGGTCATCTTTTTAATATAAGTTACCATAGAAACAATATGACCTGCCTAAAACACCCTTAGTACGATACAAATTTTTGCAAAGTTTAAAAAAGTCTGTAGTGTGAATTTAGAGCCACCTTAAATTTAAAAATGCAACAAGAAATAGGGGTCACCGTGCTCGTTTTTGCTCAGCATGGATGGTCTTTATAGCAACTTTGCGACCAAAGAAGTTGTCATTGCTCAACCTCACTTAGCAGAAAGGGGCACTAGAAATTCTAATAAAAGCACTTATTGGATTGATTTATTAGAGAAGTTAAACAAAATAGACCCTGAAGTTACATTTTAAACCATATGAGTTATACATGAGTGACGATTATACTACAAACTTAAGCATTCTCTGCGTGTGCAAATATCCAGCCACTACCTAAAGACGTTTTCTTTACAGCATTAAAATCAAAATGTTTTTAAGCAGAACTTTAAACTTTTCTTCAAATCAAGATATATTGTAGATAGCTTTGTGTAATTTAAATTAACGCATTAAAAAGTGGGTGTCACCGTGTTCGTTTAAGAGAAAACAAGCATTTATTTCGCTTTCGAGCTTAGCTTGAAGGAAACCTCTTACGTTTTGCATGCGAGCGCGCTCAAGTGCGCGTGCTAATGACGCGAAAATCGTGCACAGTAGGGATGCGCAATGCAATACAAAAGAACCACCTTAAATACTGGGTCACACAGTTTTGCATGTATATACATATATGATTAGATTTTAGAAAGTCATTGGCCTCCCTGGTGAAGCATTCAGGACAAACCTGGTGGATTTTCCTCTGCCCTGGTAGAATTTATGTTAAAATCCTGCTGAACAACCAGGCTCCACCAGGCCTGTGACAGAGGGGTGTATTCATTCATTTATTTATTTAGTTATTGCGATGGGTATAAAGAGATGTTAAAGTAAAAGTGCTAGAAATGATGAACGGATTCCAATGAGTAGACAAGAGGTAGACCATTTCCTGTCCTTTTCAATTTCTATTTCCTTTGTAGTTGAGACTTGTCTTAAGACGCATACTCTCCTACAATTTCAGTAAACACCTAACCTACACAGAATTTTTTTTTTACGTTTGTAATTCGAAATAGTGAAAAATTAATGAAGAGGACTCTTTTAACTAGAGTAGAACTTTTTTTTTCACTATTGGCATATTGCTTCGCTCACTGCTCGCAGTTTGAGCACTCTTGTGACTCCACAATGCAATCCAACAATGTGTAACCGTACATCCTGTGCCCAAGTTCAGGAGTTGCCATAAAGCCATTATGGTAATAACCGGGAGGGCACATTGTATACATATTTGTATATATATATATATATATATATATAACTGCATGTATATATGTACATGTATATATATATATATATACATGTAAAAGCACTACATGAGCCTACTTTGGCAATCCTGAATTCAGGTCAAGATTCTATTCAAGTGAGATTTCCAAATAATGACTGAAAATTTGATAAGTGGGTGAATTACTTTAGGCGGGATCGGAGAAGTCCCATTCCCGAGGGATTAAAATATCGAGTAAACCTCTAGGCAAATAAGGCAAAAAGTCCAATTTTGAATCATAGATAGTGAAATTGTCATTTGTAACATAATACTAGAAGCGACAGTTTTGTCAAGCTTCAGTCCTGTACCTCTTGTTTGATATCGCTTAAAAAATCACAGATCCTAAAGCAGCTTTCATGCTGTTCAATTTTAATTGGTTTCATTTCGCAGGAATGTGATTTTTGATGAATTTGAAAATATCCATTGCATTCAAAAGGCTTGTTTCCCTGGTGCGTTCTATTGTGTTGCCTTAGATTTGCTTTGCTGGCGAAACACTCGCCACAGCAACTGCACCTAAAAGGTATTTTCCTAGTATGTAATATCTCATGTTGCTTTAGATTACCAGCAGAACTAAAAAACTTATCACACTTGTTGCATCTGAAGAGTTTCTCCGACGTTTTGTGTCTTCGCTCATGCTGTTTCAGATTTCCTGAACGGGTAAACTGCTTGTTACAGAGATTACATTTGTAGGGTTTCTCTCTTAAATGTATTAGTTGATGTTGCCTGAGATTTCCTTCTCGACTGAAACGCTTGCCACATACGTTACATTCAAAAGCCTTTACCTCAGAGTGTAATATTTTATGTTGCTTAAGAGTATACGAATGACTGAACTTCTTGCCACACTCAGAACACTGAAACTGCTTCCCTTGAAGATGTGTTAATTTATGTTGCCTTAAAGTTCCTGGTTGACGAAATGATGTAGCACATTGATTACATTTAAAGGGCTTCTCTCCGGTGTGGATCCGTAGATGTTCAGTGAGAGTTATCTTTCGACTAAAACACTTGTCACATTGGTGGCACCTGAAGGGCCTCTCTCCAGTATGAATCATCTCATGGAGCTTTAAGTTGCTTGCTTGACTGAAGCGCATTTCACATTGGCTGCATTTAAAAGGCTTCTCTCCAGTGTGTATCTTTTTATGACGCTGTAAGTTACCTGCAAAAGTAAAGCACTTACCACAGTGGTTACATTTAAAAGGTTTCACTCCCGTATGCACTCTCTCATGGGCCCTGAGATTTGCTTCGATGCTAAAACACTTGTCACAGGTCAGGCATTTAAACGGCTTTTCTGTTATATAAACTGCTCTTCCCTCTGCGGTGCTACCCGTTACCGCTTTAATTACATCCATCATCCTACTTATGCTTCTAGCTATTATAATGGGGTCCATTTCTGAGCCTGAAAAAAAAAGAAATCACACGTTGTAAGGGATTATTGGCATATTATAATAGTTTCCATATAGCGCGTGCTCTGATTGGCTGAAACAGCGTGCTTTATCAGATAACAAAGGACGAGTTGATGAGGTTAAGCTGGCTTTCAAATCTGGCTTGCGGAGAACATTGTTAACAACAGCAGGCTAAGAGCTGTACGAAAGTGACAAGTTTTCCTAGCTTCTGATAAAACACGTACCAAAATAAACAAATTCTCAACTTTGCGAATGCTCCGATGAAAAACATTATATTACAAAGGCAGAAATTATACTAAAGAAGTAAAACAACGATTTCTTATCATCGCTCACCCGACGAGTAATCAGTTGGAAGCATGCTCTGATATTCTCTTCTTTCTTGCTGCAAGCGACAGCAAGCTGTAATAACTGTAGCCAAAGATTATCAAGGTAAGAGAGTGAATCCTCCATAAGGGTCCTCTAACTATCAACGTAATCCCAGTTCTTCCAATTACTCGCGTGATGTGTGTACAGCCGAAGGGATTTTCTCGAAACTATTTGAGAAGAAAAGATGGAAACGTCATTTATATGTTTTGGTTTCGTTCCATACCAGAAATGTTTTCTGCACTCTCAGCCGCCTTTTTGTATGGCCGGGCTTTCGTTTGTTTTTCTGCTTGTTTGGCTGTTCATTATTTTGCTTTTTATTCGGTTTTAGGGAAACTTCAACGGCAACGGCAACGAGTACAATGGCTGTGTAATCGTGCGTTAGAACTTTTTGTCATTTGTTTGCCGCTCTTTACAAAATTTTAAAAGCTCTCAAAACAACAACGTAAAATAGCCCGCATACTGCATATTCGAGAGAACGTGAACTATGCGACGGCTAACTTTTAAAATTTCTTTCTCGAATTTGAAGCTGTCTTACATATTCTATTTGGGATATTTTTTTCACAGTATAGACAAAGTGATAAATTAGTAAATTAAACGAGACTTACCTGGAAGTTGAAGTTTGATTGGAATTCTATCAGGCATCTAGAGAGCAGAGATTACACGAGATACTACGCATGCGCACGGTTGGTCATCCTTCAAAGAGGAGTGGCCACATGAGGCCCTATGATAAAAGGACACAATGTAACAGAAACCTGGGAGGGAATCATGAACAATGGGTGGGCGTGTATTCTCTGCTCTCTAGATGCCTGATAGAATTCCAATCAAACTTCAACTTCCAGGTAAGTCTCGTTTAATTTACTAATTCTATCAGTCATCTACCGCAGAGATCCCACGAGATTTTAAAGTCATGTGGTCACTCAGGACATCAAGACCCAATTTATTGCACAAACCACTAAGTACAATGTATACCAGGCAGTAGTCAACCTGCACTAAAGTCAACGGAACAAAAATTAGCCTGACAATAGGGATAACAATCATTGTGTCTCCAGAGCAGCAGAGAGAATAGCATGGCTAAAACTGTCAGATACATTTGGAGACTGAACTGGTTTGTTGTAAAAAATGTTGAAAACACAGTCACTGCTCCAACTGGCAGCTTTCATAACAACAGGCAATGAAACATTACAGTTACGAGCCTTGCTTGTAGATGCTGCTCGGGTACTATGCGGTTTAAATATGGTAGTGTCCACACCAGCCTTTTGCATCACAGTCCTAATCCACCTCGAAATAGTGTCCTTTGACACCCCATGATGCGGCTTGGCATAACTAATAAACAGTTGCTGCTCCTCTCCCCGTAAGGAGGAAGTACGAACAATATATTCATCAAGAACTGTTGCAACACATAACCTACTATCGGCAACGAATCTAGGTATAAGTAAAACGGGCTGTGCTCTGCCAGGGGCAGATTGTTTAACTAGCTGATCGATAGGAAAAATGTAGGACATATCGGGGTGTCTACGCACTTGCCCCAAATTCATAAGATGAAGTGTTTGACAACGCTGGCCCGTAACTAAGGCACACAACATAACAAGTTTATGAGTAAGGTTTTGAAGACTGATCTCCTTAGGAGGATGAAGTGTCTTAAGGTAAGTAAGAACTATCGAAGTGTCCCAGGTAGAAGTATAACGAGGGAAAGCTGGCCTTGTTTGGAAAACTCCTTTTAAGAACCTTTGAACGAGTGGGTGATTCCCAACAGTAACATTCCCATCAAGGACTATGAAGGAAGATAGGGCACTTCTTGCAGTATTTAGACAACTGTACCCTACACCCCTTTCATAGAGTTCTTGTAGAAACTCCAACACATCTTTTACAGGTGGATAAAGGGGATCCACAGCCCTCCTATCCGCAAATAACTGCCACTTCTCAAGGTAGACCCGGTATTGTTTCTGGGTTGCTGTCCGCCACGAGTTGAGGATTGTGTCTTGAGTTGCTTGTGAAATGCCTCTACTCTGGAGGGATTTCCGGATAAGAGGCAGGCCATCAGACAAAGCCGGCTGCCCAGGGGGTGGTGCTGTTCTGGATTGAAGGGTAAATGGACATTGCTTGTGTGTTGTGGCAGGAGGAGTGGCTTCCGAATCAACATTCTCGTTAGCTTGGGGTACCAAGGCTGTGTTGGCCAGTTGGGAGCCACCAGGATTGCTTGAGCTTGATCCATTTCCAGTTTCTGCAAAAATTGTGGTAGGATGCTAAAAGGGGGAAAGGCATATAAAACCTGATTAGTCCAATCTAGTGTGAAGGCATCAATTGCCAGGGCTTGTGGGTCTGGAAGCCATGAGACATAGGGTGTCAGTTGATAGTTTAACCGTGAGGCAAACAAATCAATGGTAGGTAGCCCAAGGATGTTTACTATCCTGTTGAAAACATCTACATCAAGCTTCCATTCAGTTGAATCATCAAAAACCCTGGATGCTTGGTCAGCGATAACATTTATTTTCCCTGGAATGTGGCTTAAAGAAAGCCATATGTTTCTTGGGATGCACCACTCCCATATTTGTCTGGCAATGTCATTACATGGGAGGGAATGAGAACCTCCCATGTTGCGTACATATGCCACAGCGGTGGTATTATCAGTCATAACTCTAATGTGATCATGGGTCACGTCCTTACAAAGGGACTGCAAGCCCAAGAGAATGGCCTTTAGCTCCAAGTAGTTTATATGGTAGCTTTCTGAAGTAGACCACCGTCCCCCGGTTGTGGTATTGTTCACGTTTGCCCCCCACCCCTGGGTTGAGGCATCAGTGTACAAGGTATGATTTATCCTCCCATAATCAATCCCCCTCTTAGAGGTCAGGGCATTCCTGATCCACCAAGAAATGTCTGCAGATGCCAATGTGGATAAAGGCATGGTTTGGTCAAAATTACCATGGGCAGTTTTAAGAGCCGCAGCCTTTTCAATTTCTAGTTGACGATAGAAAAGTTCTCCGTACTCTACACCCGGGAAGCAGGAAACCATCATGCCAATTAGTTGTGCTATCTCCCCAATAGTGGGTGATATGCTGCCAAGGATTCTTTGGGCTGCACATTTCAGCTTCTGATGTTTATCTACTGAAATGGATACTGTCATATCCAGAGAATTTAAAACAAACCCTAGGTGATGCAAGACCTGGGTTGGTATTGTCACTGATTTGACTTCATGAGGGAAGAATCCCAAGTCGTGATACAGGGTTAGGGTATCATCAATGTTGGCTTGGCACTCTTCAGGGGAGTATCCTAATAAAAAGGAGTCATCAAGGTAGCCGCTTGATATATGTCCCAACTCCCTGAGGAATGAGAACACAGGTTTCATAAGTTTGGTGAAGAGACGGGGAGCAGACGAGAGCCCCTGAGCCAAGCATGTAAATTGATATAGGTTTCCTTGCCATATGAATTTGAGATATTTTTGGTGCTCTTTGGCTATGGGCACTGAATAGTAGGCATCCCGTAGGTCAATGGATGCCATGTAACAGCGAGGTCTCATGAGCTGCGTACAAGTATGGATGGAATCCATTTTAAAATGATGAAAACAAACAAATGTATTGAGATCCTTCAAGTTAAGGATCATGCGGAAAGACCCATCTTTTTTAGGTCTCAGAAATATATTCGAGATGAACTCTCCTTCCTCATGGGAGCTTTTAATTATGATCCCTTTTTCTAGGAATTTGGATATTTGTGCATTGACATTTGCACTCTCGTGAGCTGAAAAATTAATTGGCCTTGGGATGGTAAACTGCACTGGAGTAAGGAGAAAGTCTATTTTGTATCCCCTTACGGCATTCAAGATGCTCGGGTCATGTGTCAATTGTGTCCATTTCCCAAGAAAATGTTGAATTCTCCCAGCTATAATGGGAGAACAGGTCTTATCACCCTTAACAGGTAAAAGAGGAAATTGACTTACAGCTTCAGGGGTCACTTCTGTGTCACAGATTTCTTCCCCTTTGAGGTGTTGTTCACACTCCGGTTGTCTTTGTGATTGAACTGGTAATTGTTTCTTCTTCGGGGGTATCCCTGATGGTGATTCCCCCTGCGATGGAATAAAAAAGAGCCCTTGGCTGAATAGGGGGATCTAGAATACTCCTCATTGCGCTTCCTCTTGTGGCCAATGAGTTGTTTTGCAGCTTTGTTGCTTTCTTTGACTGTTTTCAGTCGTTCCGTAAGGTCATCGCCAAACAATTCGAGCCCCACAGGCTGTTTGCTACTACATATGGCTTTGTAAGTGTCATCAACATCTACTTTGAAAAGATCTCGCCTGCACATGTTCAGGTCATGTGTGGCGGAGGCGATCAAAAGCACCGAGTTAGATAAACCTTTCCACAATTCATCTGGAGAAGGCATTGTCCCTTCCTTTTCCAGGACTTCTCCTGTAGTTCCCATAAGCCTGGCTATGGGAATGATGCCCTTAACAAGTGACTCTTGCACCTTTTGTAACCGGGCGTCCATACTTCGGGTGTTTTTTTGGGCAATATCCCAGATTTCAGAGTTGACCTTGGTCACACGAAGAAGTTTGCAATTTTCCGGCCTCCTGATGTTGTCCTTTCGCTTGAGTAAGGCTGGCTCATTTAAGCCCGACGCCAGGAGACTGTCAACAAGTGACGATACTTTCTCATGTAGAGGAGGCTCGGTCTGTTCGTCCTCAGTTACTTCCTTAACCAGCTCTGCGATTTGAGCGCAAGAGGGTGCTTTCAAGCCGTCGCTCTTTGCCTTTTTGGCGGGTGGTTCCGTTGGCTTGTCGGCGGCAGCGTTTTCCTCGCCCTCACCCTCGGAGGAGTTCAATAACTCATCCTCCTCTTCCTGTGCTGCATCGTAAGCAGCTTTTAGTTTCTGTACTACAGGCGCGACATCAGAAAGTAGACTCGTTAGCTGGTCTACCTTGTGATTTAGTTCGGCAAGGCCCAACTCGCCGGTCGTTTTGGTGTGTTCTGTGCGTATGGCACAAGGAAGCCTGGCTGCGCCAGTAATCGTTGTTTTTGTAGTGGTGCCTGTGTTAGGGTGGGCCCTGGACCCTGGTCTGCATATGTTAGGGCGCGCACTACACTCTGGGTTGCATAATAAAGTAGCGTGTGTTCTTGTCCAACATGGCGTCGTGTACTGCTTCTCAACTTGGTGTCAGGAGTTTTCGTAACTTCACGCCCCATCTCTTGGTCCAGCCTCTTTAAGCGACGGATTCTGCAAGTGGTATTTTAGACGACATCTGGTTGCCAAACAAATTTGGTTGAAGTAAATATGGCCGAAAGCAAACCGCCAAAACTATCGCTCAGCGAAGATAAAGCAGCGAGTGTAAGAATATGGCGCCGGAAATTTAACGCTTGGTGCCTACTACAGCGAGCCTGGAGGGACGCCAGCAAAAGTCCAACGACTCCAGATCATTGGGTCGCTGAAAAGGCTCAGTCGGAAATTGCGGCTTTCTTTCTCGCTCTCCCAGATGATGTTTTGGAAGTTTTCGACACCACAATCATCGCGAAAATGACAACAACGGAGAAAAAGCAACCCTGGATATATCAGCAGCGCCTAGAGGATCATTTTGTCGGCCAGGACAACGTAATGCCTCAACGGCTAGCTTTTTTCAACTGCACACAAAAACCTGACGAGTCCGTGACAGACTTCGAAACCCGGATTAGAAGCACTGCCCAAAAGTCCAGATATTCTGAGATGACGGACCCACTTCAGGAGCTTATGCGTGACCGCCTGTGCACGGGCGTTCACAACAAAGACCTTAGAGAACTGCTTCTTCACCATTACAAGGAAGACGGCAAAACACCCTACACATTTGATGAACAACTTGCCCAGGCAAAGTCTTGGGAAGCAGCTCACAATACCAATATAGCTATTATGCACTCTGTCAACCCGAAACTCGAAGAGCAAGTCAATCAATTGACAAAGAAATCGATACAATCCCCCCGTGGGAAATGTGGCTGGTGTGGAGGCCCAAGGCACTCCCGTAAGGACTGTCCAGCAACCAGACCAGGTACTTATTGCACTAATTGTTATATGACTGAGAACCATTTGGCTAAGGTGTGCAGGTCCCCTAAAGACAAGTTTAAGTCGGAGTTTGAAAAAAACAAAGAAAACACAACAAGCCCCCTCCCTCTCGGCGCTCAGACACTGTTCACCAGTTCTCTCAAGGAAATGGTGCGTCTGCAACATATTCTGATGATGATGATGACTACGTGGTCCACTCATTCTCAGCCTTTGCTCTTCATGACGGCGCGGAGGATGACAAGTACTTCACCTGGCTCCCAGTTTCTGTTAGCCCAGAAAAGAGTATAAAGGTGCTAATGCAAGTGGACTCATCAGTTTTCAAGAAGATATCATCTGCGGCTCCGCTAAAGCCTTCCCATGTGAGGATATTTCCCTACTCTGGGGAAGCCATTCATCCATTGGGTAAAGTCAGTCTACCTTGCGAGGGAGTCTCGCGGTTTGAAACACTAGAGTTTCAAGTCATAGACTCGGCGTGCATTCCAGGCAAACCGGCTCTCATAAGTGGTAGAGACAGCAAGCGTCTCGGCCTGCTGAAATTTCACAAGAGTAGAGTATTCTCTTCGACAACCTCAGACGTCAAATTGCCTCACGTTCACCTGACTTCCTCAAACCAGACAACACTTCCTCAGTCAGCGGTCACAGCGGACCTGCAACCAGGCCACCTCCAAAAGGATCAACTGGTCACACTGTTTAAGGATAACTTTGAGGGTCTGGGAACTGTAGGTCAGCCAGTCCGTTTGACCTTGGAACCTGATGTTCCGCCCTGCCATGCAGGCGTCCATAGAGTACCAGTGGCGAAACTTGAAAAAGTGAAAGCAAAACTTGACGACATGGTGGAATGTGGTAAGCTCAAGAAGGTGGGCCAACCCACTAATTGGTGCAGCAACATGACGGTCAGAGAAAAAGTCCTCCCTGATGGCACCACCAAGGTACGTCTGTGTCTAGATCCTAGCCAAACGTTGAACAAAGCCATCATAATTCCGCGCTACCAAATTCCTACTGTCCAGGAGATACTTCCGCGGTTGTCAGGGAAAAAGCACAAGACGTTCTCCATATTTGATGCCCTGGATGGCTTCACCCAAGTTGTGCTAACAGATGAGTCCAGCCTGCTCACCACCATGCACACGCCCTGGGGTCGATATTGCTGGCTCCGCCTTCCTTATGGCATTAGTTGTGCTCCAGAGGAATTCCAGTTACGTATGCATGAGGCTCTTGAGGGTCTGCAAGATGTGTACTGCATAGCTGACGATGTCCTTGTCGTGGGCCAAGGCGACACAGTAGAGGAAGCAAACAGAAATCATGATCTCAATGTCCTCGCATTAATGAAGCGTGCTAGGGGTAAAAACCTGAAGTTCAACCCACAAAAAATTCAGTTTAAGTTGTCGAAGATCACCTTCATGGGCCACGTGATATCCGACCTGGGAGTGAGACCGGACCCAAGCAAGGTCAAGGCCATCTCTGACATGCCATCCCCTACTGATAGGCAAGGTGTGATGCGCTTCTGCGGCATGGCGAACTATTTGAACACTTTCTGCCCTAACCTGTCGCAAGTGATCAAGCCTCTGTTTGACCTCACTAAGCAGGATCGTGAATTCATCTGGTCAGACGTTCACCAAGAAGCATTCGCCAAAGCAAAGCAACTCATTGCGAGTGCTCCGTGCCTGGCCTATTTTGATAACAATAGGCCCGTTACCCTCCAAGTAGATGCCTCACAAGGTGGGCTAGGGGGAGCCCTTCTCCAGCCTAATGATTCCGGAGATCTTCAACCAGTGGCTTACACATCCTGCAAGCTCCGCCCTAATGAAGAACTGTGGGCTCAAATTGAAAAAGAGTGCCTAACCATAGTATCGGCATGCGACAAGTGGGACCTTTGGATTTATGGCCGCGAAGTGAATGTGCAGACAGACCACCAGCCTTTAGAAACTATATTCAAAAAGCCTCTACACTCTGCGCCTCGCCGCCTTCAGAAAATGATGATGCGGCTGCAACGCTACAACATCAGAGTTGCATACAAGAAGGGTACGTCACTCATGTTGGCTGACACCCTCTCGAGAGCCCCCCTCTCAACCATCAATGACTCCAAGCAGACCAACTTTGAGATCTTCAGGATTGACATAGACAGCAACATCACGAACCCTCGAGTCACCTCAGAGACATTGAAAGATATCAAAGCTGCTACAACGAGTGACCCTACACTTTGTAGCCTGAACAGGGTTATAATCACGGGCTGGCCTTCAAGAAAATCAGAACTTCCCCGAAGTCTACACCCCTATTGGAGCTATAGGGAAGAGCTTACCTGTCAAGATGGTGTCATCTATAAAGGGACGCAAGTACTTATCCCTTTGGCAAAAAGAAACTTCATTCTGCAGAAGGCTCATGCTGCCCACTTTGGAGCTGAATCAAACATACGTCTCTGTAAGGACACTGTATTCTGGCCAGGCATGAAGTCTGATATTCGGGAAGTATGCCGCTCGTGTGGGAAGTGTGCACAGTTCCAGGTACAGAATGCTAAGGAACCCATGAAGTCTCAGCCTGTTCCAGAGTACCCCTGGCAGCTTGTTAGTCAGGATCTTTGTGCGTTTGAGTCGAGCAACTACCTCGTCACAACAGATCATTACTCAGATTTCATTGAGGTTGATGAGCTGGAAAACACTCTGTCTGCCACCATTGCGGCCAAAACTGAAGCCCATTTTGCCCGTCATGGTGTTCCAGAAACGATCTTAACTGACAATGGACCTCAATTTATTGCATCAGACTTTGAGCGGCTCTGCCAAAGATACCGGACAAACCACGTGACTAGCTCACCTTACTGGCCCAAGGGAAATGGCAAGTCTGAAGCGTCAGTAAAAATCGTCAAGCGTATCTTGAAGAAGTCTGGGAAAAGTGGCCTGCATGAAGCTCTCCTTATCTACAGAAACACCCCCCAAGAGGGGCATCTTTTGAGCCCAGCACAAAGGAGTATGGGACGCCGCACCCGTGGCCTTCTTCCTATGTCTAAAGAGCTCTTGTTGCCGAGCGACAGCACTGCTGAAGTAGTCCGAGAAGCCATTGCGACTAAACGAGCTAGGGCTAAACAACACTATGACACAGCCGCTAGTAGCACTCTACCTTCATTAGAAATTGGCGATTTTGTTTACGCCAAGCCGGCCCCTCATCACAAGTCCGGTCCTTGGCTCTATGGTCTTGTGACTGCCATTCCGGCTCCTAGATCCTACATTGTGGAAACGCCTGCAGGTTTAACCAGACGGAACCGGGCACACCTGCGTCTTGCGGCACCACCGCCTCCTGGTGCCCTAGTACCGAGGTCATGGGTGGATAAGCTGTCCCCCAGTTATGTGCCGGCAGCGGAACACTCGGCGCGTCTGCCACCCACTCCGCGAGTTGCTCCACCTGTCAATCCGCCCTGCATTCCGCCTTCCACTCCACCAGTTGTGCAGCCGTCCGCCTTCAATGAACCTCCGATGCAGAGTGTCACGATGGAACCACCTCCGGATCCAGACCAGGCTATGCCTGTTCCATTAGCAACGACCGTGGAAGATTCAAGGGTGTGCTCTCGCTCAAGCTCAACTGCCAAGCGGAGCCAAGCAAGCGTGTCTGTGACAAAAACCCGTTCGGGCCGAGTTTCCAAACCGCCTACACGATTGGACTTGTGAACTCCCGTGCAAGCCGTCAGTGACATTAAACTGGTCGATACGAGATACACAAGTTATTATCAATGGGCTTTTCTCTAAGTCTTAATTTTGTTAATGTTCTTTTCTTTTCTTTTCTTTTCTTTTCTTTTTTTTTTGGTTGTTGAACATTTGTAAGGACACTTTTGTTTAGGAACTTTGTGACCCATTGTAGCTGTGGCACAAGACTCGTTTGGAAATCACTAAAGGTTTTGTTCAAGTTGTAGCTTCAAAAAAAAAAAAAAAAAAAGGAAGGGAGATGTTAGGGTGGGCCCTGGACCCTGGTCTGCATATGTTAGGGCGCGCACTACACTCTGGGTTGCATAATAAAGTAGCGTGTGTTCTTGTCCAACATGGCGTCGTGTACTGCTTCTCAACTCCTGCAGGTTGAACGTCCCCAGAAGGACGAGGTGAACTTTCCCGCTCAGATGAGGTTAGTGTCTTACTCGGCTTCGCCGAGGCAGATTTTGACTTTTGGGCTTCCCTCAAAAGCCCATCTAGATTATTTTCCTCTGGCATCGTGGAAAGGTGAAGCTCACCTTTAAGAAGAACGGATTTGCCTCGCAAATCTCTAACGGATGGCGGAGATTGACAGGGAAAGCAATCGTTGAAAAACCAACCACGTTACAAGATGGCGAACGCTCACGTAGAATGACCAACCGTGCGCATGCGTAGTATCTCGTGGGATCTCTGCGGTAGATGACTGAGAGAATTCAAATTTTCGCGAGACTCGTAGGTTAAATATTAAGTCGTTTTTAAATCGACGTTGTCTTTAGCATTGTTGCCGTTGTTGCTTAAACTGCTTTTTCTGCTCGGGCAGCGAGCGTCTGGCTGCACTTTCGTCCATCTGTTTGTTCGCTTGTCTAGCTTGTGCTTTTTGCATTTCTTTGCTTTGCACACTTTTGTCTAAACATTTCTCATTCGTTCATTCAGTTGTTATTGTTATTGTTTTATTTAAATTCCCATTAAAGTTTCGAAATGTATCAGAACATACCGAGAGCCGAAGCTCCTTTGCTTGTACTCAAAATATCAAAGAAGACCTCCACAGCGTTGGAGGTTTTGGCGGAGCTCCGGCGGCCCGAAGCGGAACCCCATAATTATAGGAACAGGATCACCCGCATGCATAGAAATTGAAACCCATGCAACTCTTTTCTCATGGTAAAAATGGCAAGCGGCATTGCTCGTGGGCGCGTACGTACGACGACGACGACGGCAACGACGGAGTCGCCCAACATGGCGGTCATACTCCAAATAATAGGTTGACAGAGACATGCAGCCTTGGTTAACCGTGTACTTCTTTGATATTGGACATCCATGTTATGATCAATTAACACCTGTCAAAACAAAGTATCTGCTGAGCAGTATCACGTGACCATATCGCGGGCTCAAGTGTACAGCTCATCGGGGTCATGCGGTTTTTGAAGTTGACCGCTGATCAAGTGCTGGTTTTTGATTGGATTGCGGGCTCATGTCAGGTTAACTTGTTAAAAACAGGGCAAGATTGTTCGGAAGCCTGTTAACGCTAGCCCATGATTAAAATGTATTCGAATTATAACTTTCTGTTCTATACAAATGTTTTTTGCTGCTTTGTTTTGAGTACATGGCGATTATAAAACTCAAAACAGAAAGTCAAACAGTAAACAGAAAACCTCACCGCAAAGTTACAAAACTCAAGTCAACATTCTACCTTTTCCTGGGTTAGCTCAATAGGGCACTGAACGACCCGGCCAAGGAGCTACGCTTTTAGGCTGGCCTAAATCTATATATTACTTTGCTTTGAAACAAAACAAAACGAAACGTAAACTGATCCTCCACGAAACATCCATGCAACGCGCGAGTAAAATCCGCGGAAGAACTGGGTACAATGCCTAAAAATAGCTTAGAGGAATATGGGGATTCACTCTCTTACCTTGATAATCTCTTGCTGTAGCTCCTTTCAACTACAATTCAGCATTTCTCATTTTCATCCGCAAGCTTTGAGATCCTTGTTTCGTGATTTTCATTATAAAAGTACACGTTTCATGAACCACGCGAATTCCTCTGAACTAGGAATCTTTAACTGCCTTCAGATACTGAACGAAACGAAAGCCAATCGAATCTGAAAGCTTGGCTGAAGTCCAGTTTGTGATTGACAGCTGTCGAATCGTTAGCCAATCAAATCATTTGAACAATTCTAACAAGAATTGTGATTGGCTTATTTTAGCGTGCTTTCTCAGAGAACAGAGCACGGCAGACGCCACTTTAACTCCTTTGGAAAATGAAGTTTGGTTCTAAAATTCAGCCGAATGCGTTAGGAAATTAGTGAATTCTTTAACAAAAAACAAATAAAGAAGCCTCAACTGTGCTCTGTTCTGTTGCAAAGCACTTACGAAACGGTAGAGCACTCAAGAAGTTGTGAAAAACACTCGACTGCGTCTCGAGTTTTCCCCTGCACTTCTGTCGTGCTCTACCGCTTCCTTAACTTTACAACAGAACAGAGCACAGTCGAGGCTTCTTTATTTGTTAAATAGAATGATGAAGTTGCTAGGTTCAAAGCACAAGATTTAAATATTTGGTGTAAGGAAGTTATCACCGTTGTTCTGCAAGGGATGAGGGCTCATGAGTGCTATGTACCAAAGCAAAAAAAAAAATCACAGAGTATTCTAGCTTTGAAAACGCAATGGTGACGCTATAAAATTCTAGACTAATC
>CM042749.1:20586880-20603522 GCA_022496165.2 Catalaphyllia jardinei
GAGATGTTTACCTTGGTTTTGTTTTTACTTTACTGAAGTAAAGTGTTTAGTTGTCTAAACACAGTAATAAACCTCAGTAAATGGCGGCAAAATCAAAAGTAAGCCAACCGAGGTTTGTCAACAGTTGAACGCCTTGGTTTAGCTCAGTAACCTTGGTTTAGCTCAGTAACCGACGGTAACCGAGGAAAAGCAGACATTGTTGCAACATCTTGGCAACAAGTGTTCAAGTGTTCAGTGTGTAAGAGAAAGATTCCTTCTGATATGAGTACATGTAGGCTTCAAGTCAATGGGCAAAGAGGCTAAATTAACTCATGTTTACACAAAAAAAAATAATGGACTGCAGTTTCCCTTTCATCATCAAGTATCATAAAGTGTTTCCTTTCTGTTGGAAGTTCACTAGCTCAGTAGCGGTGTACAGGCAGGGGCAACTAAAAGAAGACCTACCGCAGAGAGAGAAAAATATCATAATCGATGTCTATGGAGAACAAATTAAATTGTCAGAGCGGCCCTGAATAAGAAGTACCGTTAAACGTTTACGTAGCCCGTGCTCTGCGGCAGATGCTGTTTCAGGTGTTTTGCGGAAAGAGGCTCGGCAAGATATCAAAATTTTCTTGCCACTATTCATCTACAGAGCTCTACATTTAAGGAGGGTTTGGGTTGACATCACCACCTGCAAATTGACAACGACCTGCATTCGGTATTGGAATCAGAAATTTATAACTTTCCAATAGTTTCTGTGCAACATTGCAGCACTTGCTTTCTGTGAAAACCTCAAAGCACCCATTGTATGCGGCCTACTTTAGTTAATTCGTTCCGTGCAAACAGCATCTCTAATAACTGCGATTTAGTTACAAAACCTCGGTAAGCAGTAACTGTAGTAAGCCTCTCTGGTGAAAACACGTCATGTGACATGCCCAAAACACCAATACATAATAAATATTTACACAAACTTGCACATGTAAATTTCCAACTTCTCAAACCATACAATAATCAAAGGACCTGAAAAATGCACCACCCCCAAAACTAAAAATATATAAATAAAGCCAAGATGTCTGTCCTGACTAGAGAATGCAATTCTGTCAATGCTTCATGATTTGGCAACTCTTCCCTCTAACACTGTAAATGTACAATCATGTATGGGGCTAAGAAAAAAAACAAGAACAACAATGACAACAACTGAACTGCATAAGTTACACCTGCACACTAGTATCCCTTTACATATTGCGGCATGGACTGATTCCGTCAAATATATTCAGTCAAACCTCTCGTAAGCAACCACCCAAAACGTCAAAATGGTCAGGTGGTTTGCTCATGAGAGCTTAGATCTATTGGGTCAAAATTTTGCTGCATTAGCATATGGTACATGTAACTGTACAGACTTACTGTACATGTACCCCAGGTTTTAAATGTTTTATTCATGTCATAAGTCAATTTTGAAAAAAAATCCTGACCAGTACTTCCCCTTGAAAATTTCCATCTCTTGCACTTACCAGGAATGCACTTATGTGTACAATGCCTTACTATTCAATTTATTCTCTAAAAGTGGTCAGAGCCACTTACAAGAGGCTCCAAATCACTATAGTAAAAACCTTTGATATATTGGAAAACTGGTCACTGAGAAGAGGTGATCGGTTACGAGGCAGTCTCAATGGAACGTTCGCCTGTATTATTATAATTTATTTAACAGAACAATACAGGTGTCACGACCTAAAGGACTCTGGATTCTGGATTGAGTGGCCAGCTCTGGCCTGGGTCACAGTATTGTGTTCTTGGGACAGGAAACTTTACTCTCACAGTACCTCTCTCCAACCAGGTGTTGGGGGAACCTTCTGTTACCTTTCTATTGAATTGTTACTCCTCCATACCTGGATGAGCAACAACCTTAAACTCAACCCTAGTGACCCTAAATGTTGAAGAAATTGAAGTTGAGTGTTGAGTTGCGCTTAAATAGGAGACATTACACATTGTTAGAATACTGCAGTTCGTACCTTTATGACATCTTCTGGTGCATTTATCAGCCGCAGTTTGTCAGTCTCATTTAAGCTAATGCAGAAAACCGGAGCTTGCCTTGGTTGAGATTGTCTGAAAAGCAGGGCACTTTTGTCAGACAATTTCCTTGAGCTGGCAATACTGGCAATAATCATCCACCCATATGCTTGCATGCTCTCTATCAACTTTAGTACCAGATATCTTGAGTCTACTGCTTCCTCACCTGACGCCCACCAAGGGTTTCCTCTCAGCTTGAACTCCCAGCAGTCAAAGTAGCGTTGCTCTTGCTGAATTCCCCTTCGCCAAGAGGTTTGAATGACATCACGTACAGCGGAAATCAAACTCTCTGGAACTCCTATCAGCCTCAGTGAGTCATGCTTGTTGAGACTTATGGTGAAGTGTGCAGGAGGAGGCTGCCCTTGTACAACATTTGGTGTATGCTCAAAGAAAAAGGTGTTGGTACCACTCTTAAGGTTGGAATTTCCATACAGATTCCACTGCTTAGCGTGCAGATCATTCACAAGTGTTTGCAAAAGCACTCTTGAATGAACGGTTTCATCGCCATCTGGATGCCAAGGGGTACCTTTCAACTTGATCAACAACACAGAATTCTCATACGACCATCTTTGTATTCCATGAGGCCATGATTTGTCGAGCACGTCCTTGAATGTTTGATGGAGCTCAGCCGGTGCGTTAAGGACCATTAAACTGTCAGTGCTACTAAGACCCACGACCATAAATGGTTGAGACGACAGTGTTACAACTGGCACTTTCTTGAAGATCCAGGTAGTGAGGTCTGATGTCCTTGTTAAGTCACTTGAGATGAGAAGCTTCCATCCATCGCGATTGAGTCTCTGTAAAACACCACCGGCCATTCTCCTGGAGAGAACAGCATTACTTGATGAAATATTCACGGCAAATGGATAACCGCTCAACTTGAATTCGTGTACACCATTCAGCATGAAAGTTTCTCTCTGTATTCCCGGAAGCCATGTTTCCTCAATTACCTGACGAATGATGCTGATTTCGTAATCAGTGCCGTAAATGACACGAAGTTTATCCGATGGCCTAACGGCAATACACATATATTCAAAACCCAGTGGTCTAGGAGGCAAGTTGGACTGAGAACCACCCATTCTCAACGCTATCTAAATGCTTGATGACTCACTAGCTACATAAAGGGAGAACCAAACATTGGCTTATGACAGTCCTGGACATCATCCAAGAACACGACCGAGCTGACTGAGCTCATTCTCGTCCCCAGAGGCCGCGCTCTTTTTGGCCAGCACCAAACATGGCGGAAAAGGTAGGTACTTAGTGTATTCATCATATAGTGGTTTGACATACTCCTATATAGGAATTTTAAGGGATTTTAATGTTTTGCGGTTTTGTGTAAATTTTTGGTTGATTTTTGGGTCCCCTACCAACCTGGGGCTCTTTTTGGAGGGGGTCAACTGTCTGGTAGCGTTCCCAACCCATTTTAATCTTAACAATTCCATTTTTAAAAAAATATTAGGGTCACCGAACGTCCAAGATCGTTAAATCCAGGCAAAGCTCTAGCAATGGCCATCTGCCATATCATTTGTATATTTTATGAATTAGCGCGCGCGCTCATGCATGATGTGGCATGTGAATTTGCGTGCGCAGTAAGGATGTGCAGAAACAATTAGCGCGAACGTCCTTAATTAATGGCGATGTGAATTTAATGCACGCTATTTTTCAACAGTGTTATTTTAAAGAATAGCAAACAATGATGCAGGGCTGATACTAGCACGTTTATTTCATTACAAAACCTTATTAGTTCATGACTCCTCTTCTTGCATACGGCTGGCGCCCGGGAAATTTGAATTGACCAATCAGAATTCAGCAGGCGGGAAAAATTTTAGTGTCCTCACGTTAATGTAAGTTGACAGGAAAAGCATTGAAATCGAGCACCTTTTCTCATTGGAGATTGCATTAAATATTCGCTAAAGGGGATTTAGAATTCCCAAAACCATATCACATTGCAAAAACTGAAAAATATGAAACATATTTGGTCTCCAAGCTTCTAATTTGGCGCCAAAAATAGTAGTTCCTCGAGCGTCGCCATGTAGGATAATAGTGGTCTTATTTTGAACACATTGTGCTGTTCGTCGTCAAATTAAACCCGGAATTCTCTAGTTAATTATTTAAAGAGGCCAAAGCAACTTTAGCATTGTCCTCATTTTTACTAGCGGCGATAAAAAAGGCTATTTTCGTGTCAATTCGGTAGGACACCTAAGTTTTGACTGCCGCACGTACAGCGGGCTCAGCCACCGTATGCAAGGCTATTGACTCTTAAGAGTCACTGTCTGACAGGAGGTCTTCGTTTAAAATCGAGTTTAAATTAACAAATTGACGTCAGTTAGTCATAGTCTGTCCTGTTATTGATCATGAATTTCGTCATAACATTGTTAAAGTAGCTGTGGATCCACTGCTACTTTGACAATGTTATGACGAAATAGGACAGACGCATTAAAAACTGAGATCAATTTGTTTTTTACGATAACAAATTGTCAAATTTTCCGCTCTCGTTCATTGAGGCATCGCATAAATTATAAATTCATGGCTGTCCGCTTATTAACCATAAAAATTAGCCAATGAGCGCGCGATTATTTCTGTAGTTATCGTAAAAATATCTTTTGATTGATCTTGATACTCCTGTGTCTCCCCGAAACATCCGTGGTTAGTTCTGCCTAAACGAAATATTGGGCATTAAAATTTACCTTAGCTGTTCGATGAGCCTTTCATTTAGATTTTTACTTTATTGAACACTGCTGATCCTGATCTTCACAAAGATCCGGCTTCACTTCGCTACTGTTTGTACAAGTGGTCCTTTCTTTACAGTTTACAAGCGTTTATTGGCGGACTTCGAAACGCAGTTTGGCGTTCAGAAATGTAAAGTGCGAGTTTGCAGAATTATGAAAATCGCAGTAAATAAAGCAAGATGCTTATCGAAAAATTCGCGTTAATTTAATGCATGTAAACCTACCTTTTGAAAAATTCGCGTTGTCAACGTGCATTATTAATTTCCTGTGTAAGGTATACAACAGGGAACACACAATCTTGCTGAGAAGGGAGAGAGTAAATAAAGGAACAAGAATGAATAGTTTACCTTTGTTTCCTGTTGTCATATCTTATGCAACCTTACAGAGAACACCGCTACTTATAAGTCCTGGGGAACACTGCATGTAGGGCTAAACTCGTACCTAGGCCTTTTTGCGCTCTGTAAAATATTTTTGGGGGGTTTACATTTCGTCATAGTGGCACTTTATAAAGTGCCACTATAACGAAAATCGCATCTTTTCTATCGAAGCCATTCTAAAACATAAACAAGTAGCCTGCACTACTTGCAGCCTGCACTATTTTCAATTACAAACTAGATAAATTGCAAAGCCGTGAACGAAGATCCTGCTTGATTAAACGTTGGATCTCAATAGAGATCTAATCAGCCAAACTTGAAAAATAAAAACGACGAGAAGTCAAAGACTACTGCAAGGCTGACACAACGTGATATATTAAAAACAATATTTCGGCTGACCAAAGCAGCCTTCTTCAGGTTTAGATGTTACTAACTTACAAAAATGAGATTACAATATATTACAATAAAATGTCGTAATACATATTTCGAAATCAAGAGGAATGACGGAAATGACAAACAAAACAAATAAAATAAAGTAAAGATAAAAAAGGCTTTCTAAGGTTACAAGTTTTACGATTCTTCACGTCTATTCATACCGTGAGGTTCCAGTGTTCTCGCTAAATCTATTAAAAAGGACTCTCTGGCTTTTCTTATTGAATCACGTGACGAGTGGATAAGTTCGAGTGGAATAAGTTGCATGTCAGTATGGCAATGATTAGGATGAGTGGTGGGTTTGGATTTAATGTTAGTTTTGTCGACAGTGTCTATGTTCGTTGAATCTGTCTTTGAGACGTCGTGTAGTTTCGACTGACTTCCTTAATAAACTGGCTAACCTCGCTACTCTACCGAATAACGCTATACTTGTTACTCTCGACGTTTCATCATTATACATCAACATCCCACACGACGAAGGAATTGATGCTTGCCGTCGTTTCCTTGATACTCGTACTGACAAACACATTCCTACTGAGACACTTTGCGACCTTTTACGCATTATACTTACCATGAATAACTTCATATTTAACCAGCACCACTATCTTCAGATCCATGGCACTGCTATGGGTACTAAGATGGCTCCATCATTTGCTAATCTCTTGCTCGGCATTTTCGAAACCAACGCCCTCTCTAATGCTCCTTTTCATCCTCACACTTGGTGGAGATATCTCGACGATATCTTCATGATCTGGACTGAAGGACTAGATCATTTGAAGATATTTGTCGATTATCTCAATAATATTCATCCCACTATCAAGTTCACTAGTAATCACTCATTAACCAATGTCCCCTTTCTCGACGTCATGGTATCTCTACATAACGGCACTATAGAAACTGACCTATACATTAAACCTACAGACAAACACCAACACCTACTTAGTTCATCATGCCATCCTCAACACACTAAAACGGCTATTCCATTTAGCTTAGCTCTTCGCATCCGCCGTATTTGCTCTACTGACGCTAAATTTACACTTTGCCTTAATGAACTAAGAACATATCTCCTCGCACGAGGTTATGGTAACATTGTCCTTGACTCACAATTCAAACGTGCTGCTAATATTTCTCGCACTGAAGCTTTACATACTAACCGTCACGATTCCATTGACCGCTTGCCTTTTGTTGTTACATATAACCCATCACTTCCTCACATTTCTAGTATCCTACGCAAACATTTCCATATATTACTTAAGCAATAGACCACAAGTTTCTGTGGGTTATAAGCTGATAAAACACGCGGGATGTTGGTAGAACACGAGAAAAATTTGTAAACCACGAGCCGCAGGCGAGTGGTTTACGAATTCTTCGAGTGTTCTACCAACATCCCTTTTTTTCATAAACATAATTATAGCAAAAATCAAGTTGTACCGATTTTTTGCGAGCGACCTTAATCGTTTATAGACAAGAGACTGTGGTGTGAAATGTTATAGTACTCGCAACTTGATGTTTCTAAGGCAACTGTGTATTGACAACCAGGCAATTTTCTTTACTAAATACCTTCAAATGCTTTCATATTCATGAAGCCGCATGGTGAGGACCTACAGCCTGTCAATTACACGTCAAATGCCCTAGGGGTGATGAGGGGTTTGTGACACGCCTTCTTCGGAACAAATTATGAAGCAACACTTGACCGTCACCTGTTCACGCAGCTGTTGTCAGCAACAGAACTATCGCAGTCGTTTTGCCCATAATAGGTCAGGTTAACTGTTCAGTTATTTTTAACGGCATGAGCAAGTTCCAATAATAAGTTAACAAACTTTATTTCTTAAGTGCTAAACTCAATTTCATATTGACATATTTACGTCGGCTTGGAAACATCAAACCTAGCTATTTTAAATCCCGACAAAACGATCGCAACATTTGAAGGTAACATATCCCAACATTGTTGGCCGCAATATGTTGCGACGTGTTGCGACATGCAGGGTATTGAAAACCGAACTAGTGCGTATGCCTGGGCGCAATATTGTTGCAACGACCTGGCTAAACGACTACAACATCATGCAAAATCCGCAAATGTTGAATGAAAAATTTAACCATTTTCAAATTTAATTAAGGCAACACGTCCCAAGAGAGTCCCCTCTACTATTTTCGCGACGAGTGAATGGGCATTTTTGCTTTGCGTGAAACGTGAATAAGGATTTATTTTTTCCGTGATTGGTGAATCTATATATTTCGTCCTCGTGAAACTGGTTTTCGATTTTTTCGTGATCCGTGAAATATGAATTTACTTTTGCGTGATTTTAGAACCAACGGCTTCTGCGGGAATAATTTTTCACTTTTTTGAAGATTTTAGGGTCCTTAAAGCTCGTAAGTTACACCAAACAAGATGTAAAACCTGCCCATTCGATAAGCTTCCGGATGGAGGACTGAGAACTAACCACAGCGACAGCAACTTGGAGGGCCTAGAATCTGCAATCATGGACAAGAGTCTTTAGACAAATTTGCACTTTGGCGTTTTTGCGCACATGTAAGATGCGAATACAACCTCTCCTGCCTAGCCTCGCCCCCACTATATAGAAGTAGACCTCCGTCAGTCGGTGTCGACTATGGATATTGCGCCAGCCTAAAGAAGGTCTTTGTGCCTCAGCGACAGCGGCGGCTGTGGCTGACAAGTTCAATGTGAGAGTGACTCTGCCGCATTGGCGGCAGGTGTGGCAGGTTGGGATGACTCCGGGAATGCGCGCCTTCCGCCTGGCTCTCTTTTCATTGGCTGTGGTCAGGATCTTTTCTTCTCCGGACTTCAACTGATTGCAGAGGACACTGCGCCATCTGCTGCGGTCAGCTGCTGTATCTTCCCAGCGTCTCGCTATACACAATTTTGAAAACCACTAACTGCAATTTGTTCTGATTTCCAAAATTGTATTGCAGGGGAGGGGAAAAGTAAACCGTTCTTAAAAGGAAAGCAGCGCCTCTTTTTCCAAACCTCAGTATTAAATCACAGATAATTTGTTGATTTTTGTCTGATTTTCACATCTCTGGGAAAAATGCAAAAATAGTATGCTTTTTTAGCCCTAAGTGCATTTAGGACCCGGAAATGTGAACATCTGAGATTAGAAAGGTATTTGTAAGAGTTTATACACGGCTTTTCTGTTTTTGTCAATTGTTTTGGATCCACCGGGAAAGGTGTTGATCTTAATATAGAAACTTTTGTATGTGATGGCAGTGATAATGGCGTCGCTTGTAATTGATTTGGATACGTAACGGATTATTTACATTGTAACGTACAGTTGTGCAGATACTTCAAGAATTTAAACTACAAATGTGGTATTTAAGTCAATCTTAGTGATCACTTAAACAGCTATTACAGCACGTTACAGGGAGTAAGACGATACTGAGGCGATAAACTCTTCGGGTAGTGACGTCAGCTTTCACTGGTCATCGTTCTTTACTCAGCGACAAAAGGAAGACAGTGTTAATTCAATTTCCTCAAAGTATCAACTAAGAAAAGCGGCAAAATATTTTTCAACACGAGATTTATGGTACTTCTTCACAAAAGTGACGTCACAGCACGCTGACAGTGAATGCAACAGTACTCACTTGATTCAGTGTGGACAAGAGAAAATGGGGTGGTGTGCAAGAGTTGACTTTGAAAAGTGAGTACCGTGTTTGCATAGCGCAAAATGAAGTTTTTTTCCCTGCAGTAAAGGTGTAGAAAGATTGCCAAGTACAGTTCACTGCAATATGTTTTAAATGTCAGCTTTTGGAAATAAGTAGGCAAAATTTAACGTTTAAAGGTACTGTTGCTTTGAAGTTTTGCAAATGAAAAGTGACTAACTCATTGTGTATTACACTTAAAAATGTTACTAAATATTATTTTGTAGACAAACAAAGAAAAATGACTTCCGATGGCTGGAAACAACTGTCTAAAATCTCGTTCGGTACACTTTGGACGAAATTATAGTTTACAATGTCTTCTCATACCACTTGCGTGTATCATCTATTCATGCTACAGATGGCCTCGAGATTTGACATTTCCGCGATTTTTCCCGGGGTGAAAACCTTCTGTTTTTCTTAAAAGACTTGTTCCTTCTTGTCGTATGCACCAAAAGGCTCATCCTCGGTGTAAAAACCTGTGACACTCACCAGTGACGTAAAACAAAGAATACAAAGAACGTAATAGACCCTAATCCTAACAATGGCTACAAAACAAAGAAAAACTTCACAGGTTTTTACAATGAGGTAAGCCCCACCATAATGTACAGGGCCGTCGATAAACATGGAACATGGCACATTCCGGAACATTCCGGAACATCCCGGAACATCGAATAATTATGATAATTATGAGAAAAAAGTGGGTAAAATTAAATTTTGGGCTTGCCCACGTGACCATTTGGAGCGCTCGGATTAGTTACGGGACATCATTTTTCTTCTCGCGCGCGGGCAGAACAACTTTGCTTCGAGATGAATGCGTACGGTATAACTATCCACGGTGGGAAAGCCATTGAAAAGGATGTAAGGTCACTGATTATTGATGATATTTTGAGCGGAAGCGGGAATGTTTCAACAGAATACTACCCAGGAAGTTTTAGAGCTATAGAATCAACAAAGTACAAAGTAAGCAGTGTTACAGTTTCAAACGAATGGAAGACCTTTTGTCAAACGGAAGAAAATCTCCCTCTCCATGCAGCTAGAGGTCAACCGAAAAGGCTGACAGATCCAGAACTAGATTTGGTCCAGCTGCTGATAAAATGTAGACCTTCAAGAACTTACAAGGACGTTAAAGAAAATATCGATGCGCAGTCCACGTTCACGGCAACAGCTTCGATTTCTACAAGAGGCCGTGCTGTCCAAGAACGCTTAGCAGAAGGGAAAATGACTTGGAAAAAGATGATGAGGCCAGCATGCGAAAAATTCACCCCTGATAATCAAGTTGGATACTTTAATAGAGTGTAAAGACTTGTAGGACTGGTCAAATGTCAGCTTTTCCTTTAATATAAAAATTTTTAAACGTACGTGACACGCAAATGTGTTTGTTCATTTCTTCAACACTGCATAGTTAACTAGTATTGAAAGCAGGTTCAATTTATACACAGAAATTGATGTTGAGTATCAGGTGGATTTAACTTAGTTTTATTCATTTGTTCTTGTTTTGGTGAGCCCTGCTCAGTTTTATTCATGTTGCTGCTTCGGTAAGCGCTGACTGTATATCGAGGAAATCAGTAACCCATTAATTCACGATTTAAATCAGTAAAATAGAGTTCTTTTTTATTTCATAGACCTCAAGCATAGATCAGTTATTTTCTTGCAGAACACAAACTACCTTTTTTTAATTGGTAAACAACAAGTATTTCAGTGAGTACAGTAATGTTGAAATATAGACAAAAATATGGAAAGTCGCGGGTTAAGATTGCAGTTCCCACGGTTCTAAAATTAGCAATTCGCTGTCGAACAAATATAACAAATTTTGCGGCTGGTTAGAAACGTCCTAATTCAACACTATAAAATTTGCTGTTCTCGACTTATACGTAAACACAAAAGTATAACTTACAGAAATAAATAATTAATGAAAACGGTTGAACATCTCTGTTCTCAAGAATCTCATTTGTCTGAGTGAAAATGGCTATCTCCAAATAGCCGTGCTGCTGTAATACAGCATTGATTTCATTCATGATCACGAACTGAATTTGCGCGTGTATGACCGGCCGGCAAATGACACTTAGTACAGGCTGTTGCTTTTAGAATCTATGGGTCTCTGTGAGGAGGACTGCTCAAGTGAAGCTATTTCATGTCTTTTCCTTGCAATTTCAGCATCTTGTTTTCGAATTTGTTCTTCTTTAGACCGAATTTATAGATTCTTCATGAGAAGTCGTATTATAGAGTGTGTGCATTTTCACGCAATAAAAAATAAAATCAGAAACCATGCAGTGGATTAAGTCAAGATATTGTAATATTGTAGACGATAAATAATAAAAAAAACAAGTTCTCCACGTTTAAGGTGTGTGTGTTGTCCCAAAGTTGAGAACTTCGTCGAAATGTTCCGCGCAAAATTATAGAGCTTAGTATTCAGCCGCCATTTTGGAGGACGTCCGAGGACCTCCTTAGTCTTTTTGTATATCTTTGAACTGACGTAACGAGTTGAATAAAGAAACCACAGTCTGGTTAGAATTCGAACGCCACCGCCTTGGTTTTCTATGAACAACGAAATTAGGAATAAGGGACAGTCACGCAATTAAACTGACGGCGAACCTGAACTCAATTTAATTTTACATATTTTTCTTATAATTATGATAATTATTGCATGTTCCGGGATGTTCCGGAATGTTCCGGGAAGTTCCGGACTGTTCCATGTTCCATGTTCCATGTTTTATCGACGCCCAATGTACAGTGTCCGTTGCTGTATTCACAATTCATGATCAAATACCGCACGCGCGAGTCTGAGATAGAACAAGTTCCGATTTACATTTCGCGTAAGGAAAAATTGAAAAGGAAAATAAAGCTTAATAAACCACAAAACAGCTAAAACCTGGTCATCGTATCACGATCTATTCACAGAGTCGAGAAAAAAAAAACAAATTGAGAACGAGAAAGCCACTGAAATGTTTAAATACATTTTTGTAATGACCGTCATGGTATTTGCAGATATGTTTGTGCAACGTTAATATGATTTGCTGTTTTTCGAATATTCTGTGATGCGTGAAAAGGCCAATTACTTTTACGTGAAGCTGTTTCCAGAAGAGGTATAGGGGATCCTCTCCCAACAGGGTGGCCAAACGCACGCAACATGTAGCTCCCAACAATGCTGCGACGACTGCGACATGTTGGGTTGAAATGTTGAGATCGCTTGGCCGGGGCTTTAGTCCTCGTTCTCGGCCATGAATTCCTGGAAGTGAGTGCATGGCGTTTCACATCAAGTAACCCACGATGCTGGACTGAAAACATTTCGTTTGAAGTTTTTGCTTGGCTAAAGCTGTGTAATCAAACAGATTCCCAGAAAGGCCATGGTTTGAACTCAACTCAGAACATGACACCTGAGTGCTGTGAAGTGATAATGGCAGCCAATCAGGCACGACAGGACACGTGATAGGCAGTTGATTTATTTGCAGACTACGTTTTAGTTCCCACAACATGTAAACTGACCGTGCGTCTCTGGCACTTCTTGTTACTCTTAAAAATGTCGTGCTGTGAGAAGTGCCTTTCTTCAGTGCCCGATTCAGTAATCTATTTTTGCTTGAAACTCTACAAAATTTGGTTGATCGTATTCAATATTGGTATGATCTTATTCGAGGCTCTGGACAAGTCTGTTGACATTGCAACGGCAGTGGAATATCACAAAGGCAAGTTGTTTTACAAGCCAAAGGAGTCTGTGTATACAGCCCTGCTCGTTTTTACCATAATCGGCTGCATCATCTCCGCTGCAAAAATATTATTGTGCGGTTGTCGAATCTACCTCGACTGCACGGGCAACAAAAGCTATGACAAGCGTTACGACGGCTTCAATCTTGGAACACAATCAGTTAAAGTCATGCTGGAAGCTTTTCCTCAGTCGGTTATTGCAAAGTTCTACTTTGTTCATTGTCCGATAAAGAAGTACGGCTGGGGGATTCGGATCTTGGATCCGGCATTTGATGGCTTCTGTGGTGCCCCATTCCTCTTCTTTCTGGGTTATTTGTGTCATTATGGCTGCAAACACATACTTGGCATTAAATGTTGTGAGAAGAGAGATACACATCAAAACATCGGTCGAAGGGAATGGTTAAAGAACGTTTGGAGCTGCTGTACCACTTTGTTCTGTTCCTGCTTTGGTTTCGTTTTGTTTATTATCGTCGTTATGTCGGTGATAGGCTTAGTCTTCGCAAGCTTATCCATTTCCGATTTTTCGAAACGCTGCTCATAACTACATAAGGGATGATCATGCTAAATAAACACAAAAAGATGTCGTTTTCTGTAATAGAAAACGATATTTACTGCACTAAAAACTATGTGCTAGTCCACTAACCCATGGTTGACAGTGTTAGTTTAAAAACGTTTGCTGTTACCGAACTCAAACTGGAACTTGGACAGCACTAAACAGAGCGAATGAACAGAATGTTGATACCTTTAAGTCATCATAAATTATGGAACAGTTCCTAGAATTGTGTACTGCTGTGTGAACTGTAAGTATTGATAGGAAGCTCGTGACTTTGAAAAACTATCTTTCATGGTTGCATAGATGCTTGCAGTTTTACTATGAGAGTGTCAAAAGTCAAACGTTATGTGCATTCGCTTTAGCTTTTCATTCCTTGCGCCGTATTTTCCGGCAAAACTTATCTGTGAGTCACCTCGCGTCAGCTGCATATCATGTATTTAGTGCCCCTATTTAGTTGCAGCTGAGATTGGTTCATTGGAAAGTCTGTGTTCATTGTGATTGATCAGAGTGATAAATTTTGTTTTGCTTCACAACTGTCAACTGAAAACCGCTTGAAAACACGATCCGTGCTGGCCATGTAAAATAGAGAGACTTAGACAAGCTTTAACTCAACTTGTAGATTTTAGAGGTGCATGTCTGACCATTTTGGAAACATTTTTGCTGCGGAGCGAGCGTAGCGAGCGAGCAGCAACATAATCAGGATTTAACGAGAATATACTGGTATACCTTAATGGTAAAAATGCTGCCGAAGGGGAGAACGATATTGAGTATGGTAATTGTTACCCTATGAACTGAACTGTGAAGAATTGTTTTGCACAAGACATAATGGCATCGTTATGATAGGAAATCAATTGAAACTGTCTTCAGGTCGGGGGTTTTCTAGGTTTAAATAGATATTGCGTGCATGTGGCATTTTTTTGTTTCAGAATTTTTGGTTATTTCAGCTTTCAATAATATTTGATGTTATGCCTTGTCCCCCCTGTCCTCAAAAAAAGATGAAAGTAATAATACTTTTAATGATAATTGGAAAAGAATCTTGGAGCAGAACTTCATGATGTGTTTCGGTACATAAAGGGGGCTATTATTGTAACCTATGAAAACCTGTTTTCCTGAGAAAATGAACGGTGGCTAAACATCAACATTGAGCAATAGACATTCCTAAAAAACTCTGTCACATCAACATTATGGTATTGAAAATCAGTTGTCTCTCCAACAGCAACTTGCAATGTTGTAAAATCAACTCGAAGCTATTATGAATTTGACATTATAGTCACATTATACTCTGTGAAACACCACAGTTAATTTTTTTTATGACATACAGTACCGCTCAGAAATAAGCGAACTTCGCATGCGCAGTCTATACGCGCATACGTGCGTATAGGTATTCACCTCTAACTGTTTCTTTTGTGAAGTATTGTTGGACAAAACAATAACTAGCTTTGTTAGGACAACTCAAAAAGCGAGAGCCGTTCGATTACAGCCAAATTTGCATATTGTAAAAACACCTTCAATGAAGCTATCGTATTTCCAATCTAGTCGAGTAATTATCACTGCCTACTTGCAACGACTACTTGGTTTTTTCCCTGTTTAGGAAACGAATATCATCCGCTAAGCATACATTTCATTTTACCGCGAAGTTCACGGGAGATACTCCGATAAAGTCCAGCAATGCCGTGTATATAGTGTCACAGCGGAAAAGCCGGGTCACGATCTTTTTATTGCTTTAAGAGCGAGCAATATATCAAGCGAAATGTTGTCTTTGAACAATAAGCTTTCTCCCACCCCAAGGAGTTTTGGTTCAGAAAGAAATGGTTCGTTCGTGGAACACGTTCGCGACACATTTCGCCGGCTACTATTCCTGCTGAATATAGCGCGAGTTTGTAAACAACACGTCACTTGCTTTCAGTTTAAAAAGCATTGTTTTCACATCTAAGTTCGTAGCTTTTACAAGAGTATCACTAAGTATTGTGAAGCAAATTGACTTGAAGTTTTCATTCACGGTAAACATAAATAATGAGCCAAGAATCTCAATAACTTCGTGCCGCTGTTGACGTGTTCTGCTGAGCCGCTTTTGCAATTGCGTCACGGGAGAGGAAGGGAAATAAAATATCTCGGTTGTATTAATTGGCGTAAATCGGTGATTTTAAACGGTGGAACGTATACGATCTATATCCGTAGAAACGATGTATTATCGGAGTTCCTACCATGCACCGTGAACATGTATTAACTATTTAATTTTGTACGATAAAGGTTTTGGCAATAACGTTTTTCCGACTTTTCTACCTGCCTCTTGCTAATTACCCAGTTTGTGAGGCCTGGGTTTAAATTTCGGCACTTTTTTTTCTCGTTCAGTCACAAATCGCCGTCTGGTCTCTACAGCGCATGCATCACTAATGTAGCGTACGACTCATGGAATTTACACAGCAGTTGTCGTCGTGAAAAAAGGGAACTTAAGCACTGGCGACGGCGCCGCCAGGGACGACGCCTAGCAAAAAATGGATTTAAATTTTACTCTTGAATTTCGTAAGTAACTAAACCCGTTCCGAGCGCAAAACTTGTCTAAACACCTGCTCAAACTAAATATGTAATGCAGCGATCGATTCCATAAGGAAATCCAAAATATTTTCCGGCGAGGCCCAGGTTCTCAAGAATACGCAAAACTTGGTCATTTCACGTTTTTGTTTGGCAGACAACGGCAAAGAAATGTACAAGGATTTATAACGCATCTGCACAGCCTTTGTTCTGCTCTTTAAACCTTTTCATTACATTAAACGCAAGAAAAGTGATTTCTTGGGATCTGTGTACCCGTAAGTAGACAGCCGCAAAAGAGGTGTTGATACCATTTATTATTTGATCGAAACAACCAGTCTCCGCAAATTCAGTGACGTCTATCGTTCTCTGAAGTTTCCCAGAAATGCCGAACTTTGTATTCAAAGGAATGATTGGCATCAGTTTCTCGCCAAGATTCATACACAATAACATATTTCATTTGAGAGTATGGAAGATAAACTACTAAACCCAGAACAAAACAGTGATTAAAAGTATTTCAAAGTGCCAAAACAGAATCACTGAGATATATCGTTTTGGACCATGTTTAAAAAGTAGGAAAAAAAAAACAAAATTATTGCAGCAGAACCATGCGTGACATTGTG
>CM042749.1:20608522-20637209 GCA_022496165.2 Catalaphyllia jardinei
GAAAAAAAAAACAAAATTATTGCAGCAGAACCATGCGTGACATTGTGTGTGACATTTTTGTGCCTGCTATTTGCATATGCAAATGCAGATACTATGCAGAGCTGTAGAAATTTCGATCACTACTTCATATAGTACAAGTGTGAGCAATTTTTATAGAGGTTTGACTGAGGTTTTCATTCCAATCCATTTCGTGAATTTGTACATGAGGGACAGGTAAAGCGTAACCATTTGGTGTGAATCTGGCGTTAACCACGATGAATGTCGTCACTCAATCGTGAACTACCGTAGCCCTTACCATTGGTTGCGAGAAAATTACGATTTTAAGACAACATTCGGAACCAATAGAATTCAAGAAAGTGAGTCGGCAATTGCGTCAACGATCACGTGAGAAAGAAGGCAACTCACGCTTCGCGAACGAAGGACATTTTGCGTTTTGTCTCCGTAGCTTTTGGGTTTCACTGCGGACGTTGGAAAGTGAGGTACGCGAGTGAGCTTTTTTCATTTTCTCAAGTTTGTCATGAATCTCTTAAAAGGTGCTGTCTCAATATGTCACAGCTTTCGAAGTAACGGGTCAACGTGGCCGAATAAACGGCTTTGACAGATGCTTTCAAGTTGTCGATCGATGCAGAGCTCGGCGTAGACTTTCTGAAAAGTCCTTTGTCTTGTTTATTCAGTACCTCTCGCTCGTTCGGCCGCTTTGCGACATAAACAAGGGCCGCCTAACACAATCTACCCTGAAATTCATGAGGTCGACTTGTGGCAAGTCTAAGCTCGGCACCATAGAGTTACTTCTGTGCTCGTGAAGACACAAATTTTAAAGTTTTATCAGCCTCGTATGGGGAAACACAAGCCGAAAACATCTATCATTGCCCGAACCTCTGCGAAAGCTGTGGACAGTTAATACTCACGAATTTGTAAGAGATCTGGTAATCTCGATAGCTATTACCTAATTGAAGATAATTTTTAGCGAACCTAGCCTTGATATAAGAACTAGTAGTTTTGTTTATAACTATTACCTGAGGAAAAGTTTAAGCAAAACTTTCCGTGCAATGATGAACATTGTTGTGGCCTTGACGCCATTTTAAGGTGGCTCCCTAGAGTATTTACGAACACCCTCGTTATAGAGTGCGAGTTAGAAAAGGAAGCTTAGTTAATTTATCCTAAAGTTTTCCCCGTAGAGATTTACCAGTATGGATACTGTTAAAATAAGGCTTATTTTTTGGTTGTCAATATTTGGATTAAGGCCGTTACCATGGCAACATCTCATCTAATGACAGGCAGATATATACCTTATTTTGGCCTAAACTCCTTAATATGTACACTTTCCTTCGGTGAAATTTTTTCATAGTTTGCCACCTCATGGAAATGATATTGCCTAACATTTCGAATCGGTAAAAAGTCAAGGTTGTTCGGACGGTTTTTCCAATATTCTGTAATTTGTCATTTTTCTAAATATATTAGATTAGCTCTGACAGATTTTAACAAAAGTAAGGTATTTTAAAAGAAATGTATGTGGTTACAACTCCGCCAATTTTTAAAAAATTCACCGAAGGAAATGGGAGAAAATTTACTGTCACTTTTGCTTTTTGTGCTCATGTTGATGTCATAAACATCGAAAAATACTGATGTTTTCCTTTAAGCGCGCGGAGATTACTTGAGCTTTCGTCATCAGCGTGCGTGCAATGGTAAAACTAAAGAATTTCGTGGCCATTCCAACATAGTTAAACAAGTGAAACGATGCAGAGACCGAGAGCCATCTAGATTACCAAAAAAAGATCCATGAAAAAGAGAAAAGTTAGGTGCAAGCTGAAGTGTATTCTCAGAAAATATATTCCTAAATCCAGATTGTATGTATGGCGTAATGATCTGCAACTTTTTAAAACTAAAAAGTGTGACAGCAAGCAAACTTTTGCAAAATAACAAACGAATAACTGGTTCTTGCTTAAATAATCACAAAATAACAAAATCATTCAACGGTACCAAAAGACAGTGTCTCAAGAATGAATTCTTTGACATCTGATGATATCAATTTAAATCCAGGCCCTGGACAAAATTTGAACGGTCAAAGTATATTGTCAGTTGGTTCCACGATGCTGTTAAACATGCAATTATGTTAGCTAGGATTGAGACCTGCTGATGTTGGTGGTAAAGGCGATTGTTTTTTCCGAGCAGTTTCTCATCAGTTATACGGTGATCCCAATCATCACTTACTCATTAGACAAGCAAGTGTTCAATACCGTAGAAATAACCCTAAACGCTTTATTGAATTCATGGAATGAATATATAAATAATATGTCAATGCAAGGTACATGGTGTGATGCACTGTTTGTACAAGCAGTTGCAGACTGTCAAAATGTAGCAAATCATATATTGAATCTCATGAAAATTTTGCTGGGGAACTTTGATAGAGCCCTATTATTTAGCACAACATCAACCAACAACAATATTGAGACAACACCATTTAAGAAATTCATGTCAAACTTAAGAAAATGCTCACTCACGTATGTTTTCTAACGTCCACAGTTAAACCCAAAAGCTACGGAGACAAAACGCAAATGTCCTTCGTTCGCGAAGCGTGCGTTGCCCTGTTTCCCATGTGATTGTTGAATTTCCAAATAGCAGACACATGCACGCATTGCGTACCTATTTTTTTATGGGCGACGTTTATTGTATCTTCGTATTCGCGTCGTGCCTGCTTTGTAACGCCAGGTTTTGTCGCTTTCTTACACTTTTCGTTGCTACATTATTGGTTTATCGTATTATCGCATCATATCACCACAGTACTGCTTCGTTCATCGTTTCTATCAGTTATTTAATTTGTAAAGAAAGTTAGTGGCATGAATCAGGGGTGCGTGTTAATGAATTTCTGTGAACACTTCGAGTTAACTGAGTTTACGGCTCATTGAAAGGCCAGAGTAGCACTTATACTATACCTGCTATAAAGGACTTGATACACTATAGCACCCGATTCCGTGACTGATGACCATTTTTCATTTTCATTGTGACAACAAGGTGAAATTTCGTTTACCATGGCAGGTTTGTCAGGCTTGAAATTTCATAGTACTACTTTAGGACGGACCGTTAGGAAAGTGTTGGGGGGTGGCCCTTTTTCAACTTGTAGAATTTCTTTTCGCGGCCTTACTCATGGGGCTGCCTTGCATTTTTGTGTAATGTTCAGGGAAATATCGATCTTATTAATATTATTCCTTCGCTTTAACCCGGGCAGTGAAGTAAGGTCTTAGCTAGGGGGGTCTGGGGGCATGTTCACCCCGAAACATTTGCAAAGATGAAGCCTTTTTGGTGCGTTTTCTACAATGTTCAGCCGATAAATTTGATGTATCGATTGGACTTGAATGATGATGCGTCGTTTACTTTGTGAAAAACCTAAAGTAGATTAAAACTGCGCATCGCCCATACCGCTAAACGCATAAGTTGTGTTATTAACTGCCACACTAATCGTGGTCGCCCATCTACATTTCTGCGTATACTCAGTTGCTGGGCAACTGTCAATCAGTCTTCTCAAAGAACCAGTAACCTAGCCACCTAACTATTATCTAGCGGCGCCTGCAGCAATACACTGATATACGCTATAATGGTATACTTCTGCATGATTACCAGTTACTCAAAGAGGAAACTAGCATACAGATATAACTGATAACTTGAGAAACTAAAGTACCACATATGTTATCGAATAACAATAAAAACGAATAGTACTTGGCTTCATACGTCATCACGGAAGGTTATAAATTTTCATTTTCTATCATCATACAGAACAGTGCTCAAATTAAATTGCAGAATTGTCGATCGTTTTGAATATATATTGCATAAATAGTATTATTATTCAACTTTCATACACTGTGTGAATTCCGATTTCCTAATTGGTTGATTTGTACCACGTAACACTGGGTTGTGACGAAACAACCTCCTTGACATCATAATCGTGGTGCAATAGCCGTGATGAATTCGACACAACACTGTCATTACACCATGGCTTCGGCTGACTCGATGTAGACACACAACCTCGTTCCCAGGGTCTCTCATCTCATCTCATCTCATCTCATCTCATCTCATCCAACATGATCTCCTCTCATCTCATCAGGGTCGCTCGCCCCAGGGACCGGTAAGATGAGAGATCCTGGGAACGAGGTTAGTGGACACAGAAGTAGAACGAGCTGTTGACGTAATGATGGCGAGAGCGTTGACGTAATGATGGCGGTGTTATGTAAAAGAAATAGAAAACATGTTCTCTGTGTTTCTATCGAGTTACAGAAACGCTCGTGAAAGTTAAGAGAACTCGAAAAAGCTGTGGAAACACTCGCCTGCGGTTCGTGTTCCCACGACACTTCTCGTTCTCTCAAACTTCCACTCGCGTTTCTGTAACTCGGTAGAAACACGGTACATGTTTTCTATTTCTTATATAAAGTTACCATATACCGTGCGCTCTGATTGGCTAAAACAGTGTGCTTTAGAGATTTAATCCGGCGATCGTGGGTTCGATTCCCACCGAGGTCAAAAGATTTTTTCTTTACCTCGTGTGGTTCCCTGATTCCCTTTACTAGGGCTAACGCCCAGTGGGTTATTCAAGGGTTTAAATTAGCACTAAAATTTACACTTCAGAGTTAATTCTCTGTTACATCATTTGTATTCATAGTGCTACGCGGCGCAACATTCATATGTACCCTTACTTTCTCTTCGCCGCGATTCACCACCTAAATCGACCCCGACTTTCTCTGTCCGACCTGGTAGATCAGTCGGCAAAGTAACGGTAGATCTAATCCGGAGGTCGTGGGTTCGAGTCCCATCGAGGTCAAAAGATTTTCTCTTTACCTCGTGTGGTTCCCTGATTCCCTTTACTAGGGCCAACGCCCAGTGGGTTATTCATGGGTTAAATTAGCACTGTTTTCAGAGCAACGCAATGAAATGTTAATACCCCGGTGCTTTTGCAAGGTATCTGACTTTTATTTCAAGGTTATTGGTGGTTTGCATCGAAAAAAAAAATCCTACCCATTCAATAAATAGAGTCAAGAATCAGGTGTATGATAGATGTTTGATAGACAAACGACTTCGCCAAGATTTAGGTCTGTGCGGTTTTACATTCCCGCGTTATTCGGAAAAAACGTTTCACCTAAATTTATAGAGCTTTGTATGGAGACGCCATGTTGGTGCCCTTCTGAGGGGACATATACAAAACATGGACCGGGGTCCATGGACCACCCCATGGACCACCCCTAATTTTCAACAGGAAATCGCCCCTGTTAATATGAAAATTCAACTGAGGTATGAAAAATACAGACTCGTATTTGCTTACGTCCTTGACGGTTTGTCTCGTAACAGCGGGTTAGCGGCTTTACGCGGGGTAGTACGACAAAGTCTTGCGACTATACATAGCTTGCAATACAGGCGTACTTTGTGGGTACGAGCAATAAATACTCACCTAATTTTTGGATCGTTTCAAGGCAGCTGCCATCTTGGATGAAGGAGCGCGAAGGGGCTGGAGCGCGTTATGTTATCCGGCAACCCCCACCAAGGTATTGAGCAAGGTCACTCTGTGCTCTTCCATTAAAATTACAAGCTGGAAAGAAAATATTGGGGGTAGAAATGAACTAGACCTTCTGTATCTCAAAACGAGGTGGTGGTCTTCCCATTTATAGGGTACGATCCCAAAGCAAGCCGCTATTACGAGACAAACCCTCAAAGACTTAAGCAATAAATACGAATCTGTATTTTTCATACCCTGAACTCCGTTGAATTTTCATATTAACAGGGGCGATTTCCTGTTGAAAATTAGAGGTGGTCCATGGACCGGGTCCATGGGGTGGTCCATGGACCCCGGTCCATGTTTTGTATACGTCCCTTCTGAGGGGCACCAACATGGCGGCCGTGAAGCAACAGAAACATCTGTCATTGAGTTTTGCCATTCATACGAAAAATTTTTACTCTAGAGTTCTGATACATTGAAAGTAACACTTCTTCTAGTGCAAGAACTGTTCAGTTAGCAAAAACGCCGGTGAGGACTGCTTTTTTGACCTACACGAAATCCTTCTAATTCGTGGGCCGCCATGTCACGCAGCGCATAAACTTGGAAATTTAAATGTTCTCTGTCGCAAAATGAGGAACCCTGCCAAGCTTAAACGCCGTAAAACGTTAAGTTTTGATAGGGTCTTAAATCTGATGACACGAAAGCTCCACTAGGATTGCTAATTTGTAATTTTGGAAAATGATGACGTCACATGAAAACAGGGAATAGATTCCGAGAAACGATTCGGTGAAAAACAAACAATCGGCGAGCCTTTTCAGATTGCGCCGTTTCTCCCCTCAGCACTTAAAGCCGTTGCTTCTGGAATGTCTTATAGTTCTCTTTAAAATGTGTTGCGGTAACAACTGTCTTTGTTCAGTATTCAAGATGGGCTTGATCATATACGAGATCCTAGACAAGTATGTTGACATCGCCACCGCAGTAGAATATCACAAAGGCAAGTTATTTAAAAAACCAAATGATTCTGTGTACAGAGCCCTGCTCGCATTCACCATCATTGGCTGCTTTATCTCCTTTTTTCGTATATGCCTGTACGGTTGGCGAATCTACCTCAACTGCCGTTCCGAAGAAAGCCACGACAACCGTTACGACGACCTCGATATGGGGATGCAATCGATTAAAGTCATACTAGAAGCTTTTCCTCAATCTGTTATTGCAAAGTTCTACTTTGTTCATTGTCCGATAAAGAAGTACGGCTGGGGGATTTGGGTCTTGGATCCGGTATTTGATGGCTTCTGTGGTGCCCCATTCATCTTCTTCTTGCTTTCTTTGTGTTGTTGCTACTGCCGTAAATATGGGCCTTACATTGAATGTTGCGAGGAAAGCAAAGAATATAAAGGGGAATGGTCGAAGAACTTTTGCATCAGCTACAACGCTTTATTTGTTACGTTCGCTCTGTCGGTGACTGGCTTGGTCTTTGCAGGCTTATCTCTTTCGGAATTTTCTAAACGCTGCACATAATTACATTGCTTGTGTGGGGCGACCATGGTAAATGGACGGAGTTTAAAACCAGAAAATGCTGGTCGACTAAAACGCCTATAGTCATAGACGTCTTGCATTAGTTTAAAATACTGGAACTTGGACAACGACACTAAACAGGCGGTATGAATTCCAGTCTGTGCAAGATGTTGTAGCCATTAACTCATCATGATTCGGTACTCCAAATAGGGCATTTCCTAGAATTGTATCTTTTCAAGGAAATTACGTGACTTGTTTTGTTAGATGAAAATGCTAATTTTTATTGTTACATGATTGCAGTCTTCACCATTTTAGAGTGTACTAAAAGTCAAATGTTATTCGCATTCTCTTTGGTTTTACATTCCTACGGTACTTGCACCACTCTTTTTTTTTTACAAAAACAGTCTTGAGTCGCTTGACATGTGTTCCGCGCTTCGCGTCAGTTGCATGTATTAGTCAGAGTTTGAATTGGTTCATTGGACTACCTGAGTACTTTGTGATTGGCCAGAGAGATGAGGTTGCAGGTGCTAGCTTTATAAAATGATGGCGAAACTTAGACAAGCTTTAACTCAAATAGTAAAGGTTCGACATGCATGTTATCTTTCTTAGAAACAAATTATCATATCCCATTGTAATGAGATATTTTATAGCAAACAAGTACTCAGCTTTGGGTGTAAATGAGGCGGTGAATACACACATACCTGGGTAGCGAACAATTCACATCAACAAACCTACTCCGAAGTGTGGTTCTGCCTAGAAAGGTTTTCTTCCATGAAATGCCAGAGAGATTTACCATGACTGTTTGGTTTATTTGGACGCCATCATTTATAAGCCGCAATATGACGCATGGATTTGTCGCATAAAGAGAAAGCTGGAAAGGAAGCAGTAAGAAAGGTTTTCTCTCTGATTGTTTCTGTCGTCATCATTGGGCTTAACCCTAGCTGAAACTGTAATTTGTGCAGTATGCAAAATAAATTGTTTGTGTGTATCCCGAGGTGTAAATTTATAAATGGCTGAATGATTTGGGTATTCCACTCTTGCTTTTTTTTTCCGCTATAGCTTAGATGGTATCAAGTTTTGTGAGCTGAGAACTCCTGGACGACCACAGTTACATAAAATTAAGACGCAAGAAAAGTGATTTCTTGGGATCTATGTACCCGTAAGTAGACAGCGGCAAAAGAGGTGTTGATAACATTTATTATTTGGTTGAAACAATCAGTCTCTGCAAATTCAGTGACGTTTATTGTTCTCTATAATTTCCTAGAAACGCCAACGTGTGTATTCAAAGGAATGATTGGCATCAGTTCCTCGTTAAGATTCATAAACAGTAACATATTTCATTTGAAAGTATGGAATAATTTTTTTTCGCGTCCATTGTCTCTGCTCTTTTTTTTTTTGGGGGGGGGGGGGGTCGGGGAATAATCTTCCGTCGAAATCATGATCTTGACACTTACCACAATCTGATTGCCTGGAACAAGCTTCAAAGAAAGATCTTTTTTATCGTACACACAGTCGTTTTGCTATTACCTAACTGATGGGGCTGCATTGCTTGATGCTTAGGGAAATGTCGATATTATTAATTCCTTTCTCTTTAACCCGAGCAGTCTGAATTAAGGTCTTAGCTAGGATTCTGTAAGTGGCCGTCCAGTCACAGATATTCCCCTATAGGGTGTCTGAGGACATGTCCCCCGAGAAGGTTTTGCAATGCTGAAGCTTTTTTTTCCACGATAATGCGTTGCTTACTTTGTCAAAAACCTAAAGTAGATTGAAACTGCGCATAACCCATACTAAACGCACAAGTTTTGTTATTAAACACCTCCCTGATTGTCTTTGATTACGACGTTTGTCCAACGTTGGTCTTAGCGGCCATCTTGTGGGAAGTGTTACAGTTGGCCATGGGTGTGCACATCTGTGTCCACAGTCGTCATTTACTAGTATACATGTCAGATGTGGAATCACTCCTATATGGCGAGGCTTTCAAAACACTTTTTTTTGCTTGCTTTATTGCAACCGAATCAAGCAGGATGTTTTTCTTTATCTCTTTTAAGTCATGGTTATTCACAGTGGTTTTTCTGCAAGGGTGTTGAGCTAGCAGTGTCAATGATGAGGTTGCTGCGCACAAAATGTATCAGCCTTGAAAACGAAAAATTGTAGAGAAAACCAGGTGGATAAGGATTCCACCAGGACAAAGAAATTAAAACTGCAGTATAAAGTGGCCGCCAAGTTGCCTTTCAGGCTAATATAGTTTGTAATTAAGCCCGACAATACAATTCACCCTGCAGGAATTATTTTCTTCACTTCTTTTCATGAATTGTCTTCAGTCACGCTCCCTTGCGTGATTTTTTTTCAAACCCCTAACGTAATTTTTTTACTAGCTAATCTGAAACCACAGGTTTAGCCTTTAATACAAAATGATTTGTAAAAACATAGATCGGCGATAATCAAACAACAACTAGAACTAACGAGCCTTGTCAGTAGAAAATGCAACCCAGAGAAATACGTTTGGACGATTATTTCTCCGGATATAAAGTTATCTGCTTTCATGTAATCCTGCAAGCCAATTAAACCTAGTAATCATCATTTTTGCAGATACGTCCACTGTAAAAGTTTCTTTTCTATATCAATATGTTACTATATTCATATCTTATTTATTGAACAAGCGTGAGGTGGGAATACGTCAGAAGGATCTTTGTTTACAATATTTACCTTGTTGGCAGCGATATAGTTTCGGAAAGGGAAACCGTGACATTTTTAGTTCTGAATTTTGAAAGGGCACAGTATGTTTAACTGCCCTAAGGATTTTAAACCCGATCTACTGAATATTTTTCGTGTGATGCGGGTTTAGAACTCAAAATTTTACAAAGAATGTGTGATCTCATAAGGACGTTTGCCTTTCTCCTCAAATATTACACCTAAAGACCCCAGAATTTCACCAATTACTATTAGTAAGTTCCACATGAAGATAAAAAGATTTCTACTTATCAGAAAACTGTTTACTTTGTGCATTGCATTGAGAAAGCAATTTGCCGAAATTAATTCGCCACCGGTCGCCATCTTTAAAACTAGGCCGCACCTGCCCACACTATCCCGGAGAAATTTGAAAATGTAGCTTTATCTCTGCTGTTAAGTCTGCAGTTCACTATAATCCGTAACGAAAACGGAGCTTTTCGAAAACCCATTTTAAATTGCGGAGAAATTTATAAACGCCGGCATTGCGTTTTAGTGTTGACGGAAAACATTTTGAAAACAAAGCTTTTCGAAAACAATGATGTCACGATGATCATATAATCACAAATTCAAAATGACTGGTGATTGTTCTTTTTTTCGCATTCCTCTGACTCTGTGTGGATGGAAAACATTTGATGCGTGCGTTTTAAGAGTAAACTCCGGTTTCAGATTTCTCCAGTGTAGTGTAAACGGGCCTTAGCGGTCCGTATCGCAAAACTGATGCACAGCGCAAAGGAAACCATAGGGAATTCTCCTTGCATCGCGGACCAGTACAGCCATATAATAGGCCTACTCTGGGACCTTAAGTCGCCTTAAGTCACCTTTAGTCGCCTTAAGTCACCTTAAGTCGCCTTAAGTCGCCTAAAGTCGCCTTAAGTCGACTTAAGTCATCTTAGGTCGATATTCGTTACACAATGTTATAAGGGTTCCTTCCTTGTAAATTGTACCCATAAGGAGGATATTAAGCTGGGCAATAGGTAAGCTCAGCTCCAATCATAAGGATCAGAGGAGGAAGCATGATAGCCAAATGATTAAGAAGTCCTATTTCGTCCCCTAGCAGGGATCACCCATTGTGTTCTTTGGTAAGATACTGTACTCTTACATTGCCTTTCCCCCTCTCCCAGGGGGGGGGGGGGGGGAGGAAACCCCTGCAATGGAGTACTGAGTTGATATGAGGTAGGCAATGGCTTCCACATTCATGGAAACCCCATGTTATAACAGTTGTGCACCTGTCAAACCACCATGTGTTAAATAGCATGATTAATTCCTGCAAACAATACTGAATTAGGAAATGTCTCTGTGACAATGTATACTCCTACTTAATTTTTGTTTTATTTCATTGTGAGTTGATCAAAAGGTTGACACTGTGTGTTATCACCAGGAAATGAATAAAAATATGACTGATGGCAAAAAAAGCAAATGACTGTGGCTGCAATAATTTATTTATATTACTGAATCAGATCAAACTTACAGTTCTGGGTCATCAAAGTAAAATACAAAATTAAATAGAAAGGTATTCTGGAGAAAAGCTACATTTTTGCCAGTCACTTTTACATTGAGCAGTACAAATGTGGTAATCCAAAGTCAGTTGAACTGAACTGAAACTAAAGTTTAGACACTTTACTTACCCAGAGCAAAAGAGTGACAAAAGTGGGCTATTTCTCCAGCATTAACCAGCACTACAAGCTTCTAACACTGTATTCGACCAACTGTACACGTTTGAACTTTGCAACTCAACAAACCTACTAAAGGCATAAATATTTATCTAACATAAGGCTTTAACAGTTTTTTCCGTATATATCGTTAGTTTGATGTTCAACATAGACGAATGAACCTCTCCTATTCCAAAAAAAACTTGACTGAAGTACACACGATAACCACACACGAGAACACCACTCACGCGTCCACTCACGCTCACTCATGTGCTGTTTCCTCGTGGGGTAGATTATCATGCTGGCCTGTAATAGTCCGCGCGGGGTAAAGGGAAGAGACGGCTGAAATTCAGACTAGGCCTGTAGTCGTTGAAGTCTACACCCACAGAGACAAGATAATTTGGTTTTATCAACTGAGTCGATAATGTGAATTGGCCACCGTAAAGAGGTTCAGGAGCTGACGTTTCGAGCGCTAGCCCTTCGTCGGAGCGAATCGAGACAGAGACAGTCCACCTTGTTTCTATTAACTGGCTACCTGCTTGTATTGTGGAAAGAAAAATCGTCCCGGTGACACAATTCGAGTTAAGTAAAGAAATTTGTTTGCTATAGCAGATAGTATGGCCAGCTCGAATGTTTCGCGGTACGGGCGAGAAGAAGGGAAACTCGCGAGGTTGTCCCGCTCTTTGAAGCATGGGAACTAGATAACGGTGCAAAGGTTACTGGGAGAATTAAAATGGCGGAAGGCAGTGTTCGTAGTGCAGAGTGCAAGCATCAGTTTATATAACTTCGTTGCGACTCAAAAATTTCTGGACAGCTGCAAGGTATTTTAATCAGCTCTATTTTATAATTCTTGTGTCAAAGTCAGCCTGACACTTGCATTTAGTTTCTGCTGACTAAATAAATGCCGCTTAAAAGTAATACTGTCACAAGCCCAAACATAAAACTTTAACTTATTTCATTTTTTGTAGGTCAAACGTTGCGGGGTTGAACCAAGTCAAAACTTGGAACTAGATCCTGGTGATCCGATCAGCGGAAGTAGAGATCTTCCAACAAAATTCGGTTCTCTGTAAGTGAGACGTCAAAGTTTTATGGAGCCAGAAAGTGGTTGGGAAGACAGGAAAAGAAAGTCTTCTTTCCAAGGACCAGAAGTTATCACGTGGTTGGCAAAATGGTATCGGGCAGGAGAACAACAAAATTGGTTGGGTCCCTGAAAAAGACCAATGAACTATGGATGCTGTTGGAAAGGCATATGATTTGCCTAACTTCCATGCCAAAATCGACAATACAAGTACTAAAAATATTGGAGACAATTTTACCAAGGTAACAATTTTTATAATAATCGTAATAATAAAAATGGTTATAAAAGTTGTTACCTTGGTAAAATTATTTGTGAAGGCTCCTTGGTGTAGAAGACACAGGACACATCACAATAGAACACCGCCTCACTAACCTATTTTGTTCATTGTTTTCCCTGTTCTTTTGTCCTTTTGTTTACTATTGTTGTACGCCAACTGTGTCTTCTGCACCAAGCAAGAGCCCCAAAGTAACAAAGCTTTGTGCAATAATTGATCTTAATACATGCAAAGAATCCTTTGTAACTTTAATTATTTAACTTATTAGTTTTCTGTAAATCATCTCTATTTTCTTAAACTTAAAAGTTATGTCACTATTTACATATTTTTTATAGTATTGTTAGATGTTGCTTTGTATTTTGATATAATTACTTTAGGCATATACCAGTCGCCATGTTGATTCCTGGCTATTTATTGACTAGCTTGGACAAAATAATTTAACAATAACTGTTGTGGTAATTCTCTAACAATTTTTAGCTAAAATGGTTTGAAACTGGGATACTTGAGACTATGGTGACTTATAGCAATGCAAAAGTAAGCAACATAATTATCATAATATATGTATTAGCCAATATTGGTTTATTGTGAGAGATTCTGTGGATATTTTTGAATTTTATGAACTTTGCTAACTTTAAGTTTTACTACTTGAGTGAAATAAAATCACTTTAAGCCACCTTAAGTCGTCTTAAATCGCCTTGAGTCGCCTTAAATCGCCTAAAGTCGCAATGATTTTTTTTGCCAATTTTGCTTAAGTCGCCTTCAGTCGCCTTAAATTGCCCAAAGTCGCCATAAGTTATGGCGACTTAAGGTCCCAGAGTAGGCATTATAATAAAAAGCAGAATTGATTCTTTCGCCTCATTTGTATCAGTCTCAAACTGCTGAGAACTGAAATAAATTGAAAGCTATTGCCTGGAAATGCTATGCTAGTCGTCGTCGCCCTTCTACATTTCTGCGCATACTCGGTTGCTGGGCAAGGGTCAATCGGTCTCCTAAAAGAACCAGTAACCTAGCCACCTAACGATTATTTAGCGGCGCCTTACAGCAATACACGGTATTTTAAAAGTCGTTTTTAATTCAACTGGCAATAATTTGCTACAATATAGGCTATATTAGTACTTCTGCATGATCATCAGTTACCCAAAGAGGAAACTAGCCTAGAGAAATAACCATTATAAATACAAGTTGGTGATAACTTGAGAAACTAAAGTACTGTATATGTTGTCGAATAACAGTAATAATATAGTATTTTGTTTCATACGTTATCCAGGAAGGTTACAAATTTTCATTCTCTATCATCATGCCGTGCTCAAATTAAATTGCTCAGTTGTCGATCGTTTTGAATATATATTGCATAAATAAAATTATCATTCAACTTACACTGTACGAATTCCGATTTTCTGATTGGCTGATTTGTACCACGTGATACTGGGTTATGACGAAGCAACCTCCTTGACGTCATTATCGTGGTGTAAATTCAACACACCACTGTCATTACACCATGGCTTCGGCCGACCCAAGTTTGACGATTTTTGTTTGCGGTGTATTCAATTTGAACAATAAAACTGTTAACGCACTCGTTGCTGGTGAATTATCGGGATTTACCTGCACTCCTTCACTAACAATGAATTTTCAATATCGCACTTGGCAAAGCTCGTTCATTGTTAGGCGCTGAAGACTTGCAGGTAAATCCCGATAATTCACTCGTTGATTGCGTTAAACTTTAAGTAAAGCATATAAACCCCTTTCTCGATCTTCATATTTTTAGGTCGTTTAACCCCCCGTATATCATGCAAGATAAATATTGTTTTCTGATAACATAATACTACAATACTTTACCGCTGCTATTCTATTCTATTCTCAAGCTACCATATAATTATTCTTCTTCTTTCAAAATCGTCACAATTATATTTTGCGGAAACTTCAAGTCATAGAACAGCGGAAAGCTTTGTGATTACAATACATAGGCTATAAAAATGTTTCAGATATTTGATGCAGCGATAATACTATACTGCACAATATTGCTTTTTAAGCCCTCGTGGCTTGGACCGGACGGTTTCGTTTTATACAATTTTAAGCAATGGGCTAAAATATGTTGCTCTCTAAATTGCACGATAATAATCCTCATTGCTTGCCTCTAAGGCAAGCGAGAAAAATCAAGACCAGAGCTAAAAATAATAGTTGAACTTAAGTACGAACTCTGGATTCTACAGGTAGCTGTTAAGGGGGAACATTTGTAAAGCTGTAACTTACGGAAAATAGAAGAATTTTGTTATGTTCGGAGGCTGTCGTGTAACGTATTTGTGGATTCTTCCGCAATGTTCGAAAACCTTTAAATTATCTTTGGGATTTCATAAAGTTCCTGATCGATCTTCAAGAAGTCCAGATAAAAAGGTTCGATTTAAGTTTGGTTTTCTGTGGCTGTTACCTGCCAATGACTACAACTTTATTTGTTTGTTTGTTCGTTTCCTTTGTTTGTTTTCTTTGCTTTTTTCAATAATTTGTTTGTTTTATTTGTTTGTTTTTTTACTTCATCCACTCATTTTAAACTTTCTACGATATGAACTGTTTTGAAGCGAACTGCGTGTCTCAATTAAAGGTGCCATTGTAAGCTTCCAATCAGCAAACTGGATTTATTGAATATGTTGTTAATCCTCAAGATTTCCACCCGTGAAGGAAATTACCCGATTTCACTCGATCATCAACATTACGTGACGATAAGTTATTCTAACTGTAATTGCAGGTAGGTCTACAGTATATGAGAACCAGGCTTATTGAAGGGTTGTCTTAAATGTAAAGCCCCGGCCAAACGATCGCAACATTTAAACGCAACGCATCCCAACATTGTTGGCCCAGCATTTGCAAGCTCGGGCCAAACGATCGCAACATTTGAATACAACATATCGCAACATTGTTGGACGCAACATGTTGCACGCGTCTGGTCACCTTGTTGCAACGTGTTGCGACATGTTGAGAATTGAAAATCGAACTAGTGCGCATGCCCAGGTGCAACAAACTACTGCAACATTATGCAACATCCAAAAATTTTCAGGAAAAATTTGACCATTTTCAAATTAGAGCCAACAACACCCAACATGTCGCAAAATGTCGCAATACGTCGCAATAGGGTGACCAAACACACGCAACATGTTGCACCCAACAATGTTGCGATATAGTTGATAAAATGTTGTTTTTGTCACTGACTTGTATATTATGGTAAGACGTTTCGGCTGTCTCTTGAGCCTTCATCAGTTGAAAAAAACCGCTTGATGTTACGCGCGATTTAAAAACTCTTAAATTGAAACATTGAGCGTGCTGCTTGCGCGTGACTCGAGAGAGTTTTTAAGTGCGTGCAAGGCACTTGTAGACTTCTGGGATGATCGTGTGATCATTCCCAACGTTCGGGTCTTTCACGGACATCCAAGCCTCCAGAAAAAGCCGCTGATGGTAATGTGCCTCTTTTCCGACGACTTCAACGTTTTCAAAATCCATATGATGGTGATGCTCGTGAACATGGCACGCAAGTTTGGAGTTATGATTGAACATCAGAACAGCCTTCTTGTGCTCAGAAACCCGCGTCTTCAGTGCTCTTTCGGTCTGGCCATAGTATACAAAATCGCATTGACTGCAATTGATTCTGTACACTTTTCCAGATGACGGATGGTCGGTTTCATCCTGCTGCTTGGGTCGAGGAAAAAGACTTAATGGTTTTCTGTGGCTGGTATGAAACTCGCGTAACATCAAGCGGTTTTTTTTCAACTGATGAAGGCTTAAGAGTTAGCCGAATCGTCTTACCATAATATACAAGTCAGTGACAAAAACAACACTTTATCAACTATGTTCTCTCCTGACTACAATTGCTCCATTTTTAAACAATGTTGCGATATGTTGCGTTGAAATGTTGCGATCGTTTGGCCGGGGCTTAAGTATATCAGACATGGTTATAGTCTGGTGTCGTATGTCTCTTTCTCGTAGGCGAAGTTTCCAAAGCCATTTGCCACCGTGCTTTTTTCTCCTCCCTTCGCCATGGTATCTACTCGGCTTATTACGGTGCTCCTTGATGAGTTGTCGCTACTTCCGCCTGGCCTCCCCTCCGTGGGATTTACGGTCTCTAAACAAACTTTCCGCAAGGAATCCCTCCGGAAACTTGGACTGTTAAAAAAGTAAATGAAAGGATTGCAAACTGAATTGAAAAGTCCAAAGCCATAGCTGATCACTCGAACACCATCAGCTGGGTTAGGAAAGTCGGCGACATATCTCTCAATGAAGCCGGTGTATATCACAAACGGCGCCCAGCAAACGAGAAAGAATATGACAACAGTAAGAAGCATTTGTGTAACGCGTTTCTTTGTCTTGTCCAGAGACTTAACATTACCAGCGGACATCGTGCCCGTGCGAGAAATTTTTCTTTCGCGGCTCCACACTGCTTTCCCGACACGGCTGTACAATACAATGATTGTGACTAACTGAACGAGGAATCCAAAGATTGAAAGGAACACCAGGTAGCTAAAGCCCGCCAGCGTGTTATTGGGAACGGTGCTGCAATACCAGAACGTTCCATTTGCCCACTGGACTTCTTCGGTGTCTACAAAGTAAAACGTGGGCAGAAAAATGGCGCCGGCGTAAACCCATCCAATGGTTATTAGCACTTTAGGACGAAGCCAGGCCTTCATAGCTTGCAGGGGTCGAACTAGGGAGTAGTATCGATCAATGCTGATGACGGTCAGTAAACACATGGAGCTTGATGGCGCCAGAAACTGAAAAAGCAAATGAGAAGTGGTTAACATTTTACGAACGGCCTGTCAACAGTAATGAAGCAATCAATACATTGGCCGTTTTCACACTAGAGAACGAACAAATCGTCTGGACGGACAAATCGTTTGGCATTTTTCTGTCTGATGTGAATTTATGTCGTATTGTCGTCGACTTGTTCGTCTCGACGGACAAATCGTCTAGGAAAAATCGTCTTCCAGACGGCCAAATATCAGACGATTTGTTCGTCGAAAAATTTGTTCGTTTCGTTTTCACATCAGACGAGCAATGACGATTTGTTCGTCTGAGAACGATTTGTCCGTCCAGACGATTTGGTCGTCCTCTAGTGTGAAAACGGCCATTGTGTCGCTTATAATGAAATTATTAACGATTAGTTCAGTAAAAATAATAATTATCGACCCCTTAATAAGGATTGTTAGTTTGACGCCGAGAGGTCAAACGTTTTACAATTTTTCTGCCCTTCAATTTCGAGAGTGGCGTTTAAGACATTGTCTTGGAATAGGTTGAGTCTGCGAGTGAATTATATAATTATGCCATTTTCGTTCTCGTTTTCTCACTTGGGAGGCGCTGTGGCCTCATGGTTAGTTCGTTCGACTACGGAGCAAGCGGTCCGGGTTCGAGTCCCGGCCGGGGACATTGTGTTGTGTTCTTGGGCAAGACACTTTACTCTCACGGTGCCTCTTTCCACCCAGGTGTATAAATGGGTACCGGTGAATTTAATGCTGGAGGTAACCCTGCGATAGACTAGCGTCCCATTCAGGGGGGAGTAGAAATACTCTTAGTCGCTTCATGCTACAGAAACCGGGATAGGCTCCGGCCTGATCGGCCACTTGGCTTGAATGCAGACTTTACCTTTTTTACCGTTCTCATCTGAACGTTGTATTGAGATTATCGAATGGGGATAAAAAAGGGAATTATGTTATTACCATTCCAACAACTGTAAATGTTACAGTTCTTTAGCTACAGTTTGTGTTACCGTACTCTAAGTTTCTGAAAACGCCCACAAACCTGGACAAATCGTGTGAACTTGCAAAGACCACCTGCACCTTTCACGTTTTCTTCGGGATAATAAAAAATGAGCCACAAGGTCAGCGGTATGCACACTATGCACACGAGCAGATCTGAAATTGCCAAGTGGAGGAGAAATAGCTGCACTGCAGACCGCTGACCACGGCGACGACTCGAGACAATGATTGAAATAACAAAGCTGTTACCGATTAAACCAACCAGTGATACGAGTCCTGCAATATTAGAAAGAACTATATAAGTAGATTTATTTTAACTCCGGAAGTTAGATAGCCTTAATTTCAACATGGGCTAAACATCATTAAGATTGAAATATATCAATTTTGAAAAAACATGTTAGCAATAAACTGTTTTACAAATATCTATAATGAGTATAATATCTCCACGAATATCTCCGAAGTATCTCCACTCAATCTAGATGAAACTACACCTCGTATCCCTATCGAAAAGCGATCGGGTTTCAATTACGAAATACTAAAAGGTAACTAGTAATGCTTAACTTAACACGTGCGTAACGCAAGGATTATTATTCGTCACATCCAGAGCACTTGACTTGAGTCGGCTTATGACCAAGCTTTCTGGTATGGTTCTCAATTGGTTTTTTCTCTGTTTTATCTGTTCAACTCAAGCCTGACATTGAGTCATTTAACCCAAATTCTAACCCATGCTTAATGTTCGAAAGCATGAACCGTCAAGAAAAATAAAAACGCTTGAGAAGATCATGAAATGACAGAAATGGCACTGCCATTAGCCTGTTCTATTTAAAAAGTTAACCCGCATCTCAATATTTCATTTATATCGAGATCTAAATACTGAGCAAGTCTAGCCGGTCCTAATTCGGAAAACCCTGAAGTGATATCTCAACGACTTACTATCTGTGGCTTTATTCCTGGGCAAATATGATTTCAATAGTTTCTGTATTTACATTTGGAATTTATAAATATATAGCTCTGTGATTTGGGAGATGTGATAGCATGTCATGGAAACTAAAGATTAGAGTGACATTCTATTGAGGAGAATTAAGGATTAGTCAAAGGGATTATAGTCATTAGTTTAATTGTGGTCCTACTGCCCTACGATTCACAGCCACTTTGAGATCAGAGTTCTATCATGTACCGGCTGTAAGTAGGTAGACGAAAAATCCCTGCCCGAAGATAACTGAATTTACGACTTAAAAACAGCAAATTATTTTAGCTTAGGTGATAGGGAATGAGCATGTAATGAAAAATTTGTAAAGGAGAAAATTCGTTAGCAATTGAACAAAATTGTCCACAATTGCTTTTAGGACAAGTTACTATCAGCAAATCCCATCCACTAACCACCTGTAAGAAACATTGTTAAAATGAATTTATTGGATATTGTTAGTTGCTGCTGTCATATTAGATTTTGGTTCTGCAGGCGGCGTTGCTCTTTAATCTACCCAGGCTAAAAAATAATTAGTGGGGGCTTTATTGAGATTGCTATTATTAGAATACCCCAAAGCTACTATGAGACATATTTAGTTGAATGAAAAAAAAAACATTTTGAGAGAAAAATAAAGGTGTAGGCAAAATTTCCGCCGCTCCCTTGAGCCAGTCTTTTTTCCCCGCAGAAATCCTTCGGCAGTAAGAGCGTGGGATTACCGTTGTAAGGAACAGCTGCTAATGGATATTTGGGTTAGTTTCGGGATAAGCGCTCAAATAAACCTTGTCAATGAAAATTCACATGTTAAGACAATGGTCCATATACCTGAACCCCAGCCTGTGTTATTCTTTTGAAATTGCCGTATAAAGCCATTGTCTAACATTTGTTTTATTATTATGAATTTACCCCTGGTAGACCTATGACCGAAAAAAAAGTTGCAATCAAGGCACTAAAAAAGATTGAACGCTAATTAAAAAAAATTAAAGTTGAACTAAGCCCACGATATTCTCGACGTAATATTTACAAGCGCCTTTAAGTTGTGATTTCAGCTTGAACGGTAACTATGGTTACAGATGAAGAAGCAATACACAATAAGACCTCAATGAAGTGAGAACACTGTCTTGACTGCAAATGCGTGTGATTCTTTGAATTTTTTTATCTGCTTTTAGTAATCTAGTCCTTTTATTTTCCCTTGCTTAAACTTATCAGTTTTATGAGTTTAAATGTACAAACCAGCTTCCGAAAACAGCATCAAATTGAAACGAAATAGTTTCGGGCGAATTGCTAACCGAGTATCAATGACAAAGTCATCGCTGTTGTCATTTGTTTGGATGAAAAAGTCGCCTATTGAATAAAGGTCGACACTTAAAACAAAGATAAGCTACGATTACATACACAACACAATTCGTCTTTACGGATAGGGAAAGTATACCCTTATCAGCTTGATCTTCTCTTGATGCTTGCGGGACAACGTAACTCTTTATTCTTCGATGTTTGTTGGGCCTTGCACCAAATGGATCTGCTCGTCAGTATATACCCGAACGCTAGTTTAGTCCATTTGGACGAGATGAATAGAGTGTGGAAAATAAGATATAAAATCTACACGAAAAAAAACCGCTTCAGTAATCGTTTTATTTTTCCTTGCTTAGAATTGCTTGACAAGCAGATCTACCATCTTAAATAAATTCACCTGGCTTCTGTTAATCAAACTTTTATTTAATTCCTGGGAAGGCAGTCACTAACTTCATATAAATTTACTTCAATACAGAATTCGGGGGGAAAATTAAAGTACCAGCGAAGAGTGAACACATACTTACCCAAGACAATTACGGCTGCGATAAACTCATCGCCGTTTGTTGACCAAAGGTTGTAAGTTTTAGTGCCGTTCGTGGATGACATGGTACGCTTGGAACCAAGCCTGTCCTAAATACCTTTTGCTCCTAATAAAGAAAGAAAACTCTTTGCATCAATTGGATTCTCAATTCACAGAATGGAGGGAGCCCCTTTATTTCTCTAGGCTGTGTTAGGTGAGTATTGGAAGCACGGAATGCGTCATATCTCTCACGCAGCTTTTGCTTAATGTAAATGCACTTTGAAATATATGGTAGTAGCTTAGCCTTTTTTTAAAGACGATGTCCTATGGAGAGATCAGTCTTTCTACAACATATTTCTAGACCAAATGTAGTATACATCTAAAACATGTGCCAGTTCGTACAAGCTATATTTGTTAAGTCCAACTTTAAATTTGATCTGCTTGGTGTTGAATAGCATTTGTCGAACGTGACACACTTTAAGAAAACCGAAATTAATAAAAGGTATGACAAATACCACTGACCTGGATGGGAATTACACTGGACAATTAGGAGTTTTGTAAGTAAACGAGCTGTTCCTCCGTCAGTGACTCAGGACGACTTCAGATCAGATTTTTGCTTGTTTCTGGCTGAGTTAAGGTACCGCATCACTGGCGTCGCGGAACCAATGTTCTGACGAGCATAATATGCAAATTCACTCATCAGAGGTTAAAAGAAAACTCCCTGGAAACTGATAGAATTTTAAGCGGGAAAGTTAATTACTTGCTTGAAAGCCATTAGTTAATTGATATAGCTTTTCACCTAATGAAATATTCGGGGAAAAGCCAATATGTGTCAGGAAGGGACCATTAATACAGGCAATGTTTACAAATAATGTAAATAAAAACAAAGAACGCTCGCTTGACGAATCACAAAGCATAGCAAGTGTGAATCAAAACATTGAGTAATTATATTATTGATTGATGGCTTTTGACGTCTCAGTGGTCTTAATGTTGAATACTATTGAATATGACTTAAAATTGAGCCATCTTAATCTTACAAATAGCTCAACAGGAATTTAATTACAAACACATATAAAATAGCTTTATTAAAAGAAAACAACGTATACATTGCGAATTGAAGAATATAGCCAAACTGAATAGAACGTTGTTAGTGACAAACTCTTAAATTTGTGATTACAAATAGATTTATCTCTTAATTTCCTCAGTTGATATTGGTTTACTCGTAGTCACGAGATTTGGTATATTTTAGCAAATGGATTTTTTCATGAGCTTTCGTATATTTTTAGCACATACATGGGTTTAATTGAGTTTTCGTATAGTTTAGCACATAAATCCAGTAACTAATACAGGCAAGTGAAACTACAATAACAATCAAGGCTTTGTTCATGCAAATTGAACTATAAAGACGCAAAAAGGTTTGGGATGACTTTATCTCGATATTAGAAGAACACATTATCAAACAAGAAATCAGAATTCGCCATCAAAGAGGTGACAGCACTAAATAAAAGAAAATTCCGCTAATGGCACAAGGTCCACCTTTTTCCTGACGGCAGGAAGAATTGAACAAAACACTGTGCCAGATCGATTCATTCGATAAAAGAGAAACACAAGAAACGCAAAAAAAAAAAGGAAACAAAATTTATCCAGATATTCCTCGACTTGTAAACCGATTCTAAAACATGAGGGAAGTATTTTGATCTTTGAATCGCCTATACAAAAGCGCCTGGGTTACAATTGTGGCTAAAATATATAAAAAAAATGAATAAAAGTAACTTGGCACGTCGATCCACAAAAATGGACGTCGGAATAAACGCTGTATGTTATTGCAAACACGAGGTAATTGATGGAGGTTTTTGAAGTTCTCATCAACTTCATGGAGCGATTTTTTTTTCTTTTCATATAATATAACGATTAGGCTTCCTGTTAGGAATTTGCTTTCGTCGCTTTTCTGATTTTTCACGCTGTGAACTTTTGTAACTTAATTTAGTATAATGTATTTCCAAATTATATTGTGGTTCCGTGGAAGATGCTGGTAATCATGTTTTTCTGGACTACGAGTAGTCGGTTTTTGTTCCTGAAATCCTCCGCTCGCGGAACTCGGTATGTTTTTCAAAGGGTTTTATCCAGGCGGAGAAGGGGATTTGGGGTTAATGCAATTTAGGTAGATAGGAAATAAATAATAAAGACGTTTTGAAACTACATTTTAAGGAAGAGACTAGTTCACAGAAAACCTGATTGTGCGTAGGAGGTAATGTAATGACATATTGTACTGATTTTCTTCCCCAGGAAGTTGACAGTGAGGGAAGCCAAAGAACTTTCGACATATTTATTAACATCAATGTGAGTTGATTTTTGCGCCTAAAAAGACAGAACATAAATTGTTATATGGCAAGGTAGTCTTCAAGTAAATCCGGGCTTTCTGATTGGCTCTTTCTTGGTCAAGATTTTGTCATTCAGGCCGTTTCTATGGAAACCGTTATGAACCGTGTATTGCCAGCAAATTGAATAACAAGCTTGGCGCGAGTGCCATATATTAAAGAACAAGTTTATGAGGAAGTTTTAAACTGCACGGTGAAATTTACGGTGATTCCACAGAAATAAGAGTTGCCGATGAATATTTTGAGACTTTCCCTTTCCCATTCTCTTCCAAGCACTGTTTTCCAAAAAAAAAAACAAAAAAAACAATCAATAAATAATATAGGTCACCATGCTAACTTAGGAGATGTGATTATGCCTGTACCGGTGTAATCAAGTGCATTATTCATCGGTCCAAGTTTCATTTTGCTTTAACTGGAAGCATAGTTTATTAAATTAATACTTGGGACAAAAAAAACTTGACAGGTACAAAGTGTCGAGTGTATGGAACGATATCATAAGAAATTTGTGGAAAAATCGTACCATTTAAAATGACATGGACATAAAGCGTTGGTACAGTCTTTTGTTTTTTTTTTTTTCGAGGTCATAATTTACATTCCAGAGTAACCGTTTCGGTACACGCTTTCACCTATACCCTTTTTCTCGGTATTCTTATAATGCTTTTGCAATGCTGTAACTCTCTTCGATGGCCATGCAAATAAAGCTTATTCTTGTTGTTGTTGTTGTATTTTTCCCGTCCGATAATATTTTTTACATTTTTCCCACTATTATTACGCAATGAAACATATTAGTCACCATAGGTCACCATGCTCGTTTAAAAGGAAATGAGCATTTATTTTTCTATTGAGGTTAGCTTGAGGGAAATTTATTTCGTTGTGTACTTGCACGCGCTCATTTGCGCGCCTAATGACGCGAAAATCAGAAGCAAACGCTCGCATTTTCCCTTCGTGAAATGTGTTAATCGTGGAAAAGAGTTTTAAATTTTTGAAATCAATCGAAAACAGATCTATAGTCAGGAACTGCAACCCAGTAACTCTATTTACTAAAAAAAGTGTTTACCGCCGACCGAGAAATTGTTCGTACCTATACTAATGCTAATTTGCATCATTTCTCAATTTTAAACTTCCAAAGTAGCTCGAAGTGCGGGATTGTTGGTATCGAGCATTCACGCGATTGCAAACATAATTTACAGCCTAGAACACTTTATCTAAAATATGATATTTTCTTTCATAGGAAGAAACGTTTTCTTTATACAGACGACTGTTATCTCGTGGAACAGGAAAATATCGCCTTTAACATATTACGTCAGTCATGCAAAACAGCTACGTGTTTATAACCACAAGAAGCAATATCCGGCTCCTTGACTTCGTCGAACTAGTAGATACTTCAATTCTTGGGTACGTTGCACTGTCACGCAATTAAGAAATAATTCGAAAATCATTAAGTATATAAAGTCAAGAAATTCTAATGTTATAGGAGATAAATGAGACACTTCTTCAAGTTTAAGTCTGTACGTCTTCCCAAACTACAAATATTTGTCAACAAATATATTTTGCACAAATTTACAGAGCCCAGTATGGAGCCGCCATGTTGGTGTACCTCCAAGGGACAATTGTCCCCCGGCCGGAAATAGTGTAAACATTTCGGTGGAACTTACTTTGGCTATCTAGGCCACTGTTTATCTGAACTTATCAAGTAAACATTTAAATAAGCTAAAAATCCTAAGATATAGAGGAAATTACACGGTGGCGAGCAGATATAAATTTTATGTTCACGATTCAGTGCAGCGGACGAGTGAGATATTGTTCTTGCCACGATAACATAGAGTTTATATCTTTGAGCTAACGTGTTATGTTCTTTTTATTGTATATACACACTGAAACATCAAAACATCTCTTCTTAAAATTGGTAAAATAAAATACATAACCTTGCTTTCCGATGCGAATGTTCCTGTCCGTTTCAGGCCACAGCAGCGAGCTAAGTATAGCTAACCACAGCTCACGGTCAACAGTATCGCAGCTAAAATGTGTCTCCGACACTATATCAAGCTGATTTGAGAATCACCAACCACAGAAGACAAAAATCTCCCCCGTCATTTACGCTCCTTTCATTCAAAACTAGAATCAAATGGCCTCTAGGTTGACTGCAACCACAAGTTTTCCGAGGCTATTTTGTTCAACTCCTGCAATTTTCAAGGCAACGTCCAAGCTTTTCGGCTCACAGGGCTGCTCCAATGACAAAAACTGACTTGATTTTTCCAGCATTTTCCTCAAGATTTGTAGATTTTGTAGTTCAATTTTGCTTTCGCTGTAAGTTTTCATTCCACGAGAAGCGAAGCTCAAGTCAGGTTTGACAGTGGCGTGATTTTTCTCGACCAATCACAATTCTTTGCTACGCATAGCAACCAATGAAACTGCTTCACTTTGAATGTATAGATCACGTCAAATGGCTTTTTTTCGTGCAAAGGCGGGGCAAAGGCGGGGCAAAGGCGGGGCAAAAGGCCGGCTTTCGCGTTATGTTAAAATGTTTTGAAACCAAAAAGGCTTTTCGTTATTGCATAAAACAAATAGATTCCGTGTTACCGTGCGTCTGATTCCGTAATAGATCACAGAAGACTACGCCTCGTGTGCCACTTATTTGTTCTTGCCACATTTTGACGTCATCTGTGATCTATTACTGAACAGACGCACGGCAACATGGAATCTATTTGTTAAAAAGTATGTTCATTCGACAAACACGTTCATTGCTATATGTCACACAACCGCCATAACTCTCAAATCGCCATAACTCGCAAATTATTGAGCTGAAAAATTGTTAACAGATATAAATCCACCCCTCTAATGCCTGAAGAAGGTAATAACTTCGATGGCCTTTAGGTTTGGCTTTTAGAAAATGATGACGTTACGCGCAACCCAAGAATTGGGCTTCGCTAACACACTTTAAAAAAGCGCAAAAAAAAAAAAAACCCAAAGCAACACCCAACTTACCACAACGGCTAACTTTGGCGTTCGCCTAAACATTTTACTGCCTACTTTTTGACGATTAAGAAATTTCTGACCCACACTGAAGCCAACTTATCAGGAAAAATTATCTACCACAAAATAACGTCATAATATGTCGCCAGTCTCGTCAAGCATTGCGTGAATAAACATGCCTTTTTCAACAATGGCGACGACAACGACTCTCAAAAATGCTTCCATCACACGCTAAAATATCATTTCACTTTGTAAACAAATGCACGTTTCTGCATTTGAATGATCATATGGCGGTTCATGTCGCAAAAATGTCGTCATGTTTATGACAACACATCCGGTTCTTTTAGCTAATATGTGTACAATACCTTATCAAATGCTACGAAGTTTTATCGAGAAATCGGCTGTGCGAGAGCCTGGTTCTGATAACCGACACGCAGAAGAAAAGGAAACACAAGCTGGAACCTCTCTCGACCGATGATCACGCAGTTAAGTACTTACTAACCTAGCTTACTGAGCTTATTCTAGCATGCAATACTGGAAAGTGTTGGGGTCTCTGTAAAGGGACTTGGGAACGTCAAACGTTTAGATGTTATCTTGTTTTCTGCTGCAAGTAAATACTTCGTCTTCTCGTTGTCACTTTAATTGGTGTAACGAGTATCAGCGTTTGAAAGATGTGAATGCAGCTCGCGTCTTACCCCCGACAATACATCAGGAAATGCTGTTCATTTTCTACGCAATGTTCTTTGCATACTAAGGGCTGGTTCACACTAGTGACGGAATCGGAAGCGGAGTCGGAAGCGGAAGCTGAGTCGAAAGCGGAAGCGGAGTCGAAATCGGAAGCGCAAGGAGCGTTACGATCCAGTGTGAATCAAAAATCGGAATCGGAAGCGGAGTCGGAAACTCGACGGAATCGGAGTCAGAAGAATCAGAAGAGTTCTTTTTCTTCCGATTCCGCTTCCGCTTTCGTCGCTTCCGATCTAATGAGAACAGGGTGAACGGAATCGGAATCGGAAGCGCAATTATCAGCCAATCAGAAGACTCATTACAAGTCTCTTTCAAACTTAGAGCAAGAAAAAAATGACGCCTCTAGAGGAAAAACTGGCAGAGGCTGTGAGATAGTTCTTTATGACAAGTCCTGTAGGGACTAATTCAAAGACAACAGCAAAAACAGGCTAGCATGGGAGAATGTCGCTAAACAAATAAAACTTCAGACCGGTATGTATTGCAGTAGTGAATACAGTTTCATGTGCTTGATATTTTCGTTAGTCAGGATCATATTATTGTACGTATGGCTGCAGTTTTCTCGAGTTTTTCAGTTTGGGTACCGTAGAACTGTGTCTTCTGAAAAGTTACCTGAGGAAAAAACATAGTTACGTTTGGGGGAATGCTGAAAGGGAGGCTTACAATTCCGCTTCGGTCGTGCCGATTCACACTAGATCAGAACTTTCATCCGATTCCGACTCCGCTTCCGCTGCTTCCGTCGCTAGTGTATTTGCTAGTTACTATTCGTAATGCTTGATATCCTAATTATCTAAGCCTTGTCAGGCTAATTATGTGTGCTGGCTTTGTAATTAATGTCAGGTAGTTTTGAAATTGATATATTTTTTTAACTCTCTGTAAATTTCTCTCTTGAACTTGTTGATGATTTATTTTGGGTTTCAAGCTAGTTCTGTAAATACTGATTCATGAAGGTTTTTTTTTTAACTAATCGTGTATTCTTGATGGGTTGCTGGTTCTTTTATTTTACACTACTTACGATTTCTTCATTCTGTTGAGTGTCAAAGAAAGGTTTATATTTCTCTGCATATTGAAATGCTTCACGTAACAAAACTTTGTTATATAGTGGAATACTTCAATCTGGCTAGTAGCTGAAGAATGACGCTTTTATGTCGATGCTTAAAGGGTATCCCCAAGCTCTACTCTGTATACCATGGAACCTTTAATGACTGTTTACAAAACTTTATGCAAATTTGTTCAATTGTACTTTTATCAAAAGCTGTTTAGTATGATAATGGTTCAGGTTCACAATATTGAGTGAGTGAGTGAGTGAACGAACGAAAGAACGAAAGAACGAAAGAACGAAAGAACGAAAGAACGAA
>CM042749.1:20637219-20647219 GCA_022496165.2 Catalaphyllia jardinei
AAAGAACGAAAGAACGAAAGAACGAAAGAACGAAAGAACGAAAGAACAAAATAACGAACGAACAAACGAATGAATGATTGACTGAATGAATGAACTTTACAGCAAGCGTATTGTGGCGTGACTCTCAAAAGAAAAAGAAAATAAATTAAAATATAAATAAAGATGAATGGGAGATAAAATTTTCTTCACAAATTTTACACGTTTCAATGTCATGTTGACACCTTAATTAAGTTAGAAATAAAAGGAACGGTTTATATTCACGGGCTAGTTGTGAATAGTTTTATGCGTGTGCACTTAACCAACAGACATACTTAAGTTCCGACGAGGAAAAGCCACCCTTAGAGGGCCAACAACGCATTGTGTACAGTTTTTTTAACTTCATAGGTCTACTTAATATGCCATTTGTGTGATACAGAATATGTCAGACACACCTGCCACCAACCACATCAACGCATTGAAGGGCACAATCATCTTCTGCTGAAAAGCATTCACGAGGGAAGAATAACGCCAAGATCACCGACCTTGCCAGCAAAATTTCAGGCTTAAAGAGATGCGAAGAAAACTGGATAGTCTGATCTATGAGATGAACTGAACACCCACTCAAACTCTACTCATGTAACGCCTAATTTTTATTCCGATCTGTCATTGTTACGTCAAACTCACGCGGCAGGAAGCTATTCGCACCTCGCCTGTACACATATAAACAAAAATTGCCGTTGTTTTTAACGTTAACTCGGATAATTATGTCAAAAATGACAGAGCGAAGCGTCGTGTTTTAGAGTTGGTATTCATTGCAAAAGGTATTACTGAGTTTTGGCTTATTAGAATCTTGATTAAAATGTGGCTAGCTCTACATGTATGTCGTTAAAAATTAATGCTTAGCCTTGCATAAAGTTCATGTATTCATTTATTTCATTGAAGGCATGGCAACTACAGAATTAGGACCCATTAACTTTCTTCAAGCATAGTTAATAAAGAGGGATGGTTATCAAACCTGACAAAGTTCTTTGTTGTAGGTTTTTGTTCGCTTTTTTGGTCTTGACCGTGCAAACAACACAATTCAAAGTGAACAGACTGCAAATTGTGGTAGTTGCTAAAAAGGTGTCTACGGGTTGTAACAGTTCATCAGTAGGATGCCTAAAATATGTGCAATTCCACAATTGCTTTCGGCTCTATTAAATCCTATACCAATATTGCAGAACATTTCAGGAGGAGCCACCCACGATGTGAGCACAGTTACGGCCAACACATATAAGTGAGGAAAATAACGCAAAGTAAAATTAAGACGTTATTTAACGAACTAAATATACACGTCAATTAAAATGATAAATAATGCACGCGCCCAAAATAAAATTGCCCGCGCGCACGCACAATGATGCAAAACAAATATAAGTAAGAAATAAACAATGTAAGGATACGATGGTGCAGTTCAAGCTTGGATTGCTAATCTCATCTCCCGCAGAGTTGCACCATACTTATCAACGATAACACCATGGCGATTGAAGAATTTCTTGAATGATTTCTGAAGTAGATTGGTTTCAAAGCCTTGTTGTCTGAGACGTAATGAAAGTCCGCGGAGCCTATTAATGAAGTCAACTTTGGACGTGCAAATTCTAGCATACCTCACCAGTGCAGATATGTAAACACCGTAAGCTGGATTGGCGGGAATGTTGCTGTCCATATGAGGAAAGTTGACTATCGGGAATGCAAAGTCATCCCTCTTATCGTAGATGCTGATACGGAAAGGTGTGTTTATGTCGCCCGTCTTGATGTTCGTGTCGAGATAACACACTTCAGTAGATGATATGGAAGTGTCCTTAAGTTGCAATTCCGACGGGTAAATTGCGCTGATATAATTTCCAAAGTCCTCATTGTTAATACTGAATAAATCGTCGATGTACCGAAAGGTGTTGCTGAACTGGATGGCTTTTGTAATGTCCTGTTTCATTGTTTTGACCATGAAATCATCCTCGAAGGTATGAAGGAAGAGATCAGCCAACAAAGGTGTACTATTGGTGCCCATTGGTACACCAATAACCTGCTGGAAAACAGAGCTTCCAAAACGAACGTAGATGTTGTCGATAAGAAAGTCAATAGCGAGACAAAGCTCTCTACAAGAGAAGTACGTGTACCTCGTTGACGTCCTATCATTCGTCCAGAAGGTGCGAAAATTGTTGGTAGCAATGAAGCTTTTTCCTTTCGTAGTAAAAACGTTTTCCAAAACATCATGAAGTTGCTTTTTAAGTTGGGCGTGTGGGAGGTTAGTATAAAGAGTAGAGAAGTCCCAAGTACTCACATGACGCAGGAAAAGCTGTTTTTCCTCCAGTGCACGGATAACGTCCAACGAAGTAGTGATGATCCACATGCTGTTAACACCTGTCCTTTCCCGAATCGTCTTGCAGTAAGCGGTGCAGTGGCTGCGGACTAGTTTAAGACACAACAAATACTCCGTACAGAGGACCTAACCAATAGAAACGTGTTGGTTACGTACCTCATGCATAGTTTATGAGTGCAAAACAAAAGATTTTGCACGGTCATGGACCTTCCAACCTGAATCTTGGCATCTTTGTTTGCCCCTTCGATGTTTGCCGGGCTTCCTAACCATTCCCCTCGATAAACTATGCTTCAAGCTATTAGGTAAAGCATTTTATAATTCAGGCTCAGCGCGGTAGTTGAAGAACTTTTTCTATTGTAATAATCTGGTTCTGGTGATGGTAAACTTACATCTAAATAGCCCCAGGGTCCAGTTGCCGAGTACTCGGTGGCCTAACTTTTCCAATGTGCAAGTGAACAGGTAAGGAGGGTTCACACGTTGAAATTTGATACATCAGTGTGACTTAATACCAACCTCTTTGGATTACCACTCAAACGGCATCGGCAGATGTTGAGAGAGAGAGAGAGAGAGAGAGAGAGAGAGAGTTCGTGAGTAGTATACTATGTTGACTACTGCTGTTTCGTAAACGTCCTCTTCCTCCTCAATTGTATTGTTTTCCCTCCTCCTCTTCCTCCTCCTCCTCCTCCGCCTCCGCCTCCGCCTCCGCCTCCGCCTCCGCCTCCGCCTCCTCCTCCTCCTCCTCCTCCTCCTCCTCCTCAATTGTATTGTTTTCCGTCCTCCTCCTCCTCAATTGTATTGTTTTCCCTCCTCCTCCTCCTCCTCCTCCTCCTCCTCCACCTCCTCCTCCTCCTCCTCCGCCTCCTCCTCAGGGATTTTTCTCAAAGGAAAAGGTCCTTGCTACTATTGCAACGGAGAGAACGTTTACGAAACAGCAGTAGTCAAATGCCCTAGATGTTTCTGGCATGATGGTTATAGGATTTGTCCGATATGTGCACATCAAATTCCTGTTGATCGTAAACACTTGACAGATGGATTTATTTGGTGCGCTGACTGCCTCGCGGTAAAACACATTGATTAAAAAACTTTACAAAAGACTTATTATCCTCCAAGCGAAGATGAAGACGATTGATTTCCTGATACTTTACTCATAAAAAGTTTTGTTCAGTTGTAATTTTAGTGTGTTCATTTCTGTGTATTTGAATCATTTCGCTAATAAAAGTAATATTCAAGAACCGTGTTGTTCAAAAATTTTTATTGTCGCGTGTTGAGCGCTCCGAACTTCTATTGTTGTCATTTCAATGGTAGAGCTAGCCCCATGGGTTTCTCCGTTGGAGAGTTTGTATGCAAATCTAGGGTTGAAAGTGGAGTTCAGTGCGCGACTAACGGAGCGGAAAACTCGAGCAGTTTAGCTCAGATTTTATTCTCTCTCGCCAGCGAAGCTGAGAGTGCAGATAAAAACATAATAGATATTTTCATGAGCGAAACAGGGTTAAAAAAAAACCGGCTTCGAAAATCGGAGAACGTTTTCAAAGAAAGCTAGAGAACTTCAGAGATTTTTAAGCGTTCAAAAATTTGCGCTTGTCAATGTTTCCGAATCACACACAGTTAAACAAGAGTTCAAAGCAGTTTGAAATTCGCGAACGTTGGTGAAAAAACCCATGTTGATAAAAAGTGAACACAATTTTCTAAACAACGAACTCGAACGAATAATTTCCTAGCAAAGCGATTACGAGAAAGAATGACGCTTTCGTTAAAATTGGCGCTTTTATTTTGAACAGATAATAGATTTCTCATGAGCCTATCAGGGTTCACTATTAGCGGGCAAGCCCAGACAACCTTATTGTTTGTATTGTACTAGAGCGACACTTATTAGTATGGGAACGCATTTTTACCTAGCTAGCTAGGCACTTCATTAGTATGTAGGAACCCAAAGTTATAACAATAAGTGACGTCACGCGGAACGCAAGGGGAACGCAGTGATGGGGCTTATCTTCCAACATAGTATACTACTTTCGTGATAAAGGTGTAAAGAGAGGGGGCTTCGCAATTCACGAGGCCATCAAGTGCCATTCGGGAAAATTATAAGAACTTGAATCAACAAGCAGACGGTTGTCCCGCAAGCTAATACGCCCTCATGCTGACTGTTGCCGGAACTGAGGCTTATGCGGAAACTCTTGTAAAATGCAATGACATTAATTCTGTGTGGTGTATCTTGTACTCCCGCCTGCTGGGTACGTCAATTACCTCGTTGACGGCCTTCTGTTACGTCAGATCTACGCGCTCCTGGATCAGGTCCGCCATGTGCTGTAGCGTTGTATTTGTTGTGCTCTGAATAAAGCCTCAGTACTTAATTTAACTTTTTAATGATATTCCACCGCATACGCCTCCATTGCAAAATAGTTTTCCAGTCCAATCCGAGAATTCGATACTGTCTTATTCTTGCCGTCTTAGTGTAGCACCTGTTATCGTTTTTGGCCTAGGGGGCATTGTATCTGTTGTTTGTTGTAATTTCCTGTCATAAGACATCGATCGAGACATTCAGATGAGACCTTACGAGAGCGGCTACCTGACCGACAAACACTAAGCATTTCTCGCTACTACAAATTTCATAACCTGACGGAGTTAGGGGGGATGTACAGCGCCGCAAATAATCCCCGACTGCAAATGATCGCCAGACCGCAAATGATCCCCAAATTGGACCGCAAATGATCCCGAACCGCAAATGATCCCCGATGGGACCGCAAATGATCCCCTCCGGAAAGCGAGGAATGGCATGGAGTTTGTTCCTCGGCTCGAGGTTTCAATTTTTAACATAAACAGAAGCAGTCATAACTAACCATATTCTACATAGATATACTGAATTCTCATCAGTGATAAAGAGTTCTTCGGATAATTACAGTAAAAGTTCTGCCTTGTAATCGGCTTTTGTCTATGTATAGCCATAAATTAATAACATATATTAATAACATAAATTAATAACATATAAGCCATATAAATTCATAACAATTTCACCGAAGAGAAAATTGCGATCCAATTAGTAACGTCAGTTCATTCCCTCAATATCCTGCATCTCAATTTCCTCAACTAAGATGTGTCTTATTTCCTGGCCTGCACTTTTGGTCATACCTTGGGTGCTTTAGACTTTTCATGTGTGGTTTCCAGTTTTGGTCAATCACGCAAAGTGAAATATTTTTGTCATCGATGCTGAAAGTCAGTAGCAAGGAATTCTAACGGGATATCGTTCATGGTTGCAGTGGTGTAACCTATCCGTATCTCATGATGAAGCAAGACTTCTTTAGTCTGGGAATCTTACACGAAAACAACTTACGGTTGCCATTCTACTTCTTGTTTGTAATGATATGCGGTTTTTTCCGTTTTTCGGTTTTTTCCCACGGGAAATGAAGATCGCTCAACATAGTATGTAAGTTGATCATTCAGTGCTCTTGCTCAGATTCAGTACACGTTTTATATACTGTCGGTATGGAGTTTCTGACTGCAAATTGCAGATGCAAACTGGAAACCAAACCGGTTTGTTGTGTTAGGAAGCAGGATTTCTAGCTCATTGTAGAGCTTAAAGGTCATGAACATGTCGCGAACCGGCTCTGATTGTTGGTGTTAACATGTACATTTGCTTTGTATTTGTTTCTCGCGCCTTAGTGAGAAATCAGATTATTTAACATGGAAATTGCACCCAAATATAATCTTCACAAGATTTGTATGTCTTAGTCATGGTAGCATTAAGCTATTATCATTGTAGATCGAGCTTCTTGAGAAATGGTATTGCTGTCTACGAGTTTTGATTTTTTTCTTGTAATTTTTCTGAAGAACTGTCAAGCGAAAATAAGACGAATTTGTCAAGACAATTATATTTAAATTGTAATTTACTTTGTCAGAATGTCTTTTCTTTATGTTTATCTAATTCATCATTTAGTTGATGAAAATAGATAAATACAACATTTAAAAATTAAAAAATATCAAATAATCTGGGAACCAAACTCCATGCCATTGACATTTTCCGGCGGGATCAATTGCGGTCCACATCGGGGATCATTTGCGGTCTGGGGATCATTTGCGGTCGGGGATCATTTGCGGTCTGTGGATCATTTGCAGTCTGGGGATCATTTGCGGTCTGGGGATCATTTGCGGTCTGGGGATCATTTGCAGTCTGGGGATCATTTGCGGTCGGGGATCATTTGCGGTCTGGGGATCATTTGCGGTCGGGGATCATTTGCGGTCTGGGGATCATTTGCGGTGCTGTACAGGAAGAAGTGGGGGAACCATGATAAAATGCCCCCCATCTTGGATCGGCCATCTTGGATCACCCTTAACGGCAGAATTGAAAATACAATTACCATAAAAGCAGAAGTCGAACTAAAGCAGAAATAAAAGCTTCAACAAAAAACCATCCAAATTTAAGTAAAACTGTTGTGGAAAGCATGCTTGTAATACAAACTTCAAGTTAGGAAACCATCGAAAAATTCCTTGATTTTTAAGAAAAGTGAGATCACCGTAGCTCCACTTTGTGCTCCGTATTCCTTGGATACTCAATAATTAGATCTACATTATCTACATCAAGTGTAAATCTAATAGCGTTCTATCACGAATTCCGATTCTGATTGGCTTCGCTACTCACTACAGATTCCATGCTGCTGTGAGTCTGTTCAGTAATAGAAAACAGATGACGTCAAAATGTGGTAAGAACAAAAAAGTGGCACACGAGGCGCGAGGCGATAGCCGAGTGTGTCACTGATGTTCTTATCACATTTTGACGTCTTCTGTGATCTACTGAAGAGACGCACGGCAACATGGAATCTATTTGTTTTATATAATAAAGGAACAAACTACCACAGAAAAAGCTTTTTTATTTCAAAATCTTAAAAGATGACTGGAAAGCCGGCTTTTGCCCCGCACTCCGCCAACATTGCCAACACGAAAAAAGCCATTTGACGTAATCTATTGTCTATACGAATAAAGCAATCTCATTGATTGCATAGCAAAATAAGTTTTACGATAAGTGCAGAAATTCTCGCGTGCTTATTGGCTAATTTTTATTGTCAATAAGCGGACAGACACATGAATTTATAACTTATGCGATGCGTCAAAGAACGAGAGCGGGCAATTAGACAATTTGTTATCGTAAAAAACAGATTGATATCAGATTTTAATGCATCTGTTCTGTTATTGACAATGGAGTTCGTCATAACATTGTCAAAGTAGCCTGGTGAATCCACAGCTACTATATACTCTGACAATGTTATGACGAAGTTCATGATCAATAACAGGACAAACGCATAAAAAACTGACGTCAATTTGTTAATTTGAATGGCCAAGAAACTCACGCCCTGTAGTTTTTTCCCCAGAGCCTCGTAATGAGGTCTATTGTTTCAGGCTGAATAGACCATTTCACAGTTGTCCACTCAGCGACATGGCCTTTGAATGGCAGTGAGACCGAAGGTGACCTTTTTTGATAATGAACTCACTGCTTTTGTTGTGTAAATCAAGTTGTTCTAATGCTAACTGAACCGGTTACATTTACATGACAAGAGCAGAAGGGAAAGTCACTTCCAGCCTCGCTTTCATTATGGGCCAGGCCACTGATCAGAAAACAGTTACTGTAAAATGGCTTATTTTAATATATCGAAATTGGTCTATTGACAGTTTATGAAATTGGATTACGTGGAAATTGGTTGGTGTAATGCGGAAATCCCGGTTCTTATAGCAGAAGTTCCTTTCTTTTCTTTCTCACGCTTTTTGCCTTCCTACGCCTTTATCTGCCTTATGATGTACGGATCCCGGGGCATGTGATCTCCACACTCGATACAATCCTCAAATAGGTCTTATGTATGATTTCGTCACATTCTCAAGATTCACCACCGAGTTTCGCGGGTAATTTTCTGAAACCACATATCATCTCAACTAAAGAGAGCGTATGCCAAGGCTTCTGCACTGAGAAGAATAAGCCGTTTTCTTCCTCATGATGCAATGATAAAACTTTATAAAGCATTTATATTACCTCATCTCGAATACTGCAGTCCTTTGTTTGTAGGCATAGGTACGGGTCAACGCAACCGTCTCGAAGGTGTCATACGACGAGCTGCTCACTACGGCTAGCATAACATCCTTATATTGTTGGCGCTTACATCAGGCGTTAATGGTTCTTTTTAAATGCTTAAATGGTACAGGACCTACTTATATTGGAAGCCTTTTCAAATACAGGCATACACCGTTAGGCTAAGAGGCGAGGACTAAGATCTCAAAATGGTCCCATTTGATGTTGTGACCGGTGGAAATCGAATGCTTAGCAACAGCGGAGGCGTGACCAATTTGAGTGAGAGCTTTGAAGTGCTGAGTCTTTCTATCATGTAATCGTCTTTTAGTCTTGCCGATGTAAAAAGCATCACAATCCCAGCAACTTGCTTTGTAGACAATCTTCGATTTCTGCGACCGGTTGAAACGATCTTTATAAGGAAAGAAAGACTTAATTCTGCGAGTGTTGTGAAAAGCAACCCTGAGGTTGACGAAACCATAAAACTTATTGACACAAGATTTTAATCGGTGTATAATGGCATCGCTATGGAGACCTAAATAAGGTAAAACAAGGATTACATCTTTCTTAGGAACTGTGAGAGTAGGTTGTGAAGGCTTGTCCTTATGTTTGTGAAGTACATCATTAACATTGTAGTTAATAACGCCTCTCGCGGGATAACCATTTAGAAGAAAGGAATTCTTGAGATCGGATAAAGTGGAATGCAATAGAGTGGACTTTGAACAGATGCGTGAGCAACGATAGGTAAGTGTTCGGATGAGATTGACCTTATACTTCCTGGGAATAAAGGAGTCCCACTTGGTGTAAAGACCAGTGAGAGCCTTTTTATGGTGTATAGTAGTTGAAAATGTGTTGTGATCACGCTTGATACAAACATCCAAGAATGGGATCTCTCGGTTCTCTTCAAGTTCCAGAATTTGATGTTGGAATGTCTGCTGTTGAGAAAATCTAGAAATCTGGAAGCGGTGTCTTTACTGTCAAATAAGGAGAAAGTGTCATCGACGTCAATATCTGAACCAAATGGACGGTCGGAACTGATTATTAGTCAACCAGCTCTCTTTAAAATGACACAAAAATGTTAGTTAAGAGAGGGCCTAATGGAGACCCCATCGCGACACCATCGATCTGGTCATACTATTGCCCATCGAATATGAAGTGGCTTTTCTACATCGCGAATTCAAGCAAATCTTTGAGGACTGTTCGTGGTAGAATAGGATGATCAGGAGGAGAGTATAATTTGGTAAGACAAATTTGTATTGTCTCTTCTAGTGGGACATTGGTAACCAAGGAACATACGTCAAAAGAGCACATAGTTTCATTGTTATGTTTATGTGACTTCGCCCGGACTACAAAAGTGAAGGAGTCTCTGATTGTGAACTGGTTGGTGGAGATCGGCTTGAGAACAGTTACCAGAAAAGAGGCAAGGTTGTAATTACATGTGTTCACGGATGAGAAAATTGGTCGGAAAGGGCAGCCAGTTTTATGAATTTTAGGAAGACCATAAAGAACACCAGAACACTCGCAGAATTAAGTCTCTCTTTCCTTTTTAAGATCGATTCAACCGGTCGCAGAAATCGAAGATTGTCTACAAAGCAAGTTGCTGGGATTGTAATGCTTTT
>CM042749.1:20652219-20682408 GCA_022496165.2 Catalaphyllia jardinei
TCGCGAAGTCGGGAGTATTTTTATCTGTTACTTTTCCCTGTTTCCTTTGCCCGTTTCTTATTTTCTTTAGCGTTTAGGAGGTCGTATTATAGCCTGCCGACCTATTCCTCCCATACAATAAATTCATTATTGTGTATTTGCTTGTGCGTGTTTCATTATCACAGAGTTTAGAGCTTAAATAAGTTTTTTTCGGTACGCAGTTTAGAAAATAATGGAGTTTTTTTTTTCCGCTAGGGACTACCTACTCTATCCCACGAGAAAGCCATATAATAAATCCTTTATTGACCAAGCCTGTTCGGTCAAAATGGCTGGATATTGGCCTTGTCTTTTAATGCGAGTTTATAGAACCTTCATTTCGTCTCGGTCAATAAACCTGGATAAAAAGAACTAGGCTAATATCCGGCCTTCTTGACCAAACACTTGTCAATAACCCGTATGTAATTAACGGCTCAGAGAGACCCGGTAAATACCGGGCCCGATAACTTACCGAGACGATTAACGGGAAACTTTACCGGGACCGGAATAGAGTTTCTCGAAGCACCCGCAAACTTTCCCGATACTTACCGGGATAAAATAGCGGGTTGTTACCAATCTCTAACGCGCGCTTCACGCTCGTCCAACAGAGAAGGAGAAAAACTTGGGACTGCGTATTCGACACATTCGAAAGCAGGGTTGTCGTTGAGGCTGTGATGCTTTTGAAGACTGCCAAGCCTAACTCCAAGGTTATCGTTTTATCAAAGGAGAGCAACTTAGAGAGATCGGCGTTGTGCTTCGTCATATTATTTGCAAGTGATGATCAATTGCCTTTGTAGAGCTATTCGAACAACAAATATCGAGGAGTCTTGGAATTTTCCGTGATTCATTCTCGTACTTCCGGACAAGAGACGACATGTTTACATTATTTTAGATCGCGACAGTCTAAAAGGTAGGTGTATGAAGATGTCTGATAAGTTTTGTGTGATGCATTTAAAATATCTCAGTTGTGTTTCTTTACATATTGTGGAGAGTTCGTTCGTCATATTAGAGTCACCGGTATTTAACCATGAATAAATTGCTTTTCGAGGATGATGAAAATGCGGCCAAACTCTCTAAGCCCTGCACAGAGAGCCTCAGTCTTTCTGAGAAGGAAACTGCAAGAATTTTAGGGCCACAAACTTTCACTGGGATTCCTGGTGGACTTGATTCCATGGTGACGTATGGTGAGAATTTTTTTTTGTCTTAACTTTCTCCAACAAGGTTATTGTAGCCTGTTTGAATATCAGTTATTATCAGAATATACCATACAAGTGAATAATGGTATATACTAAAACAGTTATTCACCTCAGTGTCGGTGAAAGTGGTGGATATTTACCTCCACTTCGGTGAATAATTGTTTATTGCCATTGTCATAGTCATTGTCATTATTATTTTATTATTACTGTCATCATTATATTTGTGTCTTAATCTACGACCACAAGAGTTGTGGTTACACCAAGGTCACTGGAAATCCCAAGAGCATCGACATCAAGAAGTATTATTGACAAAAATATTATTTTGTACAATGCTACATTGAAATTTACCAATGGGAGTGAAGTGGTGTACAATGTTAAGTATAAGGGGGAAAGTACAGAGGTATGGATATTTTCCCCAACAGCAAGTTGCTGTACAACCCTTTGGAAAACCATTTGCTGCCCTTGTCTGCCAGCTTCATGGCTCTCGTTTTTCCTAAATTAAGGGCAGACAAGCAAAGGAAACATTTCTGAAGAAAATGTGAAAGTTAACCTAGATGTATAATGATTTTTTTTTATGACTTTCATAGTCGGTTGTCATACAATTGGTAAAATATGGAACATAAGTTTGGTTCACAACTGCAATATTATCATTTGAAACATATATTGTTTTGTTCACATGGCATTTACATCTGTACCACACTTCAAATTGAACTGTGATTGAAAACAAAGTTAGTTCAGTCTCACCCTACTCACTGTCTTGATGTAGATATTTGCTAGGTTTAAATTTTTCAAACAAGAAGAATTTTCCCTCTTGTACTCGTAATATGAAATAAAGAAACAATCAAACTAGTTTGAAAATAATTACCCCAAGAACAAGGAGAACTAATATTAGCTGTAAGAAATTCCATGCTAAAAGATTCCATTTTTGAGAGTTAAGGCTAAGATTTGTCTAGTACTTCAACATAAGTAGGCTCTCTGTAAATGTAATTTTGTATTGTCAAAAAAAAAAAAAAAAAGATCTTCATTTTCCACATAACACTAGTATTAAACATTATTTCTCGACTAAGAACGCCTGGGAGCGTAAAAAGCAGCTTGAAGTGTCAAACAACGTGAACACAGCAAAAAAAAAAAAAAAAAAAAAAAAAAAATAAGTAGGCTCTATTAAATAGGTTCAATGTTTACTAGACTGCTATATTACCCCAGGTTTGATAATGCTTTTGTGGGTTTTTGTTCATGTGTTTTGGTTCCAGTGGAAAAAAAATAATTTAATTATTCACTGCCTTGGGGTTGGTCTGTAGAGTGAAAAACTTTGCTTTATACAGATCAAACCCAAGAAGGTAAAAAACATATTTAAATATTTTCTGATTGTGATAATGTCCCAGTAATAATTATTGTTATAATGTAGTTAACATTTTATTATAACTCAATACACTCAAGTCAGTCTGGTGGATGAAACCAACCGCACAGCTCCAGTTTTTACCAAGGTAATGTGATTATATTTTTGTTAAAATAACCGATTCGAAAATACCGTGCAATTTTTTGTGCCAACTTCAAAATCATTCCAAAAGCTACCATGCATGATGTGAGGAAGGGGGGAAGGGACGTGGAAGGTGGATACTCATGTAAAAGGAAATGACAATTGGAATATCAGTATTAAGAATTATTATTACAATATGACTGTTCTACCAGGATCAACCAACAGTTTTGGATGACAGTTGTCCCTTGTCGAAAAGAATGCTGAAAACAATGTCTATGGCAACAAGGCAGCTACTAATAGAGCTAATAAACCGGTATGCAGACACATTACCCACTGGGGCAAAAGAAAAGGCCTCCTTCAAAATTACTTGACAAAAATCACTAACAATAAAATTTCTATTTTTGAAAATAATCAAAACTTAAGTCCATTCATGTTTAATAATTATTTGATTATTAGTTCTCAGTGTTACATACACTGTAGCTAAATTTTAATTGCAACTCTTCCATATTAATACTTGAATAAAATACAGTGTATTTTATAAAATACAATATATCGTACATATTTAGTTAATTGTCCTTAAGGAGTTGATGTTATGCTACCAGATTTAAAGCCACAAGTGTCTAAGTGTATCACCAAGTAGCCTCCTATAGCTGGGTGAAAATTGGACTTGGATAATAACTGTTAAGACATCTGCTTCTGTGCTAAGGCAATAGAATTATTTCCAATGCAATTAAAATAATCAAAATTATCTCAGTGCTTTACTTCCATTGAAACCAAAGATGGTATGGTCATTGGCATCATATTAAGAAAATACAGATTGAGTATGTTATCAGATATGTTGTATCTTTAACCTATTAATTGCATTTAAAGAATTCTGTCTCTTGTTGTGATTAACATGAGAATCTTTACTGTGATTTTTCATCTAATATATCAAACATGAGAGACCGTGTTTCATCGGGATATCCAAACACCGAGAAGAGAGTTGAAAATACAATGCGCAGCAGAGTATTTTTGACAAGGAGAAAACAGAAGTAAAATCGTCATAAATCTATGCTAATTAAGACCGGGTATCCAAACCTCCTTCACGCTTATGATTTTCTTTGTTTTATCTTTATGAATTATTAATGAGTTTGAGAAGAAGCTGATTGCATCTTTTTCTTATTTACACAGTTGGTGAATGAAAGTTGTGCATTGCACACTGCCATGGTGTTTATGGCATGAAAGCTTTTATGGCACACATACAAATGTTCCTGAGTCATCCACAGCACCAATCACCCGAGGCATTCCTGCTGTTTTGTAAAACTTAAAGTCAGCGAATTGTTGGCTGTAGGACAAGGACAAAATATGCTCTCAGAAAGAACGCCCATCTGCCATTGAAATTCCAGAAAGTAACCTCTGTTGTAACTGTTTTTGTTTCTGGACTCACCCATTGAATTCCTAAACTTAATTAACAAATGGTAAATGCAATGGCACACTTTATTGAGTTATGGATACATGTAGGAGGTTGCTAAGCATGATACGTGAGTGCTACTCTAGCTTCTTGAGTGCTTTGCGAACCTCCCAAGTTCACTCATAACTGCTTGGTGTACAGCTGTATCGTTTACCACTTGTTTTACAATACAACATTTACACATTGGAACAAAAGGAGTCCTTTTTTTTCAGCTACATCACATTAACACACATGCCAGCAGTGTGCACCCATGGGCAAATAATAGATCATGAATGAAACAATCAGAGCATGTGCTTTGCTTTAGTTATTAAAAGAAAATTTTGATTTGGAAAGCTTTGTGATAAATCACGTTTGCACAGAAATTTCTCCAAGCATAATAGGGAAGTGCTAGGAGAACCTGAAAGGCATTATAAATAGATGTTATCAAAAAGAATCTTGCAGTGGGCATCAAACACCAGGATCTACATTTTTAAAATGTATAGAGAGCCATCAAACAAGATCTGCGGACCGCTGAGGAAACAGCCAACTTAAGACTTGAACTTAAAATTTGGCTTCAAACACTTATTTCAGCAGTTTATACTGATACGAATTTAGCTTAACTAAGAGTAGAAACTATTGGGAAGAAGGAAGGATCTTACGAAAGTTTTTTAAAAATAAAACACATATTTACCTGCGTTTCCGAAGCCAGTGGGCAGCGTCTCGCCGTGTTCCCTTACAATTCCTCCTTCATTTCCTCGACGAGCCACTGTATTCTAACTCGAGAGAGCCGAAATCGTTCAATGACCTCGCAGTCAGCCATGTCGACAAGAAAGGGGCGTTTTTGATAAGACTGTAGTCTTCGCGCTTAACATAAAGGTCCGCCTCCGGCCGCCATTTTGTTTAGCTTTGCGAAATTTGCGACTTCCCAGTAACTTTACGGGAGGTCAAGATCTCCCGTAAATTACCGGGCAAATTAACGGGATCGAAATTAACGGGAGTTTCGAGAAATACCCGTAAAGTTTACGGGAACTTAACGGGTGACTTACCGGGCCCGATAATTTACTGGGTCTTTCGAGAAACAGGCCCCTGGCGTCTTTGTTTGTTAAAGAAACTACACGTGTGGCATACGCGTGTTTGGTGATCATTTCTGGGTTAGGAACTCATTTCGGGACAGCTGGATCATTTCGGAAAGGAGCCGTAGAGCTCCTTCTTTCCTGGCAGTCAATAACGTTGCCGCGACAAATTTTATCCTTCCAAGGGAAAAACTGTCATTCCTTTTTTCAACTTTAAAGGACTCTCTTCATCACTCAGACAATAAATTAGAACAAAAGACAGATGATGACCTAAATTGACGCTGTGTGGACTGTAACACCTTCCTATATCCCAGTACCTGCGACTCTCTACCCCTTCCTTCTGCCCTTGTTCAGCAATTGGTTGCCCAGAAACAATTTCTTTCGGACTATATTTTCATATTTTTTGAGTACACTGATAGATATGTCTGGTACAGATAGGTTGCTTACACAAGTATCTCCTTATCGTTCTAAATTCTTTCAGCGCCCGAGATGGGAAGATCCAACAATAGTTATAATGTTAAACTGTTAATTAATGCAGTGCCTATGCAAGGTCTTCTCATCACTTAACAAATAAAAACGCTTTTAATATTAAAGCGCCTTGTCTGTGTCAGTTCTTTCTCATTTGTTAAACGATGGGAACGTAACATATAAACAATCAGCGAGAGGAAGTATTTCGCTATCTCTTGGTGCACTGTAAAGTTTACTTTAGCATAAGATTACTTTATTAACTTCCTCGATAGCTTCAATAGCTGATAGGCTAGCCTTGTCATCTTGCCCAAGATCACACTGGGTCAGCATCAGCGACATCCACATTCCTCAACTACCATTTCTTCATAGAAGCGCACGCTATAGACGTCCTGATTATATTCGATAGTGCTAATTCCTGTCAGATTTATAGGGACGCAGCACGGTTCACGAGTTCCCAGGTCCGGTCTTAAAAAATGCAAACGTGCTTGCATGATGGCGTAGGTGCTCGGATCCACCTGATGAAGAAAAATGGAACTTGTCTGTTTTGGATGCCATCGACGTTAATAGAGCGAAATGGTTATGATCCCCGGCAAGCTTTAAAGGTCCACGAACGTGCACAATCATTATCTTACGCTCATACAGTAGGCATGAATTACGTCACTAAAACTTTGCTAGTGGTCTCTTTCACAGGCAGAACTAACATTTATGATGTTTTGTAGGGCACGGTCAAGGCAAAAGAAGCGAGAAAAATTAAACGCATACAACAAAGAAATTTCGTTGGACCATTCCCCTCATTAAATACGATCCCACATAGCAGTTTTTTGAGAACTCATGTTTTGAGCAACTTAAAATCTCGAAGTCACGAATGGAACACGTTCGCTTGAGCACTACACTCAGTGAATGTAAAAGCAAAGGACCCAGCGTAGCTCAGATGAAGAAATATCTCTTCCACGAACTTATTAACTGTGGATGATCCCGATCCAAGTAGGCTTTAAGTTTGCCTACACTTTGCCTACTGTAGAGCTTTAGCCAATACTCACAAAAACCAAGCGGATTAGAATTACGATGCACTCCTTTTTACATTGCCAGACCACTAGTCAGGGTCTGTTTACAAGGAGAGACGGTTTCCCTCGCAAGCGGGATACCCGGCTAGCACTTACACATTTCCTCATTTTTTTCGTTTACAAAACAATCTGCCTGCTAGGTTTTAATACCCTGGCAGGCGGGTTAGCTTTTCCCCTTGTAAACACAGGTATAGGGCTACCGAGGGTTGTCCATACTCCAATGGAATGGCACTCGATCCCTTAAGCAGTTTAGGCCTGGGTCCGGAATGTAAATTAGAAATATGGTTGGACAGCTAAATCTCTTGTTATATTTGTTTTACTAAGCTGAACTTTTCCCTGATTATAAAACTCGACGTCCTGTCTTGCTTTAACATATTACATTCTTCTTTCAAAACTATCTTGACCACGTGACATGCTTTTAAGCCGAGGCATTGTACTTAATTTGTAGCACGCTTTGAAAACGAAGAATATACATTATATTTAGCGCGTGTTTGGGCTCGCACGCCGAACGAGGAATACACAAATTGCATTTAGCGTGTGTTTGGGCTTGCACGCTTTAAGGTAATTCCCCAGTATTGCATTGCGCATAATTTATGGCGTCATTTAGCGCGGCCTCGTGCACGTGCATACTGAAAACATGGCGAATTTGCCTTGATATTGAGCTCTGCCAGTGGAAAAATGGCTACAGCTCACCAACGAGCATGGGCACCCCACCTTTTTTCCAGTCATTGTAATGAAGACTTATTTGATTATTGAATAAATAAGGAAAACACAGATACAGTGTGGTTTTTCTAGTTTGCCGTTTGATGCCATGTATAAATCAAACTTAAAATGTTTATTTGTGTCCGACCCAATGTACTGACTGTAGTTTAATGCGCGTTCTCAAGAGTCTCGGTCAGAAAGATTTTAGAATTCTTACTGGGAATGCGTTCTTCTAAAAGCATTAAATAATGCCAAAATGGGACATATTCAATGCCTCAGTGCTCCTTAATGAGCATGGGCACCCCCGTTTTTTATTTCAAAATTGAATTTCTCATATGATAAATATACAGTGGACAAAGTTTGAACGAAAACCTATTGTCAGTTTTATTTCAGGGGAACGACCTTAAGAACCGGAAGACTAAATATTGCATTTAGCGTGTGTTTGGACTCCACGCTTTAAGAATAAACATTGTATGTAGCACATGTTTGGGCTCGCACGCTCCAAGAACGAGCAATATACAATTAAGTTGGAGTCCCAACAAATCGCGATTCCCAAAGGCCCCCCTCCCCCGGGCGCGATTCTCGTATTCAAACTTAACGCTTTCAAACAAAACACACTATAAGAGGCATGCTTTCAAGCCAAGGCATTATACTTAATTTGCAGCACGCTTTAAGAATGAAGATTATACATTGTATTTAGCGTGTGTTTGGGCTCGCACGCTTTAAGAACGAAGAATATACATTGTATTTAGCGTGTGTTTGGGCTCTCACGCCTTAAGAACGAAGAATATACATTGCATGTGTCCAGGCGTAGTCAATCGATAGAAATCGATATCGGAAATCAATCAATACACTCGATATCAAGCGATATCAAACGCCGATTGCTATCGGTAATCGATCACAATCGAACTCACAAAGAAATTATCGAGTTTTATCGATTGGCAAAAATCGATAACAGTCGATATAATCCATAATAATCGATAACTATCGATAACAGTCGATAATCCAAAAGAGTATTTATTTCAAACATATCACTGGAGACTGGCATTGCTATCTAGTAAACGAATATACGAGAAAGGCGTTTAAGGTTAAGCATTTTATTATCGATGTCATCATCTGGTCAAGGCGGAATGTTCATGCATACCACTTGGTTTTCTGACGTTTTAAAATATTTTTACATGTCCACTCATTCCAGCGTTATCTACTGTTTCCTGTGTGTCTTTTGTAGCAATCTCGCCTTGTGAATCGGCCAACGCAATGCGATATATGCATGAACATTGGAGCCCTCCAGATCGCTGCCATCTTTTAGCATAAGGTACCGTACTTGGTTCGGCAGAAGCTGTTATTTCATAATAAAATAAACGTCGATATTTATGAAGCCAGAGTGATTATTGCTGTGCTACTAGATATTTTTTAATTTCTTGCTTACTCTTACTCTTACGTTTCTTTCTTGATGCGACCAATTGAAACCATAAAAACATTGATTTTTTTGTTTTTTCTGCTTCATCTTTATGGCGTTGCTATAACGAGATTAGCCGAGGGTTGCATACCGCTACTTTGGCCGCAACTTCTTCCTCCTGTATTATGAACTGCGCTGAAGCTGAAGATCGATAAAAAGACCAAACATTCCTGTTATTGTTTTTGCTCCTATAGTATTTTGTGTGTTAATGTCTGCAAATAGAATACCAGTCGAGAAACTACTTTTCTAATGGAATCGATTTGAGCTAATGGCACCAATCGAGAAATCGCTTACGCGCGCACGGCTCTCAAGTAGTAATGGGATGCAGTTTACAAATGGTATACCAATGGACTGAGGAGCTGTTCATTCGTACCAGTGGTACCATTGGTGAGGGTTTCTTGACAATTGGTATCTGTTTGTGTATATTATGGGGCTACCCCGCTTATTCGAGTAACTTTCTACTTGTTTCCAAACCCTTTTAGTAAAACCGCGCATTAAGTTGTCCCGGGTTGTACAGTTACCCCACCTGTGAAATTTTCTTTTGCCCTCCAGCTAGGAATAACCCACTTGCAATGGTAACCCTCCCTCCTTGTAAACATACCTTAAGACTGTAAAGGGAACTCACCTTCTTATCCAGTGGAAACTTACAGTCTCCTCCACACCTGTAGGCGTCAAAGAATTTTGGGAAAACAACACTTGGCCAACGAATATTCTTGGAGATCTCAACCCGCATAGGACGCCTAGAGCAAGGTCCCCGGTCATGAATGGCACGAGATGGTCTGGACTTTGGTTTTTGGCCAACCATTTGCTTATTACTGTAAAATTACAATGTTTAGGCTAGTTAGCATAAGCTACTCGTCCTCCGTTTGAACTTCTTTAGCTTTGGTCCGTTAAGTCACTTTATAGTTTTAATGAGTTTTTTTGAATTGCTTGCTTTACACGTTAAAAATTCTTTTGCTACGTTTAGAAGAGCAAGTTAGAAAGAGCAGTAACATATGGTATGCACAATGTAAAGTAGTAGGGCGTCTCTGTACTTCTGTCATTATTGATGTCAGTAATGTTTTCATGTATTATTATATGGCTATGTATCACAAGGACTCGTTACTACCGAATATCATTACATTTGATTATCTAAAACCGATATTGAAAGCGGTCTAGTTTTTCCAATCTACTTTTACAACAACAACTTTATTTACCCCATTTAAATTTTACATTGATAAATACAAACAATTACATTACAATGGAGAAGGGTATTGACCTCCTAAAATAGCTAAAGAGTTAAGCAGGCTATGAGGCCAATTTACAATTTAAGGTTAGTTACATTAATTACTAACGTCGGCAAATAATGGTAAAAGCTCACGTAAAGAAAAACACAAAACACAAAAATATGCAGCAGGAAACAGTAGCTATTTACAATTACTCCACCGGTATCTTGACCGGTAATGTTTGGCAGTGAAAAAGTTGCAAATTTCCTTCCGAACAATAGCAACTTATAATAGCCTGATGCGAAACAAAATAAAGAGAAAGAACAAACGTAATTAGCAGAATTAAGTTCAGCTTATTGCTGTACGCAAGCAAAATGTCAGTTAGTTCAAACCAGTTACATAAAGCGTTCGGTCTGTTTTCGCGACTTTGACCTGCGATCAGGCGTTCCTATTTTTTTCCCGCCGTGAAAAAAAGGGACGCCTGATCGCAGGTTATGACGACATCGGTCAAGATTCTCCCTCACAGACCTCCTGCTCGATTAATAAGAGCTGAATAAAGAACGTGAGAAGCTTGAAAAATCATGCTTACCTAGTTCGAAATGAGCCTGCGTAAATCTTTTGTGGTTTGGACTGTGTTTTCACAATCAACAGTGGCCTGTTATCTTTTGCTTCTTCTGCACAGTCGAGCAACACCCTCAGAGACTTTTTATCCTCTTGGTGATTTGAGTGCATCCTAATATAAACACCACGATTGGTACGCGGAAAGAAAAGCCACCTTTTCACCAAAGAAAGCAGAGGAAACACGACCAACCTAGCCTCTACCTCCTGAATCACAACCGACTGAAGAGGCTTGTGGTTGAACTGATCGTAGAGAACAAGCTTTCCGTTCGATGGGGCGAAGGGTGGCCGAGGACCAATAGTTTTAACCATAATTCTTATTTTGGCTGACATGATGGTCTCATCGGTACGAATACTATGAAGACCATTCAGCTTGAAGAATATACCGTTTCTTCCAGGAGTTGCTGAAAGTAGAGCAACAGTATCAGTAACACAGGCGTCAGTCTGAACAATCTTATAACTGTTTCCATGTTTTATACCACGATTTGTGCAACCAGTCCAACGCAATGCCGTTTCTGAAAAATGCGCGAAACGATAGCGTGACGTAACAATATGGCGGCTGTCATCTTTTCTCATGTGCAATCAACAAATGAGTTATGGATTTGCTTTTTTCAAGTCTTACTGGAGTGCATTACTTTCCTGTTAGTAACACAATTAGAAAGAAGGCATTAATGCGGCGTCAAGATTAATATTGTGGAAAATGGTAGCAACATGTGTGAGGCAGTGAATTTTTGTTTTCAATATGCATGTATTTTTGTCTAGTGTTCACGTGACCTAAATAATCGACTTTTCTCTCCGGCTATTTCTTAAAACGCCGCCTAGTATTAAATTGCCCGTGGGGGAAAATCTCTATACCTCATGATAAGCTCGGCTTCTCAGAGATTTCCCCGCTACAGTCACTACTCCCAAGTAGTCTAAAAATTTTAAATTTAATGTTAATTAATCTATTTATTATCGTTTTATTATGCTTGTATTTCATTGTCAGGTGTGGCGAAAAAATAAATAATAAGATAACAAAATAATAAATTATTTCTCTCTCTTATTTTGAACTATTTTGTACGGTCGCTGTATTTCCATACAAACTCTTATGATAACGCTGTTACGCATTGTCATGTTGACGGTTCCCAAAGGAGCTTCCCTGTGTGTAAAGTCCCTGTAGCGTCTGACATAATGAGCACGATGTTTGGGTTTGATAGATACATGGTCTCTTGTGCCATGCTATGTTACTCGGTCAATCCAGCGTGGACTGTTGTAGAATGTGTTGATAGCAGAGCTCGTATACGTTGCTCATAGCTTTGCAAACCCGAACAAAAGCTATATCGTGACTGATGCAAATAATCTGATTAGCATCGCGTGACCCGAATTCGGGTGCTCATTGGAGAAATCATTGTTTTTGTTCGTGAATCAAAACATCTCCAAAAGTAGCGTTGCACCTACCCGACGGAACATGTTTAGAGAAACTGAGCTTCTTTCAAACTGGCTTTATTCTTGCCAATCAGCTTCGTAAATCTGCCCAATGATCTGTCATCACATTTCAAATAACTAAAGAACCCATTTTTTTAAATACACGATTGAAATTTTGGAACACCCAAAAGCTATTTTGCAGTTTTCTTTCACGGTGGTCACGCTGCGTTTATGCGCTCGTAGTAATAAAAAAGTGTAAAAGTCCAAGCGGCCAAGGCGCGAAGTCAAGCTATGCTATGTAGCCAACTTGTGAATTATTTTCAGGTTCTACAGCATCATGATCCGATGCAAAACACAATGTAAGAGCGTTACCAAATCCAGGCGTCAGACAACCTATGCCATGTTAAACATTTTTTAAGCGAACTCAGACGAGCTGACACGTTTTGAGGGAAACGTATATGCAGACAAAATGAACTATTAGCTAAGCATCAAAAGCATAAAATAACAAAAATAATAATAATAATTAACATTTTCCATGTGAATATGATCAAATGCGCGTAACAAACAAATATGATACAAATTAAACATAGCAAGTTAGTTAATATAAGCCGCCGGATAAATCCGGTCTCTAACCGGAACCCGTGTTATCCTTTGCTCGTCCTACAACCGTACCAGATAAAGTAAAACTACTCACGCATGCACACATATTTATTGCGACTGCGAGTAGACCCTTTAAAGAAAGAAAAATAGATATCTTTTTAAACTTCATACTCGCGAGGACCTATCACTGAAAATGTGCTAGCGTACGCGTGTGGAAAAATGCCGGGTAGTTTCGCCGACATAGCAGGCACCACAGCCCGCACACAAAAACTTATATACCACATCCGCACCGAGCCCACAAGGGACAGGATCCTTCACACTGAACATGTTGCCGATTTTAAAGGATGTGAAAACTAGCTTAATATCAGTGTTATTACAATAACGTTTGGCAAAATGGCGAATCTTTTTCTACGTGATAATAGAAAAAGGACCAATGTAAGGTAATTTAAAGTAAAAGGTACGTGCAGTGTCAGAGACAGAAGCCGGGGAATTGCAGTCATGGCAAGTAAATGCGAGGTAGCGATTAATAATGTTTTCAACTAGATAGACTGGAAAAAGATTCTTCTGAAAGAATTTGGTAAGATGTCCTCGTGAAAACCCAACCAAGTGTTATTGATTTTGTAGGCTCTGTCAACAAGCGTGCGAATGAAACCCAGTTTGCAGGAATGCGATGTAAAACTAAAGTAATTAGTCAAAAGGCCCGTGAAGGTTTTCTTACGATAAACACTAGTGACAGGAAAATGAGTGTCATTCTTAATCAAAACATCTAAGAAAGGTATCTTATGATCCATTTCCTTTTCCAGAGTGAATCTGATGTTTGGGTGCCTGGAGTTAATATAGTTGAAAAATAGAAGTGCTTGGTTCTCCGAATGAAATAAGCAAAATGTGTCATCAACATAACGTCGGTAAAACAATATCTCAGAGTCCTGGAAATTTTGCAGCCATAATTTTTCATGGACCTGAAATTGTTGCTGCGCAGCAAGCGTAGCAAGCGAGCAGCAACATAAACAGGATTTAAGAAGAACATATAAAAGGGAGTACGAATTCTCAAATTCATCACATTTTACCAGAATTCATTGCGGTTTTTTACTAAAATTGCGCCACGTCTGCTCATGACCACGAACAACACGAGGTTGTGACACCGTTGTGCTGACGTCGTTACGCACGTGGATTGCAGTTGAGAAAGGTTAGTGGTTATGGTTTGCTTTAATTTACCTGTAAGGACACAGGGCGCCCATACAAGCAGTGTGTCTGTTTATGTTCGAAATATAAAGAAATGTATGGGAGAATATTGAAGACTCTTAATATCGTAAACTCGTACGCTCAAAATAAATGTAAACCTACCTCAGTTGTTGTGCATTGTCGTTTCTGGATCTCTAAATGGCGAATTTGAGCGATTTAGTGGGTTTTGCGTTGACTGTTACTATACGTTATAAGGAGACAAGGGTGGAAAGTTCGTTTTCGACCGATCCATCGCGAAGCCGATTTTCACCCAGAAATTAGAATCGCCCGGCTTCCAAATCGAACACTAGATAAACTGAAAGGTTGACGTTTTTTCTCGTGGCATTCAATTCAAAATCCATTCAAAATCCAAGTGCTAACCGCCAAATAATTTTCGAGAAATGCAGCTTTTGAAGCGATCAGCATCCGCGGCACAGATTTCGTGTGCCAAGGAGCAACCGTCACTCTGTTTACCCCACGCTGATTGGATGAAGCTTAACAATGCCCTATTATAAATGCCACATGTGGAAGGGGAGACAGGGGCATATTCGTGCCAGAGAGTCATCTACTGACTAGCCCGGAGTGAGGCTTATGGCGCGTGACGGAAACCCGACACGACGACAATCCTCTTTCAGCTTAAATAAGTTTAGCCTTTAAATCAAATTAGCCTTTGATCCACCACCTAGTACCATGATTGCTGTTATGTGCCTTCTTCAAAACTTGCATCTATTTATAAAACAGGGGAAAAAATGCATGCATGAGGATGCATTATATCTATGCTAAAATACACAGTGTGTCGTCCAATGCACCAAAAGAAATTTCAAACCCTAAAAAATCTTATGTATGTTCAATTAATAATATTGTTATCTGCAAATAGCAGGTGCTTCCATTACCTTGTTGTCCAGCAGTAATGTTAGTTTTAAATTAAGGGTTAATTTTAAGTAACTTCTTGTCAGGCATACCACTTTGGATGCATTATCCCTTAGGGTGACATGTGTGATTCTGGGTTGGGGTAGTGGACAGGACACAACTGGATTTTATAAGTGCAGCAACAGGTACACTTCTAAAACTGATAAGAATATACCACTGACCTGTATTGCAGAATTCCTTGTGTAGTTGTACTCTTTGATTCTTCTGTATTTGGCGCACACCAACCCCGCAATGTTGACATAGGCCTGAATCAGACAAAAGCAACAAGTAAGGTTCAGTTTAGTTTAACATTGGTGATTATTAAACATGTACATGTGTGTGCGAGTTTACAGAAAACTGAAAATTGGAATTGATTTTGTTGGGCACAATGCCACTTGTGTATGGATTCATGTTCCTCTTCCCGGTACAATTGTAGCTGGTCAATGTAGTATTGTGTTCTACAAAACTTCCCATTATGTAATACTTTGCCTCATACAGTCATACACATTGTTAAAGCAGAACAGACGATCACCAACACAATGACATTCAGGATGTACTCAACGCTATTTCCAAATCACATATGTATAAGGAATACAGTAGCAATGTAAACTCCAGAAAATATAGGTAGGTATTTGCCAGGAGCAGGTGCAAAAAATATTCTACTGCTGCCAAGAGTATGCAAAGCAGGAATGATGGTACAGGTATCTTACTGAGTGTACAACCACAGTCTATTGACATCTCTGCAGTAATCACAACATTTACCTTTTCCGGTTTATACAGGACACTGTGGTTTTTGACTGTATGTTTTTGTGGTGTTACTCCATGAAGTTGTTCCACCAGGAATGGATTGTCACTACTTTCATGAATTTCTTCAATGTCAGCTCCAGAGAGTGAAGACCACAAAGTTGAAACTGCAACTGGTTCTGACCCATGTGACTGTACTGCTACACTGGCTTCGTTCGAAACTGGACTAACAACCACATGCTCAGGTTCTGCATCTTCACGCTTGCATGAAGACACGTCTGTATGTTCCCATAGCAAGGACATATCTTCTTCAACAATGAAACATGTGTCAGCGCTAAGCCCAGAAACAGGCACAAGATCATCATCTTCCTCATTCTGGGTAAACACTTCTGCCTCACTGCCCACCACAGAAGAACTCCCACTCTCCAATTCTGGAACCACCTTAGAAACATTGTACACATTAATATCATCATCCATATGAACACCAGAGGATCTAAGGACCTCTGCCAGAATGTCACACTCAGCATTGGATTTTGTTACATCTTGGACTTCCTCATCATACTGCCACATAGGACCACGATTCAGTGATACCCACTTGTGGCCAAAATGGGCAAACATTGTTTCCTGCCACATAGCATAGTGATCTTCCATCTTTAGTTTGACAGTGTTCTTGGCATTAAAAAAGCGGATGTTATAATCAATTAAACCAAAAGGCGTACGTTCCATGTTCATTTTTCTTTCAGCAATTATATTTGCAAATTGATAAACAATGTTCTCCTTCCCAGCTTTGTACAATGTCAGAATAGACCTTGTAATTTGATTTAAACAGTCACCATTAAAAAATGGAGGAATTCAAGGCCATGTTCTTGTTCTAATATTATTATTTTGAACAAAAAATTTATCAAATGTTGCCTCATCCTGCTTGACATCTGTTCTTTAAACAAAGTAATCAAACGAGGGATTGCTTCACCCAAAGGTGACTCGCTCCTTAGAGCCTTTGCAGATGGAGAAGTTCTGAATCAAGGTGAAAGAGAAGCCCAGTCCTCTTGTAAGTCACTTGTATTTTGATGTAATGGAGTACTTGCAGGAATACTTGAAGGTGCTTTGAGAGTTGCATGGCTTTGAAAATAGTTCACACCAAAATGCTCCTTAGCTTCAGACAACGTAAATTTCTTCAAGTGTTTCAACACTCGTGTGCGACAAGATGATCCTATAAACCCAACAGGAGACAAAGAAGCATACTGTAAATCTATTTGACTGACTAATTAATATAATATTCCTTTGTGGTTCATTGCTACTGTGTCTTTTGGTGTTTTTCTATCTTTCTAAAGTGTTAGTTTCAGGTTTCCTTCAATTTAATGGTAATTTTGTAGATGATAAAAATAATTCAAAATACTGTGACTGTACTCCTTAAACAACTAAAATATATTTCAACATTAGGCCAGAGATTTTTGGGCTATTTACATCTGTGGACTTCTGCCCCAAATAAACATGATCATGTGCAGATCTTGCAGATAAAATACACACTCTTGTATTAGTATTAATATTACTTTTGTTTTGTTGTTGACCAATGCTATTTGCCTCTGGGCACGAAAACGAACTTCACCAATATTTTAAATACATGAAATGTTTAATATAAGCACCAAGAATTCAACTTTGAAAACATAATGTCCACCAAATCAGTCAGATATTAAGAGCAAAATAAATAATAAAATGCAAACTGGCGAAAGAACTATAAAAATAAAAGAAGTCTAAAACTTCTAAATTAAAATTATAACGTGTTGCAAGGCTTACCTGTTCGTTTTGGCTGACTTGTACTCTGTTCGATTGCTGCAGCACAATCATCCCCAAAACACAGATTTTTTGTGCTTGGCCATCCATGGGTGTGAGCGCCATCCCAGTAAAGGGCTACATACTCCACTAGCGCACCGAGTTCTTCACGTGTCCACTCTTCATTGCGTTGTGCACAAGCTACATCGACGGTCGATGAAGCAAACAAAGTTTTTCTCGCTGGTTTGCTGGTTTCGGCTAAATTGCAGAATGTCCCGGGACTTTTCTTGTTTACGCGTAGCCGGCTACGCGTAAACATCTTTTCTTACATATTCATTGCGTCAAATTTTATAATCGCATCGCATGTTGTAAATGCAGTTAAGGAAAATAAGCAAAGGAAAAAAAGCGGAGGATTTGAATTTTGATTCACTAACAATGATAATGTGCCAATCTAACAGACGCTTTAATGATTCGACTGTGAAATAGCCGTTTGTTATTCAAATACAAATGTAACTTCCAAGTTTGATTAGATCGCGACACCCACGGATTGTTTTGCCGCCCGGAGAGTAACGTTCTTGAAAGAACATCTTAATACCACGCGATGAAGGCTGTGTTTGTAACACTTATCGCTTCCGAAAATATTTGAATTTCGCGCTCGGTGAGTTTGCTACGCGCCAGTGATTCCTAACCTTGGTCTTGCGAACAATAGAAACCCTTCCTATCAAACAAAAGATAAGGGCATAAAAGGAGCGAAAGCTTGACTTACAAAAGAGTGTATTGTCCAGCGAAAATCCTAACCAAATGGGGCGGGGGGGGGGGGGGGGTGATGTGTGTCCTGTGTGTATTTGTATGTGCGTCATTGTCTCGATCCCTTGTCACGCCTCGCCATCGATTCGTCATGATGCATGAAGTTGACACATACAAGGACAGATTTTTACACACCACAACTTGACACGACTTAAAGAAATAAGGGTTATAATGTAAGACTTGGAACGCGCAGATAGATCAGTGCCGCAGCATTACTATCTTTTAGATACCCTATTAAGTAAGTAATATTCACGAACAGAATAACTGTCTTGCCAATGATGGAATAGCCTGGAACAACAATGAACTCCGGCATTGATGCAGTAGCTCGTAGTGTTTTAGGATAAGCAAACGAAGGATTAAGAAATTAGTTCAGTTAGAGGCTAGCGAAATATAGTAATTTTGTACGCTGTATGTTCTTGGGCTACTGCCCCGGTGGCAAGGCAGCGGATACCACTACATTTATCTTGGGTTACGATCTGTATTTTAACAACTCTATTGGTAAAGTTAAGTCTGCATACGCACCAATTGTGGCCCATCAGGCCGGAGCTTATCCCGGGTTCTGTAGCATGAAGCGAATATTTCTTTTCCCCTGTCTTTTGCTTTCGACACCACCTAAATATCATTCTTCTTTTCAGAAAATTGCTAATGCCCCTTACATTTAACGAGACTAGCTTACATGTATCAACACCCATCTCTTAATTAATAATCTGATATCAAGAAATCGGCAAATACCAACGAGATTGTAGAAGAATTCAATGACCAACAAGCTAAAATACATCGTGTACACCGCAAAAAAAAAAAACTTTGGCGTCTTCAATCTCAAGGACATTTTCCATATAGTTAACTAAGACTTCTTTCGTGTCCTCCTTCGATGCTGCATTCTGTTGACCGGACGATTTGGGTAATTCTGGAATTCCTTCGAACTTTAAATTCTCTCTGCGGCTATACTCCTCGAGGTACAGAATTTGTTTATGACAGCCACTTATTTCTTCCTTTCTTCCTTCCACCCTCTCCTGAAGCTCTTTAATGTGGCCGTCCACAAATTTGGAATTGCTCTCTACATGTGTGAATTTTTCATTGAGACTCTTCTGCTTGTCTCTAATTGAAACAACATCTATTGCGAGGGAGGAAACCTTGCCTTGTAAACCTTTGACAGCTTTGTTTAATTCCTCCATCTACGAGTCTAGATTGCTAAGCCTTTCTAAAATTAGGTCCAGTTTCTTTGTAACACCTGTGAGATTCAGAGCCGCCATTACTTGGTCTTCATCATCTGAGTTCTTTGAGTCAGGAGAGTACGAATGTTTCAACTCTTTTCCTTCGTGTGACGTTTCTTCTGAGCTGCTAGATGTAATTTGATTTCTCGATTTTGTTTTTGGGGTTATATAACCACAGGAAACTTCCATAGACGACCAAACAATTGTACGATGAGCGGAGCGTTGCGAAACACGTCCTACATCTCCGACAGCCTCTCCCCAGTCAGGGAGACTTGACATGACTACACCGGCTTCTGGTTGGATGGCTTGTGACAGACTTAAGAGAGAAATGATGCTTCTGGAATGGCCTTGATTGATAGATGGCTAGGCTACTGTGTAAAATTAAGGCAGAATTTTGAGTCCTACAAAAATAAACAGGAAAAGTGCAAAACTCATCTGATTGCAACAATTTAGAGAGCTCATTTTGCACTTAGCAACTCAAAACGTTGCGGAAATTGGCGAGAAACAAAGGCCTAGACGAAAACAGGAAATCGCCATCAACTTTGGCAAAGTTATTTTGAGCCGTTAGCGTTTGTCACGTTTTTAACCATTTATGTAGGTGGCAATTTGTAATTCTCAATCAGAGGATAACACATAGGAAGGCTAGAAAAGAATGACTAGCTTCTACCCTGAGGAGTGATTTTCATTCGGTCACACATCTCGAAATAGCAATATCTTGAACAGAATGAGTCATCCATTGTGAGGGGGTCTGAACCTGCAGAAGGTCGCGTTTTTTTGTGTGTGATAAGGATATTATCTGTTAGTCAAGGCCACAGCTTGTGTTTTTTATGTGTTCAGTGCGCCCAGGTTATGCCAAAACAGAGAAGCCGCCCGTATCATGTACCATGTTAGGCAGTTTGTAATTGAGATGGTTCGAATAGATAAAGGTTTCAGACTAACGTATTAAATTTACTAAGAGCTCCGAACTTCTCTGTACCATCATTTCAGTGAAGAGAACAAATACTACATTTAGGTATAAGCAAATCGTGTTATGGCAATGAGTCAAAACTGTTTACATCATAACTTTGATTTCAGCGATCTTGATGCGAAGACACCGTGCTACATGTGTAACTGAATCACGAGTAAATGTATTTAGCTTGAAAGGAGCACTTCCGAAGCTTCTGATCAGATCCAGTTGGAACTAAAAACAGTATTGCTTTTATGCACGATTTAAACTTGCCAGATACGATTAACCTCGAAAAAACAGTAATTAAACTTCTGCTTAGACAGCACCGCGGTAGACGTTCTTAGCATAATCAAGTTATATAAAACCAACATTACCTTGGCCCACAATGGAATGGACAGTGACAGAGATCCTTTGTGGGTTTTTCTCCACAGACCTATCATCCTTGGTATGTGTTCGATACAAACCCATCACAAATGCAGGAACGTTAACGCCAGAATGATTCAATTTTTTTGCTAATTCTCCAGCTGCACTTCTTTTTCTCAAGGAAGACAGGGCTCCCCTTTCAAAACCAGAGACAACAACGAGTAGGAAGGTATAGCATATAAGACGTGACATGATGTCGTTCTTAAAGTGAAAAACGGAGTGAGCTGATCTAATTTATGGCCTGTTCACATGGAAGTGGGGGCCTCAGGCAGGTGAAGTACCCCGCCCTGGTGGGGTAACCAATCTATCCATACAATCTCTCTATTTTTCTTGATCGCGTTCACATGTTAGGTGGGGTACCCCACCAAGGCGGGTTACCCTATCAGCCTGTCTGGGTAACCTGCTTCGGTGGGGTGAGTTTTTTTTCATGTGAAAGCTGCGGAGAGGGGTAACCCGCCTAACCGGGGTGATCACATAACTCGAGCGTGGCGAGCTATTTCGACGATTTCACCTCCAATTGACAGTGCTGGCGAAAACTTAAGCGTGGAATCGGATAGTCAGGCTAATCAGCGGAATCAAACTAAAGTTTTGCCTGCAGCAACGACATTAATGCGAAAAGCAGCTTCATCGGGAACAAACGATAGTTCTTTGTTTATGTGCGTGCTTAGCGACCAAGTGATTGCATTTTAGACCTCAGCCCGCGTCCCCGAGGTTGCATATGAAGACAAGCATTTCTTTACAACCGGTAGGTGAGGTATCTCACCTCTCCGGGATCCCCCACTTTCATGCGAACAGGCCCCAAAACTCTCAGGTGAGATAACGAATTAAAAGTGTTGTTTTGGGCCATCCACTTGGGATAAAAGGGTGACTCGTGTTTCGTCCTCCTTTGTATATATCAAGTTTCAAAACACAAGAGCTGTGATTTTAATGACTGACTATTACGGAGCTTTCACGACATCTGTATCCAAATTTCTGGACCAGATACAGTCAACTAATATTGATGGAAGTTGTAAAAGTATTTTAACATGTTTATCTAACAATGCAAAATTGAAAAAATATCTGAGCAAAATGCTCCCCCGTCTCTGCTCCCCCCAAACCCCCTCATGGGGCTGAGTTATGGGGACCAGAGTCCTGACCCTCACCGGTCCATCCGCACGAGGGAGCTCTAATGCAATCCCCTTAATATTTACTCTCACGCCTCGTTTTGGTGCCAAGTTTGTTTCGGTCCGCTGCTGTTGTAAATTTACCTTTTTGTGTCCAAATTTGACAAGCGTGTTGAGCTCGTGCTATTCCTGGTATCTTTGAACTTTTGAATTTTCTGATAACGATCGACTTAAGGCGGGGGTACATATGAAGGCTGTTTTGACGTCGCTTCACACGGCCTTTCTGCCAATATCTCGGTCACGTTTTAAGCGACGCTAAATCTCTATTAACCACTGTTTGGTGGTTTTGTGTAAATTTTTGGGTGATTTTTGGGCATTTTGGGAAAGATATTTTTTTTCTCAAAAGACAGGTTAACTTGAGCAAAATATGAAATGTTGAAGATTTGATGGATTTGGAAAATTGAAATTTGAAGTGAAGAATTAGTAGACGGATACCAACCTGGGAGGGGGTCAACTGTCTGGTAGTGTTTCCAACCCATTTTAATCCTAACAACTCCCTTTCAATATTACCACAAAATTCACTCCTATTCATGTTCACCCCCGCCTTGCATGTCGACACTCCGTACTCCGAATCAACACAACCTTGTTCCCAAGGCCTTTTTCCCGGCTTAGGGGCGACGCGCCTCACCCGCAAGCCAGGGAAAAGGAATTATGCTAGCAATGCGACGTTTTAAAAAATGGGGGTAATAGAGTCCTAAAGTGATAGCGTCGCAAAAATATTTTTTCGAAATTATGGTATATGATGTCATATCCTTATACAGGATACTAAAAAATGTCCTCATCCCAAAAGTTAGCTCTGAATTGCAATTCCCGATGGAGACATAAGGGATCAAAGTTTGATAACATCCAATACAAACCCTTCAAAATTTGTTCCGGTTCCGACTCAAAATTAGAGAGATCTATATGGGGCAATATCAAACTTTGATCCTTTATATTTCGGCTGGGATTACAATCAATATTTTTGGCGAGGGCCCTTTTTTAAAGACGCTCTATTCGAAAACGGCGCCACATCCCATAATTTCATAAATTTATTTCTTGTGACGTCACACTCTACTGCTACTTTTTAAAAAAAAATATGCTAAACGTTATCCTGCATACGGCTGGCGCACCTGAGATTTGAATTGACCAATCAGGATTCAGTAGGTATAGGGGGGTAAAACGTTGCTTTGCTGACGTCGATGTAAGTTAATAGCAGTTATGGGAGTTGAGCCTGCTGTCAAATATTCCTTTGTTTCAAAAGGCACACACACGAGTAGCCTCCCACGCAGACATTCATCAAGCCTAAGAACGTCTGCGATGGACGCTAGCAAACAAGTGAAAGTAGGCTTTGGTAGATTGTGCTAGCGTACTTTTAGGCATAATTAAGCAAAACGAGCATTATTTGAGCTTTTGTTTCATTTTAGCACTGCTAGCATAATCCGAGCTTTTATGTGTTGAAAACAAAAAAAACATAGTTCTTGAATAATTCAGTTTTTATTTTATTGCTGTATTGTTTTTGGAAAATATTGAAGTCTGTGCTAAGGCCCATGGTCTAATATGGTCCGGCAGACTCCAGGTCACCCTGTGTTCGCCAAATGAGAGACTAAGACTCTCGGCAGGCCACCACGCTTATCGCTCGGAGGCTCGGTCCCTTAGGCCTCAGGTCAAAGATGGCGTCGTCCTCTAGTACATCCACTTCCAGCACTTCAAGCCTTTTCAACACTTCCAGTGCCCTACCGAGAGCTTCAACCTCAAGGTGCACACATGCGTATTTGCGATTCTTAAGACTGTAAGACTGGAAGGTGGACTATGTGAATGTTCATTAAAATTGATAGTATTAAGCTACTGGTGATCTTTATTTTCCTTAAAATCTAACTAAGTAGCATACTGTGAAGTATATATGAAATAATTCATATTTGTACTGCGGTTGTAGATGAAAGTGAAGAGTGATCATCGCAGTAAATTTCCAATTTAAGCAATTGGAAAGAAGAAGCCTGAAAAAATCAGGGCTTCAACGGGATTCGAACCCGTGACCTCCGCGATACCGGTGCGATGCTCTACCAACTGAGCTATGAAGCCACACATTGGAAGCGAGGTCAATTTATTGACCTCGCTCCCAATGTGCGATGATCACTCTTCACTTTTAAGTAGCATACTTTCGGTGACAGAGAGCATAATTTTCAGAAAGTAGCATAATTTTGGGATAATTTCTTAAAAAATTAGCACTGCTAGAAGCATAATATGCTTTTTTTGGGGCACAGTCTACCAAAGTCTAGGCGAAAGGCTCAATACAATGCAGAATTGACCCTTTTGCCTCGTTAGTATGTCAAACCGCTGATAACTGCGATAAGAGCTATTGGAGTAGCATTGAAATCAGGCAACTTTTATCACCGAAAATGGTATTAAATAGTCACTCAAAGGGATTTAAAATTCACAAAACTATATCAGATTGTAAAAAGTGAAAAAAATATGAAACATTTTGTTCAAATGTGGCGCAAAAAATGGACCGTCGGCGTCCGGCATAGCCCATTGCAGAACGTAGAGCACTGGGGCGAGTTTCTTATATTGATTAGATTAAATATCTAAACATTTCAGGTAAAATTTTCATGAATAAAAAGCTACTGTTTTCCCTTAGGTTCCAAAAAGCTCCAACATTTCCAAAATTTCCTTGGACGAAAAAACCACAACAACTTTTTCCTTTTCTATGGCGTAAGCGCTCCTTTTTTTAACCCGGGAACTTAATTACAATTCAAACGTCATTCATTCGCGCGTAACTTCCTGTGAAAGAATTTCCAGTATCTTGTAAGGAAATAAATTATCTTCAACAGCTACCCAACCAAGTTTTCGGCGAAAAATTGTGCAAATGGGAGCCTTGCAAAAGTTGCAAAATTCCATACAAACTCTTACAATTTTATGGCCTGTCTACCCAATCCATACAAACTCTCTATTTTGGGTGATATTTGGAGAGCTACCATTTTGCCATTTCCCTCCTCCAAATACTTCCATTGGTGGTAAAGACTCTCAAATTTAGTTGATATTTCATTTGAAGCTCTTGGTTTCTCAAACTAACAGAAAACAAATTGCCAATGACAGATTGGCAATTTGCTCGCAACCTCGTTCCCAGGGGCTTTTCCCTTTGAAATTGGGAAAAGCCCTGTGAACGAGGTTGAATCCACTCGTAGTTCGTCGAATGTCGCCAGGTTTTGTATTTGTAACAAAATATGCTGTTCCTTGTCAAATTAAACCCGGAATCCTCAAGTTAGTTTAATTTTAATTTTTTAATATTGATGCTGAAAAGCTATTTTCAGGGAAGCTCATTAAAGTGTATGTACGCAGAAGAGGTTAAATCAACATAAGCTGTCTTTACTTCTGTTAGCCGCGAAGAAAAAGGCTATTATCGTGTAGGTTTGGTAGGACAGTTAAGTTTTGACTGCTGCTAGTATTGCGGACGCAGCCCCCATATGCAAGGTATGCTAGCACAATCTATGAGCCCCCTCCCCCCTTCCCCACCCCCCTGCTCTCCTCAAAGCAATGTTGGAATAGTGGTGGGGCCAATGCAAATAAACAATGATAAATTAATATTCAAATAAACATAACTAGGTTAAGAATCCCAACTGGCGGGAGGCAGACCAGTTGGCTATTTACAAGCGTACATATGAATGTTGTGCCGCGTAGCACTATGAACACAAATGATGTAACAGAGAATTAACTCTGAAGTGTAAATTTTAGTGCTAGTTTAACCCATAAATAACCCACTGGGCGTTAGCCCTAGTAAAGGGAATCAGGGAACCACACGAGGTAAAGAAAAAATCTTTTGACCTCGGTGGGAATCGAACCTCGGTTCCCTGATTCCCTTTACTAGGGCTAACGCCCAGTGGGTTATTCATGGGTTAAATTAGCACTAAAATTTACACTTCAGAGTTAATTCTCTGTTACTTCATTTGTGTTCATAGTGCTACGCGGCACAACATTCATATGTACCCTTACTTTCTCTTCGCCGCGATTCACCATCTAAATCGACCCCGACTTTCTCTGTCCGACCTCGTAGCTTAGTCGGCAGAGTGACGGTAGATCTAATCCGGAGGTCGTGGGTTCGATTGCCACCGAGGTCAAAAGATTTTTTCTTTACCTCGTGTGGTTCCCTGATTCCCTTTACTAGGGCTAACGCCCAGTGGGTTATTCATGGGTTTAATTAGCACTAAAATTTACACTTCAGAGTTAATTCTCTGTTACTTCATTTATTTACAAGCGCAGCCGAGAAGTTGAACTCGGGGCTTCCGAGAACAACATCAGCTAGCGGTCAGAACGGGATTTGAACCCACGACCTAACTGCTAAGGATTTCAAATCCGACGCTCTAACCACTCGACCACGCTGTCTCTCTAAATAAGACCAACTAAAAATGACCCAAAATCAATATTGTATTGCGGCTGGGGAGGGGGAGGTGAGCAGAAAGACCTGCGAAGTGTACCTAAACGAAAAAACCGCGAAGTATCCCAACACTTTTGGCCAGAATTGTATGCACTCACTGCGTACCTATGTGTTTTTGCTGTGGTGGAGACTGGGCAAAAAATTATTTCTTAAATGGCGGACAACATAAGTAAAACATGGTCCGCATGAAAGCTTACAAGATCCAAGATGTTAACAAAAAGAAAAGGACAGGGATAGTGGCGGACAGTCTTGCAGATCTGAAGAAGAAAGGGATAAAAAAGTTGGCTATGACCACGGACTGTAGAGTGTTTCTCGAAGATGGTACTGAAGTGGAGGACGACGATTATTTTAATTCTCTACCTCACCAAACAGTTTTTGTCTTTGTACGACCCGAAGAGACTTGGGAAGGATGTAAGTGAAAGCATAGAAAGTAGTTTGCATGTAGACAGTTGGTTGTTTTATAGAGCATGGCACTGCTAAAAGAAACTGGGCATGTTATTTAAGTCATCAATTTGGTGATGGACAAAATTCAAAACACTGACCCCCCGTCCATGGACTACCCCCAATGGACTACCCAAATGGACTACACCTAAGAATAATAGTCCAAATGAGTACTATTTAATGTTCTTAGCTGCTAGTTAATTAAATTACTCATAATTACGGCTTATGTTCATCCTGTACAGCCTTCAGTCACCATTTTGAATAATTGTACTTGAAATAAACAACTGCTGAACACAATTTTTTTAATTTAATTTAATTTAACATAATTTATATAGCGCTAACTCCACTAATTGTCCAAAGCGCTTTACAATTTATAAAATTAACAGAATTAAAAAGATCCCACTGGTAATAAAATATGAATAAATTAAAAACTTATTTGCAGTCTTATTTATAAAAATATCACAATAAATCCTATTCTAAATGATCAAAAGGTTAACCATTATATGCTTTTTTTAAAAAGAACGGTCTTTGAGTGTTTCTTGAATAAATCAATTGTATCTAAACTTCTAAGTTCTAATGGCAGCTTATTCCAGAGTTTAGGTGCAGCAACAGAAAAGGCCCTGTCTCTGTATGTTTTAAGTCTTGACTTTGGAACTGCCAGAAGTTTTTGATCAGTAGAGCATAGCGTAGGTGAACATGTACGATAACTAAGTAATTCCATGATATATAATGGTGCCATACCATTTAGCGCCTTATAAACCAACAATAAAACTTTAAAAAGAATCCGAAAGTGAACAGGTAACCAATGCAGTTGAATCAATACAGGGGTGATATGATCAAATTTCTTGGTTAAAGTAACGATACGAGCAGCCGTGTTTTGCACAGACTGCAAACTACTTATCATATGCTTAGGGAGACCATACAATAAAGAGTTACAATAGTCTAGTTTTGAACTAACAAACGCATGAACAAGAATTTCCGTAGTTTCCTCAGTGAGGTACTTCCTAATTTTAGAAATGTTCCTTAAGTGGTAGTACGACGTTTTGCAGATCTTATTTACGTGTTCCACCATATTACAGCATTCATCAAATATGACACCGAGATTCCTAGCTGAAGACTTGGGGAGTATTTGTTCATCACCAACTGACACATATGAAATGGCAGGCTTTGGGCAGAATTTTGAACTAATCACAATCAGTTCAGTTTTCTCCTGATTGAGCTTTAGCATGTTGTTTGTCATCCACCAGTCGATATCTTTGACACATAGCTCAACAGATGACTTAGCTTGAGCGAGGTCAGCAAAGCAGTCAGTTTTAAAAGAAATGTAAAGTTGAGAATCATCAGCATACAAATGGTACTGTAGGCTATGAAGATTGATAATATCAGCAATCGGAGATGTATATAATAAATACAGCAAGGGACCTAACACAGATCCTTGAGGCACCCCATATGCTAAACAACGTTGTGATAATTGACAATCTTCAATTTGCACAAACTGTTTGCGAGATTTAAGATACAAATCAAACCAAGCAAGGGCATTACCCTTAATACCAAAACGATGGGAGAGTCTAGATAACAGTATCAAATGGTCTTGACCGTATCAAAGGCTGAGGACAAGTCGAGTAGAAGGAGTATAACTGACTTGTTATCATCAACAGCACGCAGTATGTCATGTGCGAAAAGCGTAATCTCATTTTACGAGATTTGATCATTTGATTCTCAACAGCTGTTATCAATCAGAGGTACCAATCAGAATCAGGATCATACAAGTGTCAACATAATAACTTGAAAAGCCATTGAAATGTGAATGAGGAACCAGTCTAATGTTTGATTTAGGAATAGCACCAGGGGAGGAAGAATTTAAACTCTTACAACTGTTATTTGCAACTGTAAAGTAGGGTAGGGGGCTGCATTGTTGGGTCTAGCTTTAATTGGTATGTTCATTGCAGAGCAAATAAAAAACATTTCATCATAGACACCAGAATAATGAGTTATAAGTTAGGCTAGGCTGAGCCTGGGACATTGTAAACAATACACATAACTAAGCCATAGTTATACAGTTAGGAGCAATGTGGCTTGTGTTCCATTCCTGGACCCGGGGTCACAATGTGGATTGAGTTTGTTGTTGTTTCTCTACTCTGCTCGGAGAGGATTTTTCCCAGTACTCTGGTGTTCTCCTCTCCTTAAAAACCAACATTTCCAAATAATATATTACAATTTGATCCTGGAATGCATGGACATTTGTGAACAAGTTGTTGTGAACTCCTTGGTGCTCTGTGGGTAAACAAATTACGTTTCATAATATTTCTTAGGGGAATCTACATGTCTTTTTTGTGTTCAGTAGTTCCAGAACAAAAAGGCAAGGTATAACAGCTTACAAGTTAAAACAGTACTCATTTGGAGAGTCTTTCGGGGTAGTCCATGGACTGAGGGTCAGTGTTTTGATGAACTGATAATTGATACAAGCTTTAAACCTTAATCGGGTCCAATCAGTGTAACTGACAAAAACTAATCAGTTCATATTGGGAATTGATGAAAATCGATTATCATAAGAGTTGTAAGAATCGATTTTCATGGATTTAAATTATTGATTAACATTGATTTTCATGATCATTGATTTTCATCGATTTTCAAGGATTTTGATTGTCACTGATTGATATCTCTTAATGTTTCATTTCAGTTGAGAAGAACTATATAAGCTTAATGGAGAAAAGACTTGCTTTGCTCTATATGAAATGACTTCAAGGGAAATTTTTAACTGTTTGAGTCCATTTTCCTTTGACTCAATTGCTTTTCTGATCATTGCTTTCACATAATTTTGTAAACAGGCCAGGCTCATGGTATCCTTTCAGTACTCCCTCTATCAATATCACATCCTTTATATATAAGCTGGCCAGACATGCACAGTTTATGCATAAGCTAAGTGAAAATTTGAAAGTACCTGTATCTTTCTTTAAAACTTTCCAATTACATGTAGGATCAATGGCAATTGATAATTATAATCAATAGCAGTTGCAAGGATTTGAATTGTAAGTTTTGATTTTTATCAATTAATTTAGGCAATCAATAATACTCGATTAACTATTATTATTATACATGTAATTATTGATTATGTTGATTACCTTCCGATGATCAATTTTCATTGATTAGGCATATCGGAATTAATAACAGAGTAGGAACAAGAGTTGAAAATGGAAGTATATGTTCATTAAAGTTGTAATAAAATAGCTGTGATGTTTGTTTCTCTGTGTATGTTTTATTTGTTTGTTTTCTTGTTTTGTCATTCCCAACCTATGACTTTGTGACTCAGGGTCAATTTTATATGGCCTGCCATCAATTTGTACCTTATTAGGGGCCAAGCCAATAACCTTAACTCAATTTCCAACTTGAATCCTCAAATAAAAGTAGTATGCTGTAGACTTTGTTAGCAATA
>CM042749.1:20687408-20707408 GCA_022496165.2 Catalaphyllia jardinei
AAAACTGTATGATTACCTATACTTATTGTTATTTTTATCATTGTTTAATTAGTGTTACTATTACCATTACTATTACCATTACCATTAATATTACTATAATTACTATTACCATTACTACTACCATTACCATTACCATTGCCATTGCTATTGCTATTACTATTACTATTACTTTTATTGTTATTATCATTATAATTATTATAACTTGATTGTTGTGTTATTCTTAATTCATGGCTAATGATTTTTTTCCAACATAAGACCTTATGCATCACCGTTTTGGAAGGTCTTTCAGCTAACAACTAAATGGCTCCAAGTTACCTATCCAGCACCCTGGGAAAACCTGTTTTCTTTCCTCCCTCGTGCCAACCCCCCATTTTATGTCCCCTTTTAATTTATACAATTAGGTTTCACCAGAAGGGTGGGTGAAAAAAGACCCTTAGTGACATACAGTAGACTGAAAGATTCCCCTTGCAAATTGTTCGTCCCTTCCTTCTATGAGAAAGGAAAATTCAGTATCACATCAAGAGTCACTTGAAGTTTATTTCCATGTGCCCCTTCACTTACTGCAGAGGTTGACCTTGTTACCGAGAGTTGTATTTATTCATGAGGTACACTAATAAACTTCATCTTACTGGGTCTGCTGGAAAGTCTTGGTTCTTGCTAGATCTTTGTAAACAAAAAATCTAATTTGCAGGCTTCAAAAAGAGCTAAAACCATCCTGTCAAAGACTATGGAGGAGTTTCAAGGTGAACTGAAGAAACAGCAGTATTATGGTGACTATTTTGCTCGATCTGCAAGTGAGAAGCTGCGTCTGTGCTGTGACAAGGGCTGGTTCAGTTGTGAGGGTCCTTACAATGAGGAAAATTGTTCCAAACTGCATAAGATCAACCCATATGGCAGCAAAGAAAGCAGAGTCATGTTTAGTACATGGAATCTTGATCATGTGTGAGTAATTTTTACCTGAATCATGTTGTTCTGCAAAATATCCATATCCATCCTACAGAAGGTTTAGAGGTTTAATGTCGCCCTCTCCTCACATCCTCAGAATTTTCCAGTTCATCATCACACTTTCCTTCCAAAAAAAACTTACCATGTAACTTGTTATTGAACCCACCCCGCCCCCTCACCTGATAATTTTTAGTTACACTTTCTTTGGGGTAGGTAAGAGTATTTTCTGTTATTTCTTTTCTTTTTTTTTGGGGGGGGGGGGGGGTAGGTGGATTGTGTAGGGAATAGACTGCACAATTTGCCCATACCTTTTGCAAAAAATAAACAGCCTTCTGGCTCATTGAATGATACTTTACCATCACTATTTTTGTTTATTTTTTGAGCTGATAGGGGTGCTTTGATTTAAGTCAAGTTATTTACTTATTTAGTTACATGGATTACTGTTAAAGGGGCTTGCACGATATATTACATTTATGTACACAAATTATGTTTTTTACTGAATGAGAATATAATTAATTTATAGTTGTAAGAGTGTTGTTTGGTTAAAATTTGAAAGCTGCACTGTTCAACAAATCAGGTATCTTTAAATTAATTACCGTAAAATTGCACGTTAAAGCCCTGGGCTAAATTTATTAAAAGAAATGTGTCGGAACGACGATATAAAATGTATCAGAGAAACGAATTACATTTAGAACTACATTTACAATACATTTTTAGGGCGTCAATAAATGGAGAGCATATTTTAAAATCGTCTATAAAACATTTAAGTGCTACTATGATCAAATTTTGACCTCTTGATTTTTCAGGTGTATCACATAAAATTCCATAAAGAATGAAAATGCCGTTTACCGTTTGCAAATACCTGCATTAGTTCCGGAGATATCTAAGTTTGAAAAAATGTGTAAAATATGCAAAGGAGATGATTGATGATGTTAAACACTCAACCCAATATTACATCATGTATATAAATAGCGTTATCTTGGCCAATTTGCAGCGCAGACAAATGAAACTTTGGTAGGCTAATAGTTGTACAGAAAACACACCTACGGCTAGAAAACATTTTGTTGCCATGACAACTCAATCTTTTCCAGTCCCCGCCCACTTGATTTCAATATGGAAGTGATTTTCAGCTTGGAAAAATAATGTTAAACAAGGCCACAACATATTTATATGCTTGTTGGATCATGTATATGAGGCACCATTTGCAAATGTGAAAATGGAATACCAAAGGTGGCCAGAAATGCCTTTAATATTGGGGAGGTGTGAAACCCAGAATGTTGCAATGGTAATAAAACTGTTAAGCTCAATTTGTGGAGCACGTTTAGTAGAATCTTACTGCAAAGAATCAAATATTTCTGATACAAATTGGATGAGATATCTTTTTTCATCATATGTGATCAAAATTTGGTTGAGTATATGTCGTCATCACTTAGCTAATTTGCATATTTTAAAAACTTGAATATCTCTGGAACAAAAAGAGATATTTGAAACTAGTAAACAGCATTTCTCTACTCGTGCAGGCTACTTGTTTATGTTTTAAAATGGCTTCGATAGAAAAGATGCGATTTTCGTTGTAGTGGCACTTTAATGCCACTGGAACAACTGGAACGGAACAGAACGTTATCAATTTATACATTAGATGTACATGTCCGGGGTTTTATATCCGGAATAATATATTTGTTAGGAAATAGAAGGGCCTATATCCGCGCGCGAGGGGGAGGGGGTGGGGGCCCTTATACCAGGGTGGGCGACATCTGGATATCTTTGTTAGAAAATACAAGTTCTTATATACGGGGGGTTATATCCAGAATTATATCTTTGTTAGAAAATAAAAGTCGGGGCTAAAACGTTTGTTTTTGGTGTTTTCTTGAAAAAAAAAGTTCATAACCATTCACCTGGAAACTCTTTCAGAATTGAGAAGTCTCGCCAGATTTTCCCAGCAATGATCCATGCTGCTGAAGAGTGTCCTAAAGGAAGCCAACTGAACTGGAAATATTTTTTTAACCTGCTTTTCACGAGGGAGAATCTCAAACTGGTCCACATTGGCTGCCATGTGAAAGGAGAACATCAGGGATTTGAATGTCAATCCCGATATTTTTACGTAAATTCAAAGCGGTAGCATATTGCCGTTTTAGAGAGATTTTATAATAATATAACTATTTCTAACAATTACATGTAAAATTATCTCACTGATGATTCCGCGGCCCAACTTCGGTAATATATTGTCACTCATTTTACTCATTGTCACAAAACTTTAACCGGACCACTCTATCGACTCGTTTCTATCAGTTTGATACTGTTTAAGAAATAAAGAACCTGAAACTATTCAACACTAGCAAAAATCATTCGAGAACGGGAGAGGACTTTTTTAAAAAAAGTTTTGGATGAACAAACCTCTCGGATTTTAGATACAGATAATCTAAAATGGCTTTGCGGACTCCAAATATTTCCGGAGCTTTCAACAAACGGGCCCCATAGCCGAATAATTTTGCTCCCAAGAGCCAACTCGATGGGATCGTGAGTTGCAGCTTGGACATAATGAGATTTGGAAAATTTCCGGGTGATTTTTTAACGAGATTCGTCTGGACTCCATGCACTGCACAGGTTCCCAAAAGTTGTACATGGGACTAAACAAAAGTTACTCGATAAAAAACACCGCACCGATCACAACTGGCGAAGTAAAGACACGATGTATATGTATAAGACTTTTAATATCGAATCTAAAATATGGAGGAGGCATTTGACACTTGAAACGGTGTCTGCGCAATCTTGCCTCAGAATATTCCACACATTGCATTAAAAGCTTTTAACCCTTTCGACACCTCTTCAGTTACCACTCTGTAGTGGTATTGACGTATTTACAAAACAATACTTCAATTATTTTTAAAATGTCACTTTGGAGAGCCTAACCGTTTTATCAAGACAGCCACCCTTATTGACTGGGCATGTGCCCATACGCATGTCAATTCGGGTAAGTACTAACGGATTGTACCCAGGTCCCCATCCTCACGGCCACTAAAAGTTGACTTGAACACGTGATTGACGTGAGCTGAGCTAAGCTTTTATCGAATCCTGTTCAGGTAGCTCCACAATTTTATTGCGGATAACTCTAAATATATGTAATATATATTACTATCTACATTCCATAGCTTCCTTTTGACACTGTACAAACTACACTATACGACTTTGTTCTGCAAATGAACCTGTTGTTCCACGAACAGAGCTATTAGTCTTCGTCATGTTTGGCTGTAAAGTTGTTGCTTTTCGATTGTTCAATTTTCGCGCCGGAGTGAAAAGTCTGGCGCCGAGTGACTGTATCTTTTGTATCAGCAGCACTCCCTGGTATCGTGCCAGCAATGCCTTTAGACAGCAGTCCTGGAGGTAGTATTACAATCTCTAATGAAGCATGCGTATTTCGTTTTATGCCCGCGGTATCTCGAGCAACGATTGTTGTTCTGAAGGACTTTCGAGGAGTGACGTAGCAGAACAGCAGGAGACTCCTTTGTGTCTTGATTTTCCCGCCATTGGTGATAAAGAAGTGATCCAGCTTCCTCTGAAATCTATATCTTGTCTGTGGGTTTCCTGCGTTGTCTGCGTCAGTGGTACGCACACGATAAACAGTCGTATCGTGTGACGTGTTACAAGGAACTTTAAGATAGTAAGAAGCCTGCGTAAAAGATAGCGACTCTTCGCTTTGATATTCTCGAATGTCGATGAGTACAAACGCTCTGGCTGATCGATACTGCACTCCACTGGAAGTGTTAGGCAGTTGAAAACTAGCCTCGACTTCAAGTAAGAAATTGCGCATTTCATCCGTGTCGAGATTACCGCTGACCATGATTTCCCCAGTTTTAGAATTGATAGCAAATATTGCTGGCTGCTTGAGGTTCTCGGACAGGAGAGAGTATGTGATAATGTGTTTCTGAGGAAAGGTTCTTGCTTCCACCTTAGTAACCACTGTGTTAGGTTGCGCATTTTCGCTCACGGCCACCGTATATTGGTCCTGGTAGAAGGAAATTTCTGTCGAGAAAGGGAGAGGGGAAGTAAGGTATACAGTGAGGAAAACGAAACAATCCAATGACTTAATGTAACTTAATTAATAATTATCATAAAGATGGCAAAATAAACTTGCTATTTTCAAGGAGGGACACGACAACAAAGTATCGAATTCTATGACTGATAAATGAATGGTTGTGTTTATCTCAGTAAGACGCTGCAAACTTCCGGTATGGGTGCCAGTGTGTCAGCCAGAAGTGCCTTACTGGCTATGAAGCGACCTACACTAGTGTATATGTACTTCAGTTTACTCCGCTTGAACTATTTCCTCGCCATATATCCTTTTTTGGACTCTTTATTCAGGTAGTGATTCGACACTGTCCCTGTTTTACCCAGTAATCAGTGAATAATATCGATCGCGAGACAATTAGCTTGCGCTCTCGAAAGTTTCTCTGAATACAATAAACATTTTATAAAGTTATAAACCGAGCTTTGTTGGTACGTATGGGCGAATCTTGACCTTACTGTATTAGGTCTGTACTGACTATATATTATATACTCACGACCTCGTTTGAGATATTAGGCAAAGCCTGGTTCCCAGGGAACGGGGTGACGGGTTTCACGCGGGCGTTCATCAATTCATTCTCAACCCGTCAAGTAGATGATTTATTAATAAAATCCTGACACGAAAAGAGCGGCTTTTTGCCAATTTTTCTGTGGTCAGTTTTTCCATCGGGCATTCAATTTCCCCAGAGAGTAATTCATTGGAATGAGTGTGATATTGTTTCTCCGATATGCGATCGTGGACAGAAAAGCCACCTAAACGTTTCTCCTAAGTTCAGGCTTCTCATGAGGGAGATAATGTCGTTATTGTTACCTGGAAAACACGTCTTTTTATTTGAATGAAGAGCGTAACCATCTGGGCATCCACAGCGGTAGGAGGATCTCGAGTTGACACAGAAGTGGGAACAGCCGCCATTACTCTTAGTACACTCATTTTTATCTGCTGAGGAAAAAAATGGAACTGAATTGGATGGTGGTAATTAAGGGCTAAAGCAGAATAAAAACAACAGGTAAGCAGTGACATAAACACATTCAAAGGATTATGACTGTGGAGATATATAGCAAAGATTGCGAGGCGGTAGGTTTTGGGACCGTCTTCAATTATTCGTATCGAACACACCTTAAAAGGGATTTACAGATCTTCACAAGATACAGTGCTGAAATTACAAAACTGCAACGCTAGATCATTTTGCAATTATACTGAACAGATCAAGATTTCACAGATCCAGCATGAATGTGTAGAGACGTGGCACAGTAGAGGACAAAGCACGTCGAAACTGTGTATGATCAATGACCAGTTAATTAATCCAGAAAAGATTTTTAAAATCTTATGAAGACTTTGGAAGTCGACCTAAAGTAGTAACAGAAGACACACCGGGGTGTACGATTTATTATGATTATTATTTATTATGATTATTTATTATGATTACTTTTGCACGTTAGTTTCATATTTTGGCTACGATCGATAGATTTTGTAGTCCAATTGTGCAGAGCGTGTAACTTGCATGCAAATTCAAACAAAATAGACAGGCAGCTGTCAACTATTTCTTATAAGTGACTCAGAGTTTTCCTTAATAAGCCAGTTAATGGAGCCATGATTTCCTTGATAAGCCGTCGCACAAATGCAAAGCAGACTGAATCGAAAGCAGACCAACGTCAGACCTCAGTGGAGAATTTTGGATTTGGATGCAGAGATGTTTTAGCCGAACCTTCCCGAGGGAAATATTTTATTATGAATATTTTTGATTATTTTAAATTTTGTTTTAGCCGAACCTTCCAGGGGGGAAATAACTGATTTATTATGACTATTTCTGATTTTTTTGGTCACATGACCAAGAGATGTACAGGGACCCCCAGTGTGTAGAAGCTTACGCATAGATTGCACATTCTTCTACAAGAGTCAATGAGTTTGAACAACCTATCAAGTACTTTCTGAAGTGTTCACCTGTCGGCATATTGGCCAATATTACCAAATAGAAAATATGCAACTAAGTAAAAAGTTGCCAGCGAACAACGTATTTACTAGATTAAGGAGTTACGCTGAGTCCTTTCGGTATAATCGGCATTTCAGTCATGAAATGTGCTGCGGTGACACCGAGACTGCCAGACAATTTCAATACGGCGTTCGGTAATCCTTGCTGAGTTTTTTTTTGCAAGTGTAAATAAAGAGTCTATTGTAATGGGACAGCCCACAAACAAGCCATTTTATTTTAAGCCATAATATCCGATAACTAAATCTCATTTATAAAAACTTATTAAATCATCTGTCGTAAGATAAGGCCCGTGTCGCGTGGCTTGATATCGTCCCACCGCAAGCACTTGCTGCTAATTTTATAAGCGATAGCTGGCGTGGTACCAAATCTCGCATGTATTCCTCGTTTTCCTGGCATTTGTTTCATTTGCAAGTATAGTACACTTAATTTGTTCTTTCCAGGTTTCTTTTACACTCGCGTATAATTATCGGGGAGTGACTTCAGTTTCTGCAAGCGAAGGAGAACCATCGAGAATTTTAAAATCATAAATCTTCGACGAAATTAGTTGCAATTAAGCCTTGACACGTTCTCAGTGGTGCGTAACCTTTTGCTCTCTACAATATTTTCCGTTTCACGACGCGGCAATCTACGAAAAACAGTCGCAGTTAAGGTAATCTTAATACGCAATATACGCAGGGCAAGCTACATTGGCCTCCAACGTTACAAAATTTGGTCTGTGCGCTCCAGATCGTAAAACGTTTTTCATACTTAATTTAGTGTTGAGTGATTTGTTTATTTTTCCTTTTTGTAGTTCAAAATTTAGCGCGGAAATGGAAAAAGTATTGTGCGGCAGATTGTAGCAGTCAAGGGTTTAGCGGAAAATTGTCGGACGCAGGTTGCAAAATTTGACGTCACAAGATTGCCGCTTGACTGAATGATATTTTGACGAGTAGGGCCGGCCTTGCTGTATTTGGAGATTTTAGCCTTTTATTCTTTACCTAGAAAAGAAAGTATTTAATAGCGTGAATATGATATGTGTAAACGTTTAGTTGAGACAAATGCTCTGGATAACTTTAGGTGTCCGACTCATCAGGTTTATTTTAGTAATTTTTATCTAGTTTCAAATTTTGACTAGAAATAGGTAAAAAATAATTTGATCCACTTAGTCTGTTTTCCGTTTTCTCAGGAAGTTTTAGGTAGATTAATAAATGTGTTTTGCAGGGGTTTATTTTCATCGGTGGCGTTCACGATGTGTTCATGCATGGAGGTCAGTTGTTTGTTAAGGTTAAGTCACGGTTACGTTAAATAGAAATGCTTGAAGCATAGGCGTACGGGCCGGGGAGAGGGGGCGGGGGCGCTGCAGTTCCCCCTCCCCCCGTTGCAGAAATGTTCGGACAAAACGCTGACTGATGATTCTGGCAAAAGTACTCGGGGAAAAAAACATCTTAAAAGGTAGTCGGTGAGGCCAGGCTTGCAGGCTACTTTCTCTGACGTTTGCCTTGTGAAAACAGATTTTAAGTCAAATGAAAACAGATTTTAGGTAAAACGTCATATAGGGCCAACCTCTGTATTTTATTTCGTTTTTATTATTGTACCTTGAATACAATATTATGTTATGTTACGTTATGTCATATATGGTTTCAATATGTATTGAGGAAATCCACAAGGTTATTCCCATTAACAAAAAATAACAAATGAATCAAAACAAACTAAGTCCAAGACTTTTTGTGGTCGCTCTGCCGTAAAAAAAAGGTTTTCCATTGCTCTACAAAGAGCCGTTTTAAAATTTTCTCGAACTTTTCGTCCTAGGATACTAGGCTGTCGATCGAGGACATAGAATATGCGAAGTTTCAAAATACCTTCTTTGGAATGGTCACAGCTTGCTCAGACGTGAGAATTGTGGACGTTTTTGTTTTTACTGCGATTTGAGTGCGTTTGAACAACACACGGTTTATAAGGTCACTGCAACCCCCCCCCCCCCCACGTACGAAGGTGTTCGTACGACAATGGCTTGAAGACGTTCAATCAAAATTTAAGTTGCTTGAGAACGAGGGAGGATGGGAATTGTTGAAAAGTAGCGTTTGCTCGCTTGCCAATGCGAGCGTCAGACTTTCATGATCAATTACACTTTGGCAAAAGCACAGAAATGGAAGGATTGGGGCTGGAGTCATTTTGGAACGAATACCGTAATAGAATACATTGCATCAGGAGACTTTAGGTTGCCTTCTCTTATACCAAGTCAGAGACGCTCTATGTATTTGTTTATATTTGGTCTAAGAAGAACAATCATGATCAGTATTAACTCTACTGTGCTTAAAGATGTAAAGAAGAGACAGATCTCTCGATCTTTCGGGCGTAAACGTTGCAAATTTAAACCACATCTTAATGAGCGCCGGTTGTACACGAGCAAACTTGACAATAAAGGGACTTTGCTGAAGTCAGCTATGTAGCTAGTGATGTCAGTATTTTAATCATCATGACTCGAAAAATTCATCAGACTTTTTGAAGTTACAATGCTCAGTCAATAGTTGTAAGAAAATCTTAGGCTCAAATAATAAAACTAACAACTTGTAAAACTTTGTTACTGCTAGTTAATCTACTGTAGATCTCCACTTTTGTTTTAAGTCCTATTACTAGATTTTTTTTCTTTATATATAAATGGGTTATGAGTTCAGACAAGCTAAACTACGTGTATGAATTTTTCTGTGTCCTGGCAAAAAAGACGATATACTTACACTAAAATTCGCTTATTTAATATACCATGTAAATACCATGTAAAGATTATTGGCAAAAACTAGGAATGCTTTAAATCGACTCTAGATTTGAAATTAATTAAGGTTTACTGCTATTGTCCGCTTTGCGGAGCCGTTCTTTGTCAAGAAAATTTTCCTTAATGCTTTGAGCTATTCTGCTGCCTTGGATTCAGTAGTGAATGCTCAAAGCCCACTGCCTTCACTTATAGTGTCATTACCTCTACACTTTCTCCCATCTGGTGCTTGCTTAAAGCCTCTCTTGCACATACAGTAATAGCTGCCGTCCGTGTTCACGCACTTGTGTTCACATCGTCCATTTGATATCTTGCATTCGTCGATATCTGAGAAAGGACAACACCGCGATTTTTAAGTTTATAAAGTCAGTTTGAAAACACTTTTTTAACATATTGATTGTAGCTTAAAAAATCATTTCAACTTGAAAACACCAGAAACGAGAGTAAGCTTGGAAAGGGATTTGAGTATTGGCGATCTTGCAGTTGCGGGCTGTCAGAGAACTAAGGCTACAACTGGGCCGGGTTGTTCGAAGCCCGATTAAGCTAACCCAGGGTTAGCGAGAATTTTGATTTCAGTTTTGTAACTTTTTGTTGAGCAGTTCTGTTTATATTTTTTTCTCTTCAGTGTTGATCTATAGTAATCTCAATCTACACCAAATATTAGAGGAGAAAAACACTTTTATACAAGAAACCATAATGCTCCATTTAACGTTTAACCCTGGGTTAACGTTAACCGGCTTTCGAACAACCCGGCCCTGGACGTAACTCACTGAGCGCAAATCATCTTAAGAGTAAGACGAGGCAGGTTCAACAGGTTTTTGTAGCTCTGTCATGCTGACCGCGCCCAACGTATAACATGCTTTTAATGGTCTGATTTTCCAAAAGGAAAAAAAGAGAACAATTTCTCTCCGTACATAAAACTTCATATAACGTGTTTCATGATATTTTGTCCTCTACATGTTCTGAGAGCTTTCTAGCCAATTATCATGGTTAAGACGTATTTCTCAGTTCTAACAGTCTACGTGGCTGCCATTTCTCCGAGGTAACGTTTATAGAGTATCACTGTATTTAGAATTTTGACCAACCTTGGCACCGCGCTGAATCCTTTGGTCCTCTGTTTGCGTATCCTTCAGGACAGTCACAAGCGTAGCTTCCGTACGTGTTTCTACACAGGCTGGGAAATGTACAGACTGGGCGCTTGCATTCGTTCTCATCTATATGAAAGAAAACCTTGATGTTAAACGCGTACCTAAGAAATGCAACCTATTCAAATGAAACGTTTCTTTCAAAAATATTCTTTTATTTCTCTTAACGTATACGTCTCAACTGCAACGTTTCAAGAACAGATTGACCAGAATAAGGCAAGGTGACTGCAGGTTTTCTTTTTTATTGTCTCATAGTACATGCACTTGTTTCGTCTAGGGTAGAAACGAAGAGTAGAAAGCTTCAGAATTCAGTTCGACCAGTCACGAACAATTTGATTTAAAACTAGAATCTTACCAACTGACATGTACGAAATGTAGAATCCCTTGCCCGTGGTACCATTGTCGGAACGAAATCGAATCCATACGGCGTTTTGCGGTGTTATAATTCCATGCGGTCTTGCACCACCGCAGTATATCAATGGGTTGCGAAACTGCTTTGACGTAGCCAGCATAACATAGTCCTTCGTGCATCCTGGTGACTCTTCCAAGTCAAATTGGCGTCGAAAGCGAACTTTGATACGGAATCCACGGGGCACTTGTATGTGCCAAGTACATTGTGAGTTTATCTCATACCCTTGGGGGTAGTTTGGAGAGCGTATTGTTCCGGTCGTTTGTGTGAGGTGAACTGTCTTCTTGTCACATCGCGGTAACAGAGTGGAATTAACTGTGGGTGTTGGTTTTATGGCTGTGTCGGGAACTATACAAAATAATAAAAAAGCAATTAGAAAACGTCTTCTAGAAGAGACTTATAGCACGCTATGTAATCTGTCTACCTTGAAATCTAATTCCCTTAGTTATCTGTCTAGTCTCCTTGGGCTCCGTCCACGAAATACAAAATAATAGAACTGAATATATCACTAGAATTTGTCCTATTACCCTCTCCCCCGGTTTCGTTTCATAATTGCTCAAATGACCTTTTTTCATACTTGCGGAAAGAATGTCCCAATCGTTTTACAATATGTTTCCTCACGTCTTTGCTCACGGATGGACAGTTGCTTTACTGTCTTTTTCAACAAAGCTGCTCTACTTGGCTAATGCATAAACCTCCTAAATCCCATATGTAGGACGCCTTCCTCTCACCCGCCTACTTTAATCCAGCTAAAGTGTCCAAAAAATGCACTGAATTGGTGACAAATTGGTGAAAGGACAAGCTAAATATAGGGACAAAAACGAAGACATTAATTCGTACCGAGGACGCCCATCATCATTCGACCCCTAGTACAGACCACGACTATAGAGTGCTTCTTCCAAAGTCCGGCCACTTTAAAACAAGAGTTCATACTTGAAACTTCCAGAAACCTCTCCAGAATCAAACATTGGCCTCCCATATCAGTCCATGGAAACTGATACGCACACTCGTTAGAAAATACGAAAGAACACCCATGTAAGGAAACATCCCCCTTGAGCTGTTCTAACAAGGTAGCTCTCAACACACAGTTATCAATCCAGGTATGGGGCCCCACGCAGCTATGGATAAATACCTGGATTGATAATCTAAAGGACATGAAAGGCCTAACTTCCAATACTAAAAGTCGTGCAGATGAATGAGAAGCCATGAAGCCCTTCCTAGCGAGATATTGTGTTTGCTGTGCTTTTAATGAACTTTCAAAGATCTGAGAAAAAAAAATACAATACTGAAAGGAAAAGAATGCAGAGAAAGTCACTGATATAAAGTTCAAAATTTAAGAACCTTTTGGGTGTTTTAGCAAGTCTTAAGCAGATTTAAATTGAAATGAAAAGCACCATTCGTTTCCAGTACGTGTGCGAAACGAATATTTGCTCTTCTGACAGCCACGACAATGAACATCCTAGATAAAAATATGAAACATCGTTTTTAGCCTGCTGAAGCGAACTACTTTGGAATATTTTGTATTTTCTTCTCAAAAGCGTAGTTCTTTCTTTCTTTTGTTGTTCAGAAGCTAAGTGGTTTTCATAGCCGTACTGACATTCAATGATCTGTTAATGGATGAGCTACAAAGAACGTGCAATAATCCGATTTATTTACCTCTTGACAAAATGGAGACTCGTTTGTACATCGTTATTTATTGTAAAACTAGCTTCAGGCTTTGGCTCAATGAGACTGCATGACTGAGCGGTACTTTTCGTAATGAGTATACATGTGGAATGGTTTGGAGCAGATATGCTGTGGCACGAACCTAATGGGAACCACATTTGTACCTAGCTGGCTGAGATTAAAATTTCTAAAGTTTCCGTATGTAAATAATTACAAGGCTACTAGGAAGAGATAAACTCTATTTCCGACCAAAATGATGTAATTATCTTTACAGAGCGAGAGCTGACTAAATTTACGCGCTATGTCAACATGAGTAATATAGCCGACTAAACGATGCTACCACGATATAGCGATAAAATTGAGGCCAAATTGGAAAAAAACACGATCTGCGAGGAAAGGACGGTGTCAGGCTATAAAAAGAAACACTCCTGAAAAAACATTTCTGAGTAATTACAAAAACAAAAATTGAGGCGCGAACATGTTGATGAAAAACAATTCAAAACTCTTCAAACCAAGAGCAAACTATTGCTAATGCGCTAAATCATGAGCGTCTTTGCTAACTTCTCCTGTTTCCAGAATTGTCGTATTGAGGGATTTATGCCACAGCTGATTCGTTGCGTCCCAGCTGAAGCTTTGAAAGTAATAAAAGCTTCTTTTTTAAGCACTTAGTCAAGTTGGTATAGGCTTTTTGTGTATGGGTTCTTTCAAGACTGATTAACTATCGCCAATTAGTCTACCACAGCAAGCCCCAGGTGACCAATTGGATATTTCAGCCTGAACAACCGCCTTTATTAAAAAGCAGAAAATTTAATGACACGCTTGTTAAAGCAAGTGAAAATGTTTTCGGTATCTAATCCGGTCACGTATTTGCTTAACAAATGGTCTTACTCTTACATCAACTTCATTTGAATACGAAGTATACAGCTTACCTGTTACACGCCTCGCTCCCTTGCATCCAGGCAAAGCTGATACGCTGTAAGAATAAAAGACATTTTATTCAGTTCTATAAATTGTTTCAACTTAAATAATGCATGCTACTCAAAAGTAACTGAAAAGCAGCCTGATTGTCTTAACTACGTTTGGTTGGCCACAGAAAGTTTAGTACTGAAACTGCATGCGAATACCAGACGGACGTGCGAAGTATGCATGGAAACAGAGCGAGGCCTAGCGCTCTAGTATATTTTGATACCCTTCAAATAGAAGTCTTGCTGTCTTTGACAGAAGAAACCCGCCATGCGTTCAATCTTCACAAGTCGTCGAACTCACAAAAAATCTCCTCTCATTCCACACTAAAGTGGCTTTATATCTTTACACACTAAAGTCCTTATGCTGGCGCCAAGCTCCATATGCATATTCCTCAAGTGCTTTGCATTATATCACTGAACATGTAAAATAGTTTTTACTTACACAAGGATCGCGAAGAGAATAGCAAAAATTGCAGAATCGTTCATGGCTGACCGGTGTTCTCCAGAAATCAAGTTATCGCATGTACACTCCGGATCTAACTGAACACTGTTATACCTCGCGTATTTCATAAATCATCTTTGATGGCGTTTGGCATTCCTTTCGAGGGTACATTTCCAGCCAATCAATAAAATATTCTTCCTGTATAAAGAGTGAGTATCACAATACATTACACAATACGAACCGTGGAATTGTCTAATGGGATAATCAATCGAGGCTATTACAGCGGATTACCGAAGTTTAGTCGTTGACAATTGTTCCAATAAACTTTGTACACTAATTGCACAGTATAGCAGGAAATGCGAATCTTGCCTGCTTGAATTTTAAAGATGTGGTTATCCTTTTAACGCGTCAAAACCTCAGATGGTCCCGCTCTTTAATTGCTGAAGAAACAAAAATTAATCTAATCGCCTCCAAATGTGATTTGAGTTTGGGATATCAGTTAAGTGAACTAAATTTAGTTCACCCGAAATTGCCAGACAGTTAAAAGAGGAGCCAAACGAAACCGAAAGGGGAAACCCAATCTTGTAGTTTTGGCCTTAAGATTTCGAGAGCAACCCCAATTCATCAAAGTCAAAAACAGGGAACGTGAAACGCAACCACCGCCTTTATCAACGGCGGCACACTTTAAAATTAAAGCATGTCGAATGTTTTATCGTTTTATTACAAATTTTCGTATTTTGCCGCTCGGTTTCCAAGTATTTTGATTTCAAGGTCGTGCTTTATTAAATCGATTCCACATTTTAAAGTTTCCTTCAATTCTGAGGTATCACCTCTCAAATAGCCAAAGTTTAATTTCATATCTCCTTTGCCAGTGCGTTAGGCATTAAACTTCTTTCTTTGCGGTTTGACGCTGTCAGTGTTAATTCCAAAGATAACACCGACTATGAAAAAAAAAAAGAAAAATCATTCTACGAGGGTTTCCAAACGATGTACCTTTGTAACATTGTTTTTAAACCATTCTGTGACGTGCTACACCATTCAGTCAAATTTTCTGGAAACAAACCGAACGATGTTATCCCAGCTGCGTGTAATATTGTTCTTGTATGGCTGTAGAGACGATATGGGTGACATTCGTGTTTTCATGAACTCTTTACCAGGGGGATTAAATTTTCGCCACGAAGTCTGCATGCATTACATAGTGTCACACCTTTCTGTTTGAAAAGTACAAATCATAAATCATGTCTCTGAGAGCTGAGAAGACAGTTTTCATCGAGCAGGATTTCAAAAACGCCAGTTGCAAGCTGGGAAGTTATATAAATAATCTTCGTGGAACGTCAACAAAATCAGAAGGCCTCTGGAATGCCAAAAAACAGTAATTTGCAGACCTTTTTGAGACAAATGAAATCGTTTTGAAACAGCATATCACCGCCAGCTTCTCCCTTTTAGTTATTTACTACAGATATGTGTAATGACTAAGTCAAAACTTCTACGACGACGCTGCTTTTGGTGGCGTCTTGATTGAAGTCACGGTGTCCACAAAAATCGCCGTCTAAGTTATGTTTGAACAACAATAACAAAAATAAGCATGTGAAGCTTTTATAGAATGCTGAATATTCTAGCTACGCTTTCGTCGTTAGAAGAGAACTCTAACAGGGATCTTGCTTGGGGAGGGTCTGCATCAATCGTTTCGGGTAGAAATGAGTGATCGTACTTCTTTACAAAACATGTCTTTCCTCGCAGATTTTGAGAAAGGAAAACCGGACATGCGTGTGGTTTTTCGCTCGTGTGCATTTCATGTAAAATATACCGTTATATAATGAAGTAGTTAACAGACATCAATTAGACAAACAAACGACAATTAATGGTCATCTAATGATTTGACCTAATCAGTAAACTGCCTTCCCGTCGCCAGTGAAACCCAGCGGGTTCTTTAGCGAAGCCGAAAAGACGACTGTTTGTGTTTTATGAATGTTGTGCCGCGTAGTTGGCTCAACTCAAAAGGAAACATGCAAGTAACCATTGTACTGGAAAAGAGAAAGAAAATGATATAAGTACGTGCAATCAAATTGTGGAAATAGGCACTAACTTCCTAAGGTAAACCATGGTTTTGTTAAGATAGTTTCACGCCTCGTTTTCGCTCGTGCTTCATGATGGTAGCGCTCCATTCAATTTTGAATAAAATACTCCGAGGCTCCAGCCAGCCAATCTGACAGGCGAATACATGTTTAAAACTCGCAATCTTCTCTTAGTCGCGAAACATCTCTGTGAGTAGCAAGTTTACTTTGACAAGAGGTGGCAGTCTCGGTGTCTCGTGAACGGCGCCGATGAGTTCGTAACCGTACTGGTGTCAAAATTTCTCGGCGCCAACTTAGCATTGTCACCGTGTTTAATTGTTGTGGATCTCATTAGCACGTGCGTAACAAGTAGTAACCACTCAAATACGCTAGTAAGAGCGCCACGAATCCCGTCTGAAATTCAACTATAACATGATAAGCTTCTTCTAGAGTCTTGGCAACAGCACTTTAAGCATGACATCTTGTTAGCTATCAACGAGTTTGATTGTGTCCTGGTGCACGTGGTTAACCAGTGTCTAAAAATGTTTTCTTTGACGAATGCTATTCTCAACGACAAGACGTAATATTTCAGCAAAAGCCGGGACTTTTTTAGTTCGCTCAAAAACTCTTGATATCATTGTACATCTACATTGGCACAAGAAGTTCTATAACAGAAACAAGATGGCGTCGTGTAGAACAAGATCTTATTCTGTTATCGTAAATAGTATCTTTATAACTGTACGAGAGATGCTATACACATGATGAGAGGGAAAGCCGATAACAGTCTTTCAGGACAAGTACATTTGTAATATAATTTAACATATGTAATGCTATTAAACGAACAGTACAGTACTGTGTAATCATCGACTTAATATTTTACTCGTGATAACTTCGCTAATATTAAGTGTTTATTAGTCTCGAAGAAAATATGAAACCATCGCTATCAAAGGTTGTCGCTAAGCTCTAATCATCCTATATTGTATGAATTTCAGTGACCAGAATTAAAAAGTCTTAATACTGTTGTTTTTTTTAACACACTTTATTTTCCTGAAATATCAGTTATTCGAAGTTAGTTTCGTTTAAATCAGAAAGTTATCCTGAACCGATCGAATTCTCTTTCCTCGACAACTGGATAGTCACATTTGTTCGGATAAAGATATCCCGCTAAAAGTTGTTTAGCAGGATATATAGAAAGGCAACCTTCACACGTCTAAGAGAGTGTCTTTTGTGACTTTAAAACTAAGTAAAGATCACAAGAGTGCAATGAAAGTACTGCCCCTTCGTTACACCGATAGCATATTGAAAGTAAGTTAACTTGTCTGACGAATCAGTTCCATGAAACTAATCAGGTAATTCCCTTAATTAATGGACAGGTGAACTGTATGCTCTAACAAATCATACCAACCGCACTCAAGACCGCAAAACGAGAACAGCCTTCCGCAACGGACAAGAATTTGTTCTGCGGTCTCTGGGTTTTCACACGTTATTATTAAGCGGAAATGTAGTCTTATGAACACAGATTACTAAAGCACGAGCTACAAAATGTTTTAAATAATGCCACCTGGTCCAGTCGGCGCCTTACTAATACCTGTTGAAACGTTGGAGATGATGTGTGAAATAGAGGCAACGAGACGAGCCGTGTTGGCATGAGTCTTCAGCTTGTTTAAACTCTGCCCGCTTATTAATTATTAAGGTGATGTTTTGTTGTCCTTCTTGAAGCAACTATTCCCGCAGTGGGTGCCATGGACTATAACTAAAACTACTCAGCCAAGCAACGTGCATAATATAATCAAACGAAAAGCCCTTTTCAGGTTTGTGCTCTCATCCTTCTGTACACTAGCTTTGTTTATATTTTTTGTTGCTGTTATTGTGGAGCTACTGCGTAATGAGACCAGGAAGGAGGGGAATGTAAAATGTGATTCCTGCCAAAAAGCGAACCAGAAGTATTCTACATTTCCCGTTTTGTATCTCAAGTTATACCTCCGGTTGCCGTACTTTCGTATTACAGACTTTTCTCATACAACATATGTTGCAATATTTTTCCACAGTCGTTCCTCAGCCTTTACTCCCTGGTTTCAAACTCTCTATCCCCCACCCCCGCCCCCATCCCCCCTTTCCTCCAGAAAGAGTCGCAATGCTTTTTTCAATAAGGTTCCCTGTATCCAAAAAAAAAGTTATAAGAAACGGTATTTTCAGCAAATTGCATGTAAAATTTAAACATACGACTTTACACGGGTTAATAATATGCATCAGAAGCATATCACCTAGGTGTATCATTTCACTGCAGTGAAATGATATCATATCACTTCACGGTTTGAATTGTCCAATCAAATAGACTGAAATAATTTGGTTGGACCAATCGGGTTGCACGTTATATCTTAGCTGACGCCTGGTGTCAAATTTGGCGGGAAGAATTGTTTGCAGTTTTATCAACGAACTGAATGGCCTCTTCAAGATTTGCGAATGTCTCTGATGAAGATATTTCTCAGTTTCTCGAAGAAAACGAAAGCAAGAATATGTAATAAACAAATTATTACATGTTAAGAGCCAGATCGTTTTTATTCACTCGTTTTTAATACCATATCGCTCACTCGCTCGAAGACTCGCTCGTTCGAAATATGGTATTAAAACCTCGTGAATAAAAACGATATCAGGCTCTTAACATGTAATAATCTATATGTATGCATAAAAAGCAGGGGTTGATATAATAGTAGTACTATTATATCAACCCCTGCTTTTTTTACAGCGAAACATCAGAAAATGATCTAGCCGCGAGACTTAAGTGTGGTTTTGTAGTAAAGTGTACGGCCACATTACGCTGTTAACTCTAATGCATCTTGCTATCTGAATACTGCTATTGTTGAACTACTCACTTGATCATTCCCTCATTCGCATTCGCTTTTTTGTTATGAAGGAGCAAAATTTGTACAAACCAGCGACATTTGGTGGTTGATTTATAGTGTTACACGTATGCAAACGGCATCCTGAAAATGGTGTCAAGAACCAAGCGATAAACATGCTTCTAAAAGTTAGATTGTTGAAAGAGAGCGCTTGATAATTTTGAGACAAATGTTGGTTGTACCAAGAACAGTAAAAACCAGTAGTCGGCTGTTTTCCAATGACATAAATCCTTACATGTGATAATAAACTCCCACCCACGCGTAAAGAAGTTTTTGCACGCTTTCCTAGCCCATTGAAATGTAAGCTGCCCCAATGTCTGGTATACAAGGCGATAATAATTTATTTTTGTTTTTAGAATTACATCAGTTTATACTTCGTTGGTGTTGATCACAATACATAACTGTCTCATGTTAAGGGGACATCACTTAACGTTGGAGCAATTCCTATTATTATGTCTTAACATTATTTTAGAAAACAGTCCTAAGAAAGCATGCGCGCTGATTGGTTCATAATCGTGTTTATATAACTCGATGGAGACACAGAAATAGCCCGCGCTGTTGACGTAGTGATGGCGCGAGCAAAGAGAATTTACATTTTGATAATCAAAGTTAACAAGTTGTTTTCCTTTTTTCGTCGTGGTGTTTTCTAAAAGAAATAGAAAACATGTACTCCGCG
>CM042749.1:20713690-20724684 GCA_022496165.2 Catalaphyllia jardinei
ATAGAAATCTCGAGCTCATAATCTCACAAATAATACTCACCGCGCCAAAACGCGGCCTATGCTTCCACCAGTTCCGCTTGAGCTAAAATCATATTAAAGGTCTCATTTTATAGATCCATGTCTCATCTACAAAAGCCGTATGCTAACTTTTTAGAAGCGAAAAAATTAGATTCGCGAGCTTGCAATATATACGCATTGTTGGCCATTTTCAGGCCATTTTTCTTAGTGTCTGGCCACTTGACAGGCGATTTTCGTTTTAAGTAAAGGGGGTAAGTTTCTCAAGAAACTGTGGTGCTGCGTCGGTGGTAGTATTACAAGATAATTTGGTTTTATCAACTAAGTCGATAATGTGAATTGGCCACCGTAAAGAGATTCGGAAGCTGACGTTTCAAGCGCTAGCCCTTCGTCGGAGCGATTCACCTCGACGAAGGGCCAGCGCTCGAAATGTCAGCTTCCGAATCTCGTTACGGTGGCCAATTCACATTATCAACTCAGTTGATAAAACCAAATTATTTTCGTTTCAAATCACGCGCGCGTCATGCATGAAAGTCCCGGATGATGTCGCCTCATTCTGGGCGATAGACTGACAGAGTCCACTGTTAACAACAGTAGTGTAAAAACTGTACGAAAACAACATTTTGCTAGATTCCGACAAAGCAAGTAGCGAAATAAACCAATTCTCAATCTGTAAACCGACAAAGGACAAATTGGCACCCAATCGAGCTCTGTTGAGCTTTATAATAATGAGCTATGTACTTATTACAAGATAGAGAAAACTACTGAATTTAAAGTACCAGTTTATTAAGGCGGAAAACAGCAGAGAGGGGACAAAACGTGAAAACGTAGTCATCAATATAACACAAGATTGAATGAAATGATAATAACCGTTAAAAACATTACCAAGAAATGTGCAAAAACACAAGTTCTTCTACTGAGCATCAGCTATGGCCTTGGAGCGATCTTCAGGAAGCCTGTCTTGGTGTTAGTTACCACGGAGGGATAGTAAGACATACCACAAGTTTGGGATGCAAATGTTTGAGTGGGTGATCGCTTGAAGCAAACTGCATCACTGCATTAGCATTGGATTCCTTTTTGACTTTCAGCATAAGTCCATAATTAGGCTCTTTTCTGATTTGCCAGTTCCTTAGCGCATACTGAATATCTAGTTCTATCCATCTCTGTGCATTTCCTGGTTGGAGATAAACGCTCTCTGCCAGCCTGTATGAACACAATCAAGACGAAGGAAATTAAAGATAAAGCTTTTAGTGGCCAAAGTAGAAACCCGCCAAATCTTCACAAAAATTGCGTTTAGCCTTGTGTTCCAGTTAAGATGCTAAGTCTATATAAAATGTTAGAGCTGTGTTGCATGACTCGAGCTCCAGTGACAGAGGCGCATTCTTGTCAAAAGACTGCTTGTTATATTATATGGCTAGCTCCGAAAAACGCCAGATGAACCCAATCCTGCACTGTGATTGGCTACTTGAGTGGGCAAGATGGTGCTACCTTGCCCCCTCGGGATTACCTGCCGTGTCCCCCAAGAAAGAAGTGTTCATTTTTCCATATAATAAATCCTTTATTGACCAAGCGTGGTCGGTCAAGATGGCCCGTTCTTTTGTTTTATTTGCGTACTAATGGACTTCTGCTTCGTCTCGGTTCATAAACACACAACGAAAGAAAACTTCATCAATATCAGGCCATTTTAGCTAAAGTTTGGTCAATAACCCATATATAATGCCTTGAAATAGTAAGGATAATGTTTTATGCTGATCATTTAATGTTACTGAATAGGTGTGTCTACAAAAAGCGATGGACTTGACGGGAAGTTAAAGCTCCAAGTGCATGTACTTCGAGAGAAAAGATAAACATTACAAAGAGAAAGTATGGGTTTTTGACAGTCCAGATAGCCTGATATTGGCCAAGTTCTTTTTGCGTGTTTATGAACCGACTGTTTTCTTGTGGGACAGAGCAGTTAAACCCGAACAAGCAATCACAACGTAGGACTTGGTTCTTCTTGCACGCTCACGGAGCTAGACGTGTAATAAGTACTTAACAGTACTGGTTAAAGTTTTCGTTTGTTTTCGTATGCCGAGACTAACGATTTCCATCTTGCACGTTTGGAATAAGCAGCCACCTTGGTTTCAGACAGGATTTTGATTTTTTTCTTAAAAAGGCTTCAAACCGGCGACACAGCGCATAAAGGTTTTTTGACTAAGAAATCAAGGCAGCTTGTTAATTATTTGGAGTGAACGATTCAGCTCTTTTCCATTTCTAAATGAATACTTGTTTTCCTTGACAGAAAACTCCTATTGCATTTATACATATCAGAGGGGTAAAGAAATAAAAGATACCACGACTAACTGGAAACGATTTATAGGAAAAGATGACGTTTTTGTACATTAAATTATACATACCTATTATTTGCTACATCTTTTCCAATTCCTAAATAATCTTGATGCCATGGTATCACGCTGGTGGTATTCTCTGGATACCAGTCCGTGCTTATGATTTGATAAACCTCTAAGGAATTCGAAGGGGATATCGCTGCTTCATCTTCCACAGAGCTCACCGCTCCAAAGTCCATGAGAAAAAGGTACAACTTGGCAGAATGAACGATCGCACGTCGTGTGATCTTCTTTGTATCGAAAGAGATCAGAAAACGCTTCTTAGGCTCTCCCTTGTTCTTGCCTACTTGCATGAATTCGCTATTCGGTTCATTGTTGTAGGCGTCGGCGATAGTAATATGCTGAAGGGCTTCAAACGTTAAAGGGAAGTCGCTTGGATATCTCCCTAAGGGCATATTATGAACACCCCCTGTCAGCATTTTACAACAATTAAGTATACTTTCGTCGCGATAGTCAGGTAGTAAATGGCAATGGCAAAGAAAATGGCAATAGAGATGGCCATGGTCACAACTTACCAATGTCGCATTGTGTTTGTGGTTTTATTTGAGACAGTTTCGATTCAAGAGCCTTTAATCCTTGTGAAACTGAAAAGATGCCAAACAAGAAAACAAGAACCACTTATGACAAAATAGCTTGTCTATTACTAAACTAAACTTCATTGAGAAAAAATTTAGAAATACTCACTAGGTTTCTCTATGCTTGCACACAGAAATCGGAAGCGATAATCAGCACAGATTGCATTGTCTCCGGTTTGTTCGCTGTTTCTACAGTACACTCCAACTCGTTCTTTACAATGGATCACTTGACCTGTCCGCTGAGTTGACGAGCCGTCTGCATGCTGGCATTCTATATCCATCACGGAGCTGGGACACATGTCACCTGCTATGGATACAGCCCAGCTACCTGTCGGTTTCTTCACGGTATATGCCCAGTCAGACCACGTGCCAACTGCTAAACATAGTAACAGTTTAAAAACTTACTCGGAGCCATTTTCCAAACCACACATATAAATTTGTTTTCAGTGACGGCAACAAATACTTTGTGCAGGCGACTAGAAAAAGTCATCTGGGTCATTTGTTCAGAGGTGGTTAATTAACGCCCCCAATCATTATCCAGTGGATCGCATGGCTTGTTTTCCAGCACTTACATCCTTTGAACAACCGCTTCAAAGCTAAGTAAAAACTGTCACAAAAACTGGCTCCCTTCTAGCATAACATTGAGTAATATAAGGTCCGGCTCATACTTTGTCGGAGGAATTTGAAAACGCAATAATCACCAGGAAAACTCCGACAGGGAAATCACGTGGTTACCGTGACGTCGTCGTTTTTGAAAAGCTCCGTATTCAAAATGTTTTCCATCCACACTAAAACGCAAATCTAGTGTTTTTAAATTCTTCCGGTTTGAAGAGCGTTGTCGTGACGGACTAGTGTGAATGGTAGGCATAGCCGTAGAAATAAAGCTGCGTTTTCACATTCTCCAGCCTAGTGTGGACGGACCTGATATTTTTATACCCGGCTGTCAAATGTTATCATTTTACTGGTAGCAAGCTATTTATCTTTGGTCCTTTCATCCATTAAGAAAATAACAAACAGAATAAAACAAAATCTTACATGTTTCATTAGGAGAGGGTTGACCTTGCTTCCATTTACTTAAATCCATGCCAGGAATCTGAGTGCACTCAATACGTTTCAGTTCATCTGTGGCGGAAATGAAAGCATCTCGCTGAACAGAAACGATGCCGAACACGTTGTCGCATAGCACTCGCGATAGTGAAGTTTTTATTATCTCGTCAAACTGCTCTTCGGTGAAAACGCCTTTGTTTTCAAACCAGAAGCGATCACCATCCCGCAGTCGACGAAATTGTTCTTTTATAATACAGTGCAAAGTAGGACCAACTATTGCTCCAGGGAGCGGGTCTTCAGCCAATCCCGCCACCCACAAGTCGGCATATTCCACATCTTCATATAAGTCATGCAGAATCTGTCGTGATGTAGCGTTTTTGATTTCGTCGCTCGTTTCCTGAAAGATGTCCGCATGGGAAAGATTGCACTCTCTTCTCCACGCACCGTAACCTGGGAGACCATGGTCGCGACCTCGTTGGATATTCAGCGCCGCTAAATCAAACCCATGTTCTGATTCCGGCTGCTGGAAGAGGTGCTTTGTTAGTCCTGCAGCCATCTCACGGTTTGCACCTTGTGATTCGTTCGCTAGAAGTCCAAGCAGCACGGGTTCAATACCTTCTCTCTGGACCAGCTTGTTATTGAAAAACGCATTGATAAGCGGTACATCCGGAGCAACAGGATCAAAGTTAGCATCAAGCATAGCAAATTTTGGTCTGACCATACTATGACCGAACCTAAATGCTGACGTTGCAAAGGCGTTAAGGACACCGGGGTGTACATTGGTGTATCCGTAATAAGGCGGTAAGGCATGCTCGCCTAATATCTTGGGCAAATAGTGGTTATATGTGATGTGTTGAAGCATAGCTCCTACGATTTTCCTAGTTTCTTGAAATACTGTCTCCGCATCCCAGTGATTGTTGATTTGGTGGAGAATGTCTGCTATTCTGTTGTGTTCTCTGACCCATAAGGTGTGCATGGCTACAAGTGCAATCTGTTCATTGACTCTGAAGTCGCCGGCGTTAAAACAACCACCAAACAATTGGCAAAGATTCAAAGGAGGCTTGAAAGGTGACTCGACGAAAGGCAAAAGGTATCTCGGCCGTGTTATTTTCAAATGACCTTTCTTTGCTGAAGAAGAAAAAGCAAACCGGTCCGAATGCTAAGCTAAATCGTGAAAAAAAAACTGGCTGGCAGATCCAATTAAGATGGCATTTGTTCATTAGTAATAATGACACCATTTGTACATCATATGACACATCGTTCTTTCCATGTAAAAATCTCAAAAGAGCTATTTTTTGGACAAACTGTAATCTTCCAAGTTTTATTGTTATACCTTTAATTCTCTAAAAGTAGCATTCAGGGGGAGGGCCTCAAAGTGCCCCCCACCCTACCAGCACCACCTCCGTTCACTGAAACCCCTTGCCCCGAAAAAGCCCGATATGAATAGGGTTAGTACGTATAATGTTTACTATTTAAAAAAACAGAACATATTTCTTTCCTCACTCGTCCCTAACATCAATAATTAGAAGAAACTTTACCTACAGTTGTACCAGAAAACTCGCATTTAATTTACAGTTGGCTGATCATTATTATTGTGTCAAACAGGGTCTGCCTGTTTTCTGAACAATGCTTTATGTGGCGGACAGCAGCTCGCCAGGACACACCACGAACTATAAATGATGCTATGATTTAGAAGGTCTGGATGAATGTGATGGAATCTCAGTAGTTGCGCTGTGAGTTGAAGCTTCAGCCCGTTTCTCAGTTATTAGCAAATATTGGAGATGTCATCATATCTTAGCGTTCAGTTTCAAAAAAAAACAAACAAACTCGTCTTTTCTTAGAGTTACAGTGAGGACTCCCGAACCATGATCACATGACATATCTTTGTACATTTTTTTGGACACTATAGAATGAAAACTACACATACAATGTACAAGACTGGAATTTTTCCAGTGTAAAAACACTAAATACTCCTAATATATAGATTTAGGCCAGCCTAAAAGCGTAGCTCTGTTGGCCAGGTTGTTAAGAACGCGATTAAGCTAACCCAGGAAAAGATACAATTTTGATTTGAGTTCTGTAACTTTGCGGTGAGGTTTTCTGTTTTGAGTTTTATAAACACAAAACAAAGAAGGAAAAAACATTGGTATAGAAGAAAACGTTATAATTCGGATAAATTTTAATCCTAGGTCAGCGTTAGCTGGCTTCCGAGCAATCCTGAACTGTTTTCAACAAGTTAACCTGACATGAGCCCGCGATCCAATCGAAAAAAGCATTTGTTCAGCGGTCAACTTCAAAAAAGCAGGTGACCTCGATGAGTTGTAGACTTGAGCCCGCGATATGGTCACGTGATACTGGTCAGCAGATACCTTGTTTTGACAGGTGTCAATTGCTCATAACATGGATGTCCAATGTCAAAGAAGGACACGGTAAACCAAGGCTGCATGTCTCTATCAACCTATTATTTGGAGTATGGCCATATTGCGCGACAGCATCGTCGTCGTCGTGCATACGCGCCCACGAGCAATATGGCTACCCGTGATAACCAAGAGAAAATCAATACATGGGTTTCTTTTTCCTATATGGTTATGGGGCTCTGCTTGGCAGATGAACATGAACAGCTCTCATTCTATAGTCACTAAAAAAATGTACAAATGAACGCCAAGTTTTCGCGGTTCGTTTGTCCCTACCGTAAAATTTTGACCAGAATTCGATTCTAAAACCCCATCAGACTCTCGATTTGTTATTCGCGAGCAACAGAAAATGGAAGTATTAAAAGTTTAAAACATACTGGAACTCGTATAACTTAATACTTACAATTAAAATCTCTAAGAGTTTCAGCCACCTCACTACTGGAACCATATATTTGCGATCCATCGATAAATGATGTGATAGTATTGAGCTGTTCACGGGGTGCTACGTTTTCACTATCAGTTTGGCAGGTTGCCGCTGACCTTGTAAACATAGTACACTCAGAGCCGTCCGGGTACATGATGGGAAAGCAAGGAGGCTCGTAATCTTCAGGTGAACCATCACAGCTAAAAACAAAGCATAATGTAGGTCATTCACAAAACGAATAAACGGTGTGCAGAGGGCCACTAAAGGTTCGAACCTTGTTGCAAAAATTGTGCTCAGAATTTTCTTTACACGAGTGCATGGCTTGTGTCACTGACTGATAAACATTTTTCTCATGCGGACCACATTTATATTCGACACTATTTATCACAAACTAGTCAGCCACGTTTTTCTTTTCGTCAATACAAAAACGCCGATATATTATTTTGTAAGGCTGTCACTCCCTTCAGTGTCATGAAGATTAGCAGTTTTTAGGATACGTTCCTTTAGGGTTATCTGGATAGGGATCAGTGGTTCAAAATAACTCGGATCATGATGCATCCCGGGGGGGGGGGGGTAGTCCCTATAATGGCCGCCCGAAAGGGGTACCTTTTTCACGCTTCAGGTATATAAAAGGGTAGTGATTTCACAAGCTGAGGTATATAAAAGGGTAGGGAAATCGGTCATTTAGGTATTAACAAGGGCCCCTTATGGCTATATATTTATTAAGCACTACATGAAAATGAGAACAACACTTCCTAAAGTAGGTATCTGAAAGGGGTACCTTTCTTCAATGAAAGGTATATAAAAGAGGTACCTTTTCTGCCAAAATGGTATATAAAAGGATAAGGGGTTGGACCTCGGGGCGGAGCCTCCCCGTATTAAACTTTGTTAAGTACCCCCCCCCCTCCCCCGGGGGTGCATCAGAGAAACCGGTGGATTCAGATTGGTCCCGGATTCATCGGCCTCTTTCAGGTACCATGATGCGAATGATCTTGGATTATTGATCTTGATCTGGCTCATCCCAAAGCAGCGTACTCTTACTGTACGGTTTGAACTTTCAAACAGGGCACAGGGTTAAATTGCTAATAACTGTTTGAGAGAAGCTGCTGTTACTACTCTCTGGATTGCCGGTATTCAATAATAGAGCATACAATTTATATTTCATTGATCTCGAACTGCACAACAGAATTCAGCGAACTCAAGACAAAATAGAAAGTCTGTGGATAGACCAATTCCATCAAATCCAAGTCGTTGTCCAATTACACTCAACTAAAATTCCTTGATACAAATTCACCTACTTTGGCAAGAAGCATTTCTCTCCTCCTTCGCTTTCTGCTGTAAAAGAGATGTCGTGATCTAAGAACTGTCCCCACTGCATCATCATATGGGAATAGTGGTTCTTGTTTCCTCTTGCTTCTGTGGTATGAATTAGAAACTCGTTGCTTACGCGGTGCGGTGAAGGAAGCTCTGGGGCAAACGGCTGATCGGGAAATCCTGCGGGATCTGAAAGGCCGTTTACATCATAGTAAAGTGGGTCTAGCATCCGGGTAAATGGGGTGTTCGCCGCACCCCATAGAGGGTTGTCCAGATTATTACAGGTACCATCAAATGTTCTGTAGTGTGAATGGTATTCAGTGTCTGAACAGTCAGCTCCAGGCACAGAACAGTTGAGTTCTTTAATTATGTCAGATAACTTTGTGGCTGAGGCAACAGAACTCGGTCCCAGTCTCACCGATACCGCACCTGACCGGGCACGGTTATCTGAAAATAAAGGATATGAGTAGAAATATATTGCTGTTTTCCGGAAAGGCAGTGGTCATCATTAGGTGCCAGCAAACTACAAGAATTAGACAAGTAGCTAATCTAGCAACATACCCTTAAGAACGACAGTTTTTTGATATATGTAAAAAGACCAGTTCATTGGTTGCGGATTTTTTACAAATTTTGACGACAATGATTTATTGATGGTTTTGGATAGTGCTTTGGCGGTAATTAACGGAGAGAAAAGTGGAACAGTTTAAAATTCCGAGAGCCTGCTTTATCGACCAACAGTACAATACCACCAAACATATTAAGAGTTTTCAAACAGTTAGGCACTTAACTATGCTTAACAAATGAGTGGGTAACGTATCTTGCACCTGCTTTAGAACATACTAGCATACAACTTAAGACAGATTTAGCTACACGGCACTTCTTCTTTTGGTTCTTACTGCATGGTTTCATTGCAACGCGGCGCATCAGCCAATTCAATTATTCAGGCAGAATGGAATATGGAACTCTGTTAGCGAAAGAGCACCCTTCCCAAGGTTTTACGTATCACTGGTTTTCTCCTGAGGGGCAAAGAATATTGACGTTTTTGCTAAATATTTGCATTCCGTGGCTTGCAGAGTACATTTCTCTGAAGAAGACCGCAGAGGGCGGTCGAAAATACAGTTTTAAGGTTTTAGATCTGTTTAAGGACGTTCGCGCTAATCCACCATAAGAAAAAAGATGGCGGCGGTACATTTTACCACAATACCTTGCGAACCAAACTAAGCCCACTGGGCATATAAAATAGATATGGTTTAACGGCAGTCGTTCCTACACTAACAGCATTGCTCTTGTCGAGTTTGAATAACTTACAATTTTTCTTCTTGTTTTTATACGCTCTTTTAGGGGTTTCGTGCGCAAAGCATTATAGGTAAATGTACCAGTCGCCATCTTTTTCTTTACCGTGGATTGTCTCTGCGCATCCTTACTGTGCACGCAAATTCACATGCCACGTCATGCATGAGCGCGCGCACTAAGTCATAACTTAAACAATTGACAGGGCAGGGTTAAATTTTGTGAAAGCGTCAGTAACATTTGGAATTATTTACGCAACAGACCCACTCCTACAAAATTTGACTAAGATCGCTTGTCTCCGTTGACTAACCTTCGATATTTTCAACTATAAACCCCTGTCAACTGTGCTCAATTATATGGGACAATTTTTCGAAATCAGTAAAGTTTACCACATGCTTTGTCTCTGAAACGAATGCGGTGACACCCATTTTTTTTTGGCATTTCTGGCACAAGTAACTCACTATCTGCCTGCAGTAAAAAATTAAAAAAATTCTATCGACTGGAAAATTTTAGCGCGAACGTCCTTAAACTCCTTTTCTTAGAATTTTAATGGTGCATGTTGGTAGCAAGAACCTTAATGCATCAACGTGTTATTGAGCACTCTTATTATTACTTTAAAAACTCACCGATCAGTTGATTTGCCATTTCTTGTTTAATTTCTCTAATGATCTTGCTGAATTTTAAGTCTGCTTGAGACATTCTCTGAGCTTCTCGGGATGGTCGCCGAAATATGCGGTGTAAAGAAAACTCTGTTTGACCTCTCAGTGATTTTGATTGACCCAGAGAGGAATTATTTCTCTGGGAACGTAATCGGTCAGAGCTATCTGTGAAGGAAGACCTATTCCTAACAGCCTCCAGTGACGACTTCACGTAATCATTACCAGCGTACTCTGGAACAACGACAACTGATACCTGAGTTGACGCAAACACATTTGGATTGCCTTGAACTCTGGCAATAACCTGTAACACCAAGCTGGTGGGTTTACCATCTAATACGAGTTCTGCTAGATCTCTGGTGATTTTAATGGAGCCTTTCGAGGGATTAAGACTGAAGAAGGTATTTCTGTGATAGGGGTCCACCGATTGCACCCTGTATCGTACGATAGAGCTCACAGAGCTTTTGCTTTTCTTAGCCCTCAAATGTAATATGGTTTGTCCGACGAGCATGTTGTATGGAATAATGACCGAATAAATAGGACTGGGAAATTTTAAGCCTAGTTCAGTTTCTGGCTGTGTTTTCTTCCGCTGTGTGGCAGTTACTCTTATTACGACCGTGGTATTACCGGAAGTGATGTCATCATAACGCGCCTCCACTTTCAGGCGATAAAGAGCTGTCTTCTTGAGCTTACGACGAACAGAAATTGTACCTGGACAAAAAGAAAAAGTAATATATAAATTTAGGCCAGCCTAAAAGCGTAGCTCCAGGGCCAGGTTGATCAGAGCACGATTAAGCTAACATAGGAAAAGATGGAATTTTTATTTGAGTTTTGTAACTTTGCGGCGAGGGTTTCTGTATACTGTTTGGCCT
>CM042749.1:20724694-20734694 GCA_022496165.2 Catalaphyllia jardinei
CCGTTTTCAACAAGTTAAGCTGACATGAGCCTGCGATCCGAATAAAAACTAGCACTTGGTCAGCGGTCGACTTCAAAAAATCACGCGACCTTGACGAGCTCTAAACCTGACGCCGCGATATGGTCACGTGATACTGGTCAGCGGATTTCTCGCTGTCAATTAAACATAATATGCATGTCTAATATCAAAGATATATGCTGTAATACAAGACTGCATTAACTACTTAATAACCGAGAGTGACGTCGTTACGGCAAAATCTCAAACTGAGACCTTGCCGTATTGACCGAGCGATAGCGAGCTCAATACGGAAGGCCGAGGTTTGAGATTTTCCCGTAGCAACCGAACGGTCGAGGTTATTAAGCTGTTTATTATATGGCTAACAAGACGGTTCTAAAGAAAGAAAAATATCTTAATTCAAGGGGAAGTCGTTACTTCACATCCGGTGATGCGCCGCTTATCTATTCATTCATCTTTCCAATCCGTCAAACTGCACAACAGAATTCAGCGAACTAACGCGTACTCCGTCAAGAATATGTTTATTTGTGGAAAACAATGATCAAAACGGCCACAAAAAGTATTTTAGTACAGTTGTGTTACTATATGACGTGAGAAATTTCATCGACGTTCTCAATAATCAACCGCCAAACGTCAATTCCTACAGAAAAGTGCTTTAAACTTGCCCAAAAGCCTTGCGGCCGTGTCGGTAAAAGAAAATACAATTTAAACGGAATCAGCACTACTCTTCGTCGTCACTTTCGATGAAAACTCTTCGCCTTTTCTGAGTTTCCTGGATTATAGTTACTGGCCCGTTAAAGATCTTGAACTGGCGCTCAGAGATGCTGCTGCTATGTCCACACAGGATTTAAAAAAAAGCTCGGCAGAAGATGTTGATAAACTGGCTTGTGTTACAGCAAGAGAATGTTGATGTTGACTGCTGTACTACTCTGGTGTCACCAATTGCCTTTTGAATGGTGTAAAGACAGTGAAAGGAGACCTGCCTTCGGAAAGAAACCTCTGTATACTTCGTTGAAAAGCCGACAGGGTGTTAGGTTCATAATCCGGTCACCATACGTCTTCCGATATCTATAAAAAAGCTTTGCCAATAAGCGGTCAAGGTCGGCAGCCGGTAAGTCCAAAAGTTCTGCTATGCTTCCTTTGTTTAGTGACGACAAATATCGCTGATTTTTTTTTCATTTCACTGGCAGTTTTTCTTTCCTTTCGTGGTTTTTCTCTTTGTTTGAATAAGCTTAATTCAATTTCTCCTTGTAACTTCATTTTTTCCTTAAAATAGTGATATAATTAACTCTCTGAATGTTAATCGTCACTCATCGTCTTGTATCACAACGATTTTGAATGTAAATAAAGAAAATATGGCCTAGATTTGGATAACGTTTCGTGTTTTTCCTTTCCTAATTTGCATAATCCGTAATCGGCCAGTGGGCATTACGGGAGAATAATGCCCTGTCGTTGAGCTGAACTTAGCCAATCAGAGCGCGCGTTGCATTGGCTACAAACACAAGCCATATAATAAATAAGAGTAATTTGGACAGGGCTTTTTCATTTCAGCATAAGTAAGGTTATGAGTAGTTTTCTAGTAATGAAACCTTGCTACCTAAAGAACAAAGTTCAAACGAGTGTGTTGTAGATACCTATAGCGGAGTCCATGTCAAACAATGCCGTTTGAGCGTTGTAAAGCTTGCTGTTGACTGTTGCGATGTAGTAATGAACTGGGCGGTTGGATTTTCCAGCACTGGCGCGCACTGTAACAATGGACGTACCAACTGGAGCTGTGACTTGAACTGATGCACGGTAACGCCTCTTGAGAAAGGAGATTACAATGTCCTCTGAAAGAAAAATCGAAGAGACGTTCTGTTGCAATGAAGTTAACTAACAGTTACACTTCATTTACTTAGGTGCCAGGAAAAAAACAGCAGCCGTATTATGATGCCATACATCCAACGTGGTTTAGTACATATCACGCTCGACTGATATGCAGGGTTCGAATCCTGCTCGGAATAACAAGTATTTTGTTCATTTCAGAGTCATGCACGAAAAGCCCTCAGGCTTGCTTTTTCGTCTTTCTATCATTGTTTCTTTGGCTTTTCTGGCTCAAATAGTTTCTATTCTGCGCAAAAACTTAATGTCAAATTGTTCTAAAAGAAGTATTATAGGTACAGTAAGGAATGATCAAAGTTTACTGTTGCAGTGAGATGTTGGAGTGAAATCGGTACTTAGAAGTTTAGTTTATTAAGAACTCTCTTGCAGAAAAAAGCTGAATTAACGAGCTATAATTTACAAGTGTAAAACTGATAATAATAAAATTAATAAATAATAATTACAGTAATAATAATAATAATAATAATAGTAATTACTATTACCCACACGGTTATACACCATCCATAAGACACGTGTGAACGATAGTAATGATTCGGCATGTAGGCTGTGTGGTATAGCGCCAGAGGGCATGGCCCACATCTTATCTGCCTACCCTGCGCTTGCATAAACCAAATACCTTGCCAGACATGACACCGTCTTGAAGGTCCTGTTCTTTGAGGTCATCTTTGACTTGGGCCTGATAGACACTATAGCCACAGTCAGTCTACGAAAACAGTAGAGGTACAGGCGTACTGGGATGTTCTGGTATATGGAGAGTACCAAGAGCTCAGAGCAAATAGAGTAGACGCTGGGATCGTTAACAACAGAGATAAGCAAGTGATAGCCTTGGAAATGAGCTGCACCTGGGTGAGCAGCCGCGACAAGAAGACCATGAAGTATGCACCACTTAGATGGGAATTGAAGCAGAGATACCCAGGGTACGAGATCAACCAGTGCAATATCATCTTAGATGTACTCGGGGAATGGTCCAAGGACTTGGATGCCACTCTACAGTGTGTGCTCAAGAAGATGCAGAAGGCGTGTCTCTCAGGAACTCTATATATTGCGCGCACTTTTAAAGTGGTAATTTAACTCGTAGGCGAACTCTTAAAAGAAGGTCAATCTCATACATATATACACTACCGGTTTTAATAGATTTTTTAATGCTGGAGTTAGTTTTTAGTTATAACGCTAGATTTAGTTTCTATTTTATTCACTCATCAGCTCATGGGATACGCTGTGGCGCCTCGTGTTGCTTTTATTGTATGTGGCATACAGACGTTTTTATTGCTTTATAATTATAATAATAATAATAATAATAATAGAATCTTCACATCAGTTAATACTGAGTACTAATTGAAATGTCTAAACGTGAAAAAGTTCTCTGCTCTTAGATTATACTCAGGCTCATTCAAGAGTGGACAAGGTAACAGATAATGTAGAGGATGCTTACCGATGCATCTTTTTCCATTGCGTACAAGACGAAACCCTGGCCGGCAATTGCATCTGAAACTTCCTGGAGTATTCACACAGCCGTGATGGCATCCTCCATTGGACAGCTCCGAGCACTCATTAATATCTAATACAAAGAAACTACCAGTATTTGCCATAACCTCACTACGACTAAAGAGGCAAGCCATTCAAAACCATGTTAGTCAAACATTTAAAAAGTGCTCATTAGGAAACAAATGAATGTTCACTCAAAACTTGCATTTAGATAGATGCTTCATGGCTCGTCCACTCTGTAAAGACAACACAGACGCCAGTTTGTCTTATACATGGTAAGGGTATAATTTGGCAGGTCTCAATGGTACTATTAGGGTTTGGAAGTACATTGCAACTTACAGGACAAATGATATCGTTGCTTAACTGTCCACTGAACCAAGCAGTCTACCTTATTATTTTTTTTAACAGTTAGATTCTTCACAAGTCTCACATGAGTGAGTGGTGCTGCGTTTGAATCAGGCTGAAGTGTTCTCTGGGTGTTTGGAAATCCCGATTGGACAGCACTAGTTTTTGATACTTTGCCAAAACAAAAAACGCAACACTTGTTGTTTTATTGTGATTGGAAAACCGAACAATGTATAAAGAACTTACCTTCTGCCCAATACCACGCTCTAAAACCTTTCCGACCACCAGACCTCGACTTGAAGCGCACCCACATCTCATTAGCAGGAGAACTAACGTTGCTCGGCTTCTGATTACCACAGAACACAACTGAATCTTTACTATTTCGAACAACATTAAAATCACTAAATCTCTGTCTTCGAGTGCTGACCAGCACATACTCGTCTTTACACGCCGGTGTCCTGGCCACGTCAAAGCGTGGGTCAAAATGAATATGAACCCTGTACCCCGTGTTCACACTGATCCGCCATATGCAGGTTTGAAGTGGGCTGTAGTCTTCTGGATAGCTAGGTGATTCTATTGTGCCAGACTGTCCGGTCGCTTGATAAATTCGACGCTGGCATTTTCCTGTGTAGAGCAAACTATACACTTAAAGTTATGGTAATTACGAAGTGAAAACCATTCTCAACGACGAAGTAACAAAGAATGCCGGGTTTGGGGGGTGGGGCGGGGGCGACTATTGCACGCTCTGTCCTGTAAACACCATGTTGATTCGTCGCCCAGTGATGAGCTATTGCCTTCGACAGCAAAACATTGATTACTTTCACTTCATTCCCGTCAACTGTTTGTTTATTCGTTAGTCCGTCTTCCGTCCGTCCGTCCGCCCGTCCCTCCGTTCCTCCGGCCATCCATTTGTTCGTTTGTTTGTCTGTTCGTTCGTTCCTTCGTTTGCTTCGCTTCGTTAATTGACGGTAGGTCCGTAATGTTATCCATGGTTGTTTTCACATGATAGCGCTGGACCTCAAAGCAACTCATTTAACAACGGTAACCACCTTTAAAAGTATGGCTATACTAAATTAACCTTAGACAGTAGTATTTTAGATTGTAATGGGTTTAGCATTTACAAGATATTTGTCTTTCAAGTTCACACGAAAACATCATAAAACTCACGCCAATTGAAAGATAGAATTGCAACTTGATATATTGAAATAAAAACGACATTTATTTGGGTTTTGAATTCTAAACATATTACGAAGTAACTTGACAACAGCGGTTTATTATTCTCGAGAAGATCGCGTTCTATCCGATATCTTTCGTAATAAAAACGGAAAAGATTACGCTTACTGCCTAGGTTGCATCACGATAAACCGAGGACAGAAGATCTACGAATCGTATAATTTAAACATGGCTACATCCCCGGGCTACACCATCATTGAACAACACAAAGCCTCAGTTGAGAGCCCACGTGTTTATACAAGAGATCAACGAGTACGAAACTATTCAACTCTTGGTCTTACCTGAGGAAACTTCTGTTATTTTTATATAAAGCACGCAGGTTCTGTTGAGAAAAGAAAAGAACTGGGTGATTAAAGTTTAATTAATAGCGTGAAAGCGAAAAACGTAGTCCTTTATGCTGACATATAGCAGGCTCATTTCACAATGCCATTGCAACATTGCATGTTGAACAATTTAGATAGAGAAAAGCTTCTTACAAAGCGATGGTAGCGGTAAGAATTCCCGTCATTATGTTTTGGTCTGATACGCTTTCCAATGAGCCGGCGCAACCGCAAGGTCGCCAACTGCCACTAGCTACCGCGCGCAGTTCAACACTTAGAATAATAACAGTCCCAGGGGAGATAAACGACAGAATGTTTTGCTTAATGTTAATGGTTGGCTTTAGAAGAGGAAGTGCGTAAAACCGCAAGCCAAGACAAAAGGCAAATTGACACGTACGTGAGCATACACAGGAAAGTGGACAATTGCTTCAACTAAGAATGTGATGGTTGCACAAACTAGAGCTTATAAGCTGAGGAGCGGAAAGAAATAAAATAAACCTCTTTTATTTTCTTTTGTGCCTTAAGTTTATCGGTTTGTTTATTAGTTGCGGTTTCCCGGGGAAGGGGGGGCTGACCTGCGATCATACGCTCCCTCCCTGTAAAAAAAAACCGCCTGATCGCAGGTTACCGGCGGGCCTTCTATATGCTTCTATGTGCTAAAATTGAATACTAACAGACTGATAGTACCAGTTTGTACTGGAATGTGGTATCTTTTTGCCCTGTGGTCTGTTTTCTCAGTCTCTCTTTTTTTTTCTTTCCTTTGTTTGTTTTTTCTTTTTTTTTCTATTCTCGGCGCACGACCAGAAAGTCCAAAACCCTTCAAGGAGTACCTCCCTCATTCAGGTAATTTTCACGCTCATGCACGACGGTAAATGTCGTATATAAATTTCGTGAATGCAGTAATTGTTCATGGATCTCGGGTAAAGTAACCTTTTTTCCCAGAAAAGCCGGTCTTTGTTCCTGAAAATTGAAAAGTGTGATATCATTACTGTTCAAACAATGACAGTTTCCTGTTGTTTTTGTTGTTTTGTTTGCTTTTTGTTTTTTAAACAGGCCTGATCTCAAACTGCATGAATCTATGGCAATGGTCGAAACGACGCAGGGCGTATGAGTGCAACTGCTCGTAATCTAGGCATTAGTCCAGTTATAGTACTCTTCGTCACTAATTGATTTCTCTGCTTAGAAGATGACTCCTGACCACAACCTTGTCCATCGCAGTATCGGATGTAACCAATCTACCATAACCAAATTACTGCTAAAAAGAAATATGTAAATACTCTAAGATATTTCAAGCCTAGTCAGGCAAATCCCCTGGCTGTGCCAGAGACTGAGGACGCTGAGCAAGAAGTATTAGAAGCATGAAACTGAATGTGAAAAACGAAGGGAATTGTGTACGTGCAGCAAGTCACCTCGTTCAGGTCTCCAGGCAGTTTGACGCTGAAACGGAATACGGAATTATTGGGCATGGGTCAAATTGCTACTACCATGGCACGTGGCAATGGAATCCAGTTAAACGTGAAAACTAAATATAAGTGACAAGTTCTTCAGGCAAACGTAGCATTGAAAAAGCGGCGTCAGGTCTGAGCCAAGTGACTCAGTTTTGGTGGAAATAGCCGGGCAATAAAATTAAGTTTGATTAACTTGGTGAGAGCTTTTAGATGTAGGCTGCTGCTACACGTAACCATTTTAATCCCAAAGGCGTGGATCCGTTGAGATGAGAATTTATTGAGCCCACACTAACATGCAGTTACAGGTTACGCGTTTCGCGCATGTACAAACAATGAAATTACACTAGCGAAAGCAACAGTTGTCGGAGAAAAAAACACCTCCCTTATTCATCGGGAGTACTCGCCGAGATATTTTATAAGATCTTTTACAAATCTTGGTCCCTGGTTGTAGTCCCTGATTGTGGTGAAGAAACCTTTGTTGCGTTGAGATAATTTGTAAGGCTGATAGACCCTTTTAGTTATAGGCTAATAAAATTAGCTTTAAGTATTTTGTGAAACTGACTTACTGATCATGTTTACAATACTGCAGCATTTTCCCTCGATATAGTCAGATCGTAACAACCAGTCTGAGAGGTTTTATAATCAGGGAGACTTCAACAGAGAAATATCGTAACTGATTAGTCAAGCCTGAATCGTGCTTGAGAGGACGGAAGACATAGCTAGTGTCAATAATAAATAAAAACATAAATAAATAACTCATTATCACTTAACCTACGAGTATTAAATGTGCCCTTGAAGATAGTACGTACCCTAGTCAGTCAAGAAGAATCTACACGCAATGTTAGCTTGGTTTATCGATTGCTCAATCATCATCCTTGCCTGGGCGTTTCCAGCCCTTCTAAATTGTAAGAGAAACAGAGTAAAGCCCGTGGAGCGAGGGCCGGGATTGTTTTAGACTCTCAGTTATCGTTTTCTTCCAAGTACACTGTATCATTTGTCACGCACGCAATGCCACGTATAAGCTATGGAAGGGACTGATGGTAATGTCCGTAGGACAATGGGACTGAGGGTGGGTCGCTCTTGTTCCTTGGACTACAGTTTTGAAAACGAAAAGAATGTCAACAAGCTATGGTATTCCTCGCTTGAGGACACAGAAAACCATCTCTAGGATTTCATTCTCTATTGCTTTTTTTTTTTTCATTTGGTGAACTATATATTCTGATCGCAGCCGAGAGGGTCCAGCCACTCCGTAACCAAAATTCATGCGGCCATGGACTATCACTGTGCCGTAATTAGCTCAGAGTCACTGGTTATTATTATCCAGAACACCTTTCTTTGAACAGAGGAATCCAACACTAACCATTCGTCTGCGCGCAGTCAGGCCACAATTCCACCACAACAAAATTTCAAGTATTACTATCAATATCAGAGGATAAGTCACCGAGGAATTTATATCACGGGATCATGGCAAACATTTGGCGCGAAAAGTCTTTTCTTTTCCCACCTTTCGTTTGAACAATATTTACTTGGCTCGAGCTAAGGTTTACTCCTCGCGCTTTAGCGTAGGCGGTCTTGACGATCACTTTACATCTCTCCTGATTTCTGTGTCTTCAGGTCAGCGAGTCCTAGACGCCGTGATTACAGTCAAAGCTGTCAATATGAAGACAGCTGTCAATCACTTTTAACAATGAATAAAGGCTTAGTAGCGGTGGGCGCGTGCCAGAGAGTGAATTGTCAGATGTAACTGCATACGATTCACTTCTTGAAGCCAACTATACACGACGAATCTTTTGAGTTCAAAAACCATGGTTCTGCGCAGGTAGGTTAACCTTACCGTCGGTAAATCTTCGCGAAAACAACTGTCCTTTGTGATTATCTTGCTTTTGTGTATTTCGGTGATGTGTTGATTTTGATACTTATGTCGACTGTTAACTGCTTTGGATTACATGTGTATCGTAGATCACTGGAGTGTCTGCTGCTTCTTCTTCCTCTTGCTACACTCATTCGTTTTTCAGGTACTGTTTTCATTTACTGTTAGCACTTTGTAACTGTTACATTTGTTCTTTCGTAAGGGAAAGCATTTTTGTCAGTTTTAGAGTAAGTCCAACAACTGAACATTTCGTGCTCTATCGACGTCAGAAAACCGCCATAGCTTGCATAGTACTTTTCCATTCTTTGTACACGCTAGTTTGTTGTACGCTTTCCTTGGTTAAAACGTGGTGTTAGCGGGTTTCCATTATTCAATTTCTTTTGCAATTGTTGCAATTGATAGTTCTCTTGGGGTGAATATCGGTAGGGCGCTATTTAAAGTGTTCGCTCAGAGCGTGATCGCTTGTTACATCCGTTCTGAAGTACACAAGGAATAAGTTCGGCGTGGCTACCAGGTAGGTGATGTCTAGCCCGAATGCAATCTTGTGATGAAATCTTCTTTTCGTGTGATACGATCAGAGCCCGATCGAGATCAACGTCGCCTGATGTCATCTTTAAAATATCTTTCAGTCCTACGTATATGTTTACAAAAATACAAATTAATGATTTCGTCAGATTCTACGCGACAGGAAATGTCGATGCTGCCAAACTCGTGAAAAAGCTCCTCAAGCCGTTCATTCAATTGACATGTGGTGTGTTAAAAATAGCTTTGGCCGATATCAAACTGCAATTTTACCTAACATCAGCACGGTCGGTTGAAATAACATCGTTAATAAATAGATGCATCGCAGTGATTATCTGTACTGGAATCGAGCTGGTTCCCCGTGTCCTCTCAGCTTGGCGCCAAAATGATAGTTATTCGTTTCAACAGTTTGGATAGATCCAAAGCGTCTAGACCTTAGTAACACTGCACTTTCCTGTGCCATTAACATTTTAAGCTTAAGGCAATTGCCAAGTGAGCAATTGTTTCTCGCGTTTTGATTGAAAAGGGCGGCGATATTTGCGATGGGCCGGCCATCGACCGGAAGTCATAGTATAACTCTCAGGTTTGGTTGTTCAGTTTTAAGAGCACTACTGTCAAATGTAGTTTGCTGGAGGTGGCAATATGTCTTTTTATTGGAAATACCTGGCTCCGCTAGGACGGCTAACTTGCTTGCAATCCACAACAGAACAAGTAAGTCTACGACGAGTAGATTTAGTGCTAAATCTTCAGGTAAAACCTTTGCGTACATTGATCGCGTCTTGAAAGGCAAGAGTTTAGAGACCCAGGCGAATATCTTGCACGATGATGATGCTGTTTACTTTGTTTACATTGAAAGTATTATTACTGCTTAGAATAGATGG
>CM042749.1:20747373-20757373 GCA_022496165.2 Catalaphyllia jardinei
CCCAAAAAAAAAGAAAGAATATACATATATATATATATATATCTTTAGGGAATTTCAGAGCTGTAAAGCAGTTAAAAACAGTAGCCTTAGACATGAAGAGGTGGATAAAGAGTTGATTCCGGGGGCTTTCAGTCTATTCAATTGGATATTTTATACACTCAACAAGAATACGATCGTTATACGATCGTTATATTCCCGTACAAACTCTTATAATAACCCTGTTACGCAATGTCATGTTGACGATTTCCAAAGGAGCTTGGGCTATCTGTGATTTTATGCAGTAACGTTGCGGAGAATAAGATATTCAAACCTTCTTAATAGACCTTAGAGAAACGTGAGAATCCAAATTTCGGATCCCGGCTGAAAACAAATGACAAAATGTCCTGATTAGGCTTCAGGTCCTGTCACACTCGTCTTCAAAGTCTCCAATCGTGTACTCAAGATGTTCGAAAGGCCTATTGAGCTGTTCTAAGCTGTAGCATTCATTTTGATGAATCTGCACTCTTTTGGCACCCTCCAACGTCTATGATGTGTATTTTCTGTCAAGGCTGGACAAAAAATACAAGGTAGAAAACTAGTAACTATCGACAATATCAAGAATAAACTTGATTAAATCAAGTGAAAACAAGAGAGAATCTATAGTGCTCCCTGCCCGAACGCAGTTTTGCTCCAAAAAGTCGATTTCGGCCGCTAAAAAAGCAATTTTTTGTTAGGATTTGACAAAAATATAATCCACTATGATTTTAGGCGCGTTTGAAACTATTAAAAGGATAAAAGATGATACGAAAGTTTGAAAATTTTATTCTCACGATATGCTATTTTGTTATCATTTGTTTTTGTTTTTGTTTGGTTGTTTGTTTGTCTTTTTTGAAGCAACACAAAATGTAATCGATGGATTTATAAGATAAACCCAGTAGCCCATTACTGGTGATGGTCCCTGATAAAATCAGCTTAACGTGTTGTGCAGCGCCGTCGCTTTATAACTGCTATAGCCATACGGTGGTCGGTTGCCAGGGATTTTTCTCCCGTTTCCTCCAAAACTAAGAGTTCTAGGCCATAGACAGAAGTAGAAAGCATCGAATGTAACGAAACTTGGCAGGCAAGGAGGTTGATAAAGTGTCTATTTATTGGTGTTTCTTTCATCTCATGTGACTGCTATTGTGGCGTCATAATATATGATGTCCAAATTTGGCATACTTTTCGACATATTGTCTACATTTCCATAGGCTTGGCTATAATCTGCAATCTATGACGGCGTTCACAATAAATTATCTCATATTAATGAGAGATGTGGGTCGGGAGATTAGACAAGACGAAAATAGACAATTCATAATACGAGAGCGTGCACTGTAGCCAGTACGTTTTTCTAATAGACTCTTTTAATCTGTGTTGGCTTCTTTGATGTGTTAGCGGTTAATTGTGGAAACCCGGGAATCCTACTTCATGGCAAAATCACGGAGAGTGGATTCACCTACAAGAAAGTCGTCAGCTATTCCTGCAACAAGTATTTTGAGCTTCATGGTCCAAAAACGCGACAGTGTCTGGCAGATGGAAAGTGGTCTGGCGAACAACCTAAGTGTGTTGCTAGTAAGTTACGTCAGGAAATAAACTCTTCCTGTCAAGCTCACTTATTAACACGATCTCCCTTTTAGTAATCAGTTTTGTAAAACGGTCCTTACTCGTCCAAAAGGTCTCATCAGGTTTTTTTCTCTTTTTTTAGCCTGTGGTGAAGTTGATAATTTCAATTTCAGCCGTGATGTTTGTAGGAAGAGAATTGTTGGTGGACAAAACGCCTTTAAAGGAGCGTACCCATGGCACGTGTTAGTCACAAGGGCTGGTGAAGTGGCGTGTGGTGGAAGTCTTTTGAATGAGCAGTGGGTTTTAACAGGTCAGTTACCAAGACCTGGTAATTTCAACGTGGTTGTTGTAGCCAGTTTTGTTACACAGTAAGTCTCTAATAGGCCAAGTAACACTTTTTTTGCTGCGAAGCCACCCAGGACTAATTTCGGTCGCGTTCGTGACCAGCCTGGGTTGCCTGCGCGCCAGAAGCCAGGCTCATATGTATATATCACCGCTCTTGCCTCGATTTCAAGTAATCGAAATCGAGGCTCTTTCGATTCGAAGAACAGTAGTATCGATGTGGAAGAGAAAATCCTGTTTCGTGTAGAGAGCCACGTTTTCGCGGGCGAAGAGTTTGAAAGCAAGTGAAGGTTGTACAAATTGCCATGACTAAAGCAGATTTGTTTCTCAGAATATTTTAAGCAATTCCTGGAACTTTAAAACCCTTTGAAACCCTTCAGAGTGTAGAAACACTTTGGAAACCCCTTAGAAATGATTCGAATACTCTTTGAAAACCCGTTTTGAAAATGTCGGAAAGATCAAAAGTTATAACGTATGTGAAACTTCTCCTAAGTTTAGTGGCGAAAATTTCGGACATTTTCGAATGTAAACGTGAGTAGGTTATATTGTTTACATGCGAGATAAACGACACTCGTCATTTCCATGCTGCGTAATTCTGCGTACGTTTCTAAACTAATTCTCGAGCTTTCCGAAGAATTTGAAATTATCCTTTCCACTTAAACTGTTTACTCGTTACCAAACTTTTGCGGCTCAAAATGGCGAATTTGATCGATTTTTGTGGGTTTTACGTTGACTGTTTATACTACACGTTATGAGAAGGGGTCAAGGGCGGAAAGCTCATTTTCGACCGCTCCAGTGCCAAGCAGATTGAAAACAGCATGGTACAAAAAATATCTTGTCATAAATTAATCGTGACGTGATGCGGTCGCGGTCAACGGCCGTGAATACTCGATGAAAGGTTTCCGCATGAGTGAAGAGTTCATTGTGTCGACCACAGTACGTTTTTTTAAAAACAGAAACATTTTTAAGCCCATTAGCTTTTTACAAAATACTCTAATCTAGTAGCTCATGTTGACTATCCCTCTACAATACTTCCTAAATGGCATAAAAACATCTTCCACATAAACCTCACTCCCAGCACTTCACTTTCCAACGGAAACTACTAGTGGGATCATGAATTGCATGAGGTGTTCCAAGGGACTTTCTGGTCCGGATTGTTCAAAGCCCGATTATGTTAACCCAGGATTAGCGAGAATTTTGATTTGAGTTTTGTAACTTTTCGGTGAGGTTTTCGGCTGGTTACACTGTTTGTCCTTCAGTTTGCAGTTGACTAAGATCAAACTACACAAAACGTATTAAGGAGGATAAACATATTTATGAGAGAAAAAAAATATATTTCGGTTAACTTTAATTCAGGGTGAGCGTTAATCGGCTTTCGAACAATGCGGCTCTGATGTACTACTGTGTTAGTAAATCTCTGACAAATTGAAATTAAAAAGAAACGCGCACACAGACTAGAAGAATCTTAAATCTTATTCTCTAAACTAATTTTGTGTCCACATCCTTTTCCTCCAAATTTGGCAGCAGGAAAAGCACGCTAATGTGCCAGCTCTAATGTACCAGTTCTAAAGTGTTTTGTTGAACACTGAAGGACGTGTTTCGGCAGTCAAGACTAGGATTGAGGCTCCCCTTACGTGTACAAAAAAAACTCAGTGTATTTCAGGCTCTCGGTCGGACCGCACGCTTTTTCAATCGTCCCCCCTGGACTAGGCTACTACAAATCAGTCCATACACGTTTAAGTGTCATGTTCTCTATATCTTCTGTGTGACGTCATTCACTGTAATTTTGTGTTACATTTCATCTTAGCTGCACATTGTGTTACTACCAAGCAAAATGGCATCGTTCGCGAAGACTTACTGGAGATATTTGCCGGTCTCCACCAGATCAAAAGATTAAACGCCAGCCATGTGCAGAAACGGAAGGTGGTCAAGATCATCAATCACAAGAACTTTGACTTTTTGCTGTTTGAGTCTGACCTGGCTCTTTTGAAACTCGATCGTGAAGTCAGAATATCACACTACGTAAAACCTGTTTGTCTACCGGAAGGACCAAGGTAAATTAACTGAACTACTAAGAGGATGTTGTACGACGGCGCCAAGATACGAATTCGAATCTCATTGATCTCTCTTTGCTAAGTTTAGATATACAAACATGTTTGCGCAACTAATCTCATAAAAGAATGTAATTTCCAAGCTTTTCTTCGCCGTCCTAATCGATGCCGCTGCACGTGAAACTGAACTAGTCTGCTGTTATCTGGGAGGTACAGTGTTTTAATATCTACCTTTTCTGAACGCAGTTCGAGCCCTATTCGCTTGTTGTTTGCCTGAGCACAATTGTTTTTCTTCAACCCAGGTTTAGAAATGAGAACACGACAAAACGCTAGCCTGTAATGAATAAAACAACTTATCCGGGGAGAGCAAATATGGATTTTCAAGGGAGGTGGAAGAGAGATGACCCCTCCCTAGCCTGCGTAGTTGTAAGGATTGTGGCAACAGCACCAACCCGCAAACTCCCGCCAGCTATGTACTCAGACTAAGCTTTCCCTTCGCAGGTGCCTCAGTAGACTTAAAACTTTCTCCCTCTTTTGATGTTATTGCAGGCAAAAGAGGATGTTTGCACCCGGAAAATTCGGTCGCGCCGTGGGATGGGGTTACAAGGTAAGCAACAATTCCTTTGGACAGTTTGCAAACACCTTGAAAGAGATCTGCATCCCGACTATTGCCAATGAGGTGTGTCAAGCCGCCTACAATGACGAAAAGTACACAGTGACACCACTCATGCTGTGTGCAGGGGAGACTCTTGGTGGAAAGGATTCCTGTCATGGGGACTCTGGTGGTGGCTTTGTGTTCTTCGACCCAACCACCAGGAAGTGGGTGTTGGGAGGAGTTGTGAGCTGGGGCAGCAGCATGGGATGTGGATTACGTAACAAGTATGGTGTCTACGTCCGTGTGTCCGAGTTTGTTCCTTGGATCAAAGAGAAAATGTTTTAAGAACCTCTCTCGTTTTATGAAGGTCTTACTAAGCCACATTACTCTAAACGTGCTAAAAAAGAAAGATAACCCCTTTAGCCTGATATGAATAGCTTTTATGGACGTGTCCTCTTTATCATGTCTGACACTGTTGAAATATTAATCATTGCTTTTGTGTTTGAAGCGAAAAAGGTGCAACTACATGTCATGAATGTCCAAGACATAAACGAGTAGTTGTAAAACCGCTGTAATCTTCATAGTTGCGCTAATTCGAGCTACACAATTGCAAAGGCAATCAATTAAAGTCAACTTCGCAGGTATTTTGTTTATATATAGTTGTAGAGTATAGTCAATTACCTCATGATGTATAAGATGACTCAATTTACTAGTTTAGAACACCCAGAGCTTTTATTTCTGTATTTAGTTGTAGAAATTGTTTGTTTGTTTATTCTATATTAATATGTTGTATAAATATACTTTTTGTTCAATCTCGTTGATTTGAATGTCCACTCTGTTGCTTAACGGTAAGGGATTTCTTCTTCCTCGGCGCCTATGTTAGCTGAGTTCCTAGGCCAGCCTCAAAAATGATCCATATATCAGTCGAGGGTAGTTTTAGAAGAGTTTCGGCTTTCGTAATTGTTAAGACTGCTTTATACTATCATGGCTGTACAATGTGCTCCAAGAAAATTTCACGCTATACTGGAGAAAAGCAGCCTTTTGTAACTCAGGTTTAACAACAAAGGCGTTTTTCATAAAAGTATTGTATGGGTAACAAACGCGTTTCGTGTATATCGGGTCGTAATGATTTGTATCTTTCTGGGAAAGACTTAGTAGCTTTATAAAGCGTGTGCAAAACCAAATTAGAGTTTCATTACTTTTGTTGTTAGTTTTTGCTGTTGTTTTGCATTTTAATAAATTCCTTGTAGCATTGTGCTCAATTCTGTTATAAAGACTGTGAACAGGTTGCTTGGTAAGCGAATCAGGAAAAGAACAGGCCGCTAGCCGAGTACTGTGCGTTAAGAGATAGGAACAGACAGGGCGGCGGGAGGAGGGACAAATATCTTCGAACACTCAGGGACAGTTATTCGTGGCCATACGACTTCAACCAACAGACAAAATGTCCATGTTGCAGGCGTCCAAGCCTCGCTTACAACTCGCTCGCGGGCCTTCCCTTTCTCACCTGAGAGCTGAATACATGTCTTTATCAAGAACGGTGGGGCGCTCCATAACCCAGTTCATTTTGAAAGGTGTGTTTTCTAGATATGTAATTGATTTATTTCCTCAACCAACAAAAATTTGCTTCCATACAGTTATTTTGAATTCAACATGCCGGATCAAGATGGCGGCTGCCTGGATAACATCACGTTATCGTGTGACATGGCGTTATCATTCGATGCTCTTAACGCGATAGAAAAGATTTTTAGCGTTATGCATACTATCCCACGTCCGCAAAAGATCAAGGTGCATCCCTATCTAAACAAGGTTAATCACTCCCGGCATACATAGTAGTCGATCGAACGTTTGCAACTCAATCCTTGGACTGGGTTTGATTGAGTTTGGTAATCGATTGACTTTGAGTGAGGCTACGTCAACACTAAGTCGGATAAATTTGAAAACGCCACTTTTTTTATTCCGATAGACCTTCCGTCCACACTAAAACGGCATTTTCGGTGTCCGAAAACGGAACTTTTCGAAAACGCTCTCCAAAGTGGATAAATTTGAAAACACCGGCTAAGTGTGTTGTGTGGACAGCGAAAACGGAACTTTTTGAAAACGCTGACGTCACAACAGCCATGTGACTCTGTCGCAGTCCCAAAATGTCAGACGAATTGTTGATTAGGTTATTGTGCCTGTTGCCACTTTCCATTGCTTGTTTGAGGTTACAATCAATTTCGTGATGTCTTCTTTGTTATGAAGAAAGTCCTTCCCTAATTTCTTGGCATCTTCAGCAGTTGCGTACATTTCTTTGTACTTGTCAAGAATATCTTGATACTTGCTGTAAGATGATTCCCAGTCGATGTTTTCCATAGTTTTTGTCGCCTTGTAATCGATCGCCACGTTCAGCAGCAGTTCAACCTCGTCATCTGTACATGAAAAGTAATCCGACTTGCTTTTTTCTTCTGCTTTTTGTCCTGACTGCTTGGATTTCTTCTGTTTTTGGGTTGATTTGGACATCTTTAAATATTATAAGCCGTCAACACAAACCCTTTGAAAATGGCGGGAGCTCTACCGGTTTACTGCTTAAATTTACCGCGGGCTCAACTTTTTGCGCCTGCTCTGTCAAGCATTCAAGCTTTCCGCTGAACAAGATTAACGAGGGCTCTAGGAACGAGATTGTCTGGCCAGCGTTCTGGGGCTGAGGCAGCGTTTCAGTGTGGACAGAGAAACAGTTTGAAAACGATTAATGTGGACGGAGAACATTTTATCCGTTTTCGCGGCAAAAATTGCGTTTTCAAATTTATCCGGCTTAGTGTGGACGTAGCCTGAGTACGACTTCCGAACCAATCGAAATCAATTAAGCAAATCGAACCCAGTCGAACTCAGTCCATTAGATTGAGTTCGACAACCGAAATTGATACCCCTTCCCTCTTTGTGACCGACCAACAATTACTTTGTCCTAAGCTCTTGGTCTATTAAAATCGAAAGGGGACACAATCGGAACTTAAATTTGTGTCACTGTGGCCATTGAAATATCGTATAAGTTATGGAGCTTGAGACGACGTCTTCATAAGATGTCACAAAATAATATTCTTTTGGAATTAAATAATTATTATATAGTATTAAGTAAGGAACTAAGAGGAACTGACCATTCTGTTACGGAATGAACAAATTATGGTCCACTTGGAAAACGGCGAACAAGGCGCACACGGTGATTTGTAAGAATTGACATTGTATTGACTGCTGCCGTTTAATTTCCTACAGTAATATTTACATTGTATCAGCCTACTGCTCTGGCTCAGTGTAGTAAAAGCAAATACAGTTGCTTGTCTGTAGATCACAGACACATCTGTATAAGCAGCAGATAAATTTCGCTTACAAACTTATTAAATCTATTAAGTTAGTATATACTTCGTCACATAATTGAATACCGCTAAGATAAACCTTTGCAACAACCAAGAGTCTATTACTTCTGTGGCAACCGTATAGCTTTAACACTAGACTCGGTTATATCAACTGAGAGCATCTAAACTTGCTTTTGACTAAGCGCGGCAACTTGGATTAATAAATATGGATTATATTTATGTGCTTTTAATTCACTATGATATTGTACTTAATGAAATGCTCAAGGAATCGGGGCTACCATTGGTCATTTCGAGTTCATCACCACGAGGCACGTACCTTATGTTGTCCACCTGACGTTAAGCACCTAATGTCACGCGTCACGCGATTGCTTTATTGAATATACTGCCAGTAATAAGTCACGAGTTTTGGACATTTTATAAACGAACTAATCAACTAAGCCCTTTCAGTTATAACTTCGAGCCATGTAAGCACTTGTCGTGATGTTTGAGAACACTTGCTATGTTCTCTTTACACTCGTATCTTGTTTTAAAAACGTTTTGCGCGCTCACATTCGCCACTAAAATAAAAAGGAAATCTGGGTCGTGTATCATCTCGCAGGGGCTTGTGGTATCGTTGCTGGGGACAATATAGCTTCTTGTATTTTGTTTTGCCCCCATTAACAACACAGTAGGCCACTGCGGCATTAGACCTGTCCAAGGTTTCTTCCCGTGGTCAGTGCACGCGTTGTAGTATTTCTTTAACAACCACCTTTACACAACACATGTAATTAAAATTGATCCGGTCAGTTTGGGCTTACTTTTTCTTCCTCGAGAATAATACTTTAACTGATTAGTATTGAATGTCGCTAGAATAATTTAGATGAACTTTTGCCCCCTCTAACTAAGGCCTTCCTAAAAGCGCCCCTATTTGCTTAATACCCTCACCTTGAAAACGTTCGTGACAAGTGTGTAGCGGCAGTGTCTTCATTCTAGTACATATTCCACTAGTTTTTACGCCTCCATCTAGGAGTTATGTGGTCTGAATACAAGTGAACTCTGGCATGGAGTCCACTGCTAGGTGGATTGACGAAGAAGAACACTTGTTCTTTTGAATAACAGTGAAGCAAGTGCAACTACAAGTAAGAGTGTTGTTAAGGTCAGAAAACTGACTAATAGTACGACATACATGTAAATTACGTGTTCGTCTCTCTTGAAGGCAGAAATAGTTTTTTCTGAATGTCGGGACTGAATGTAAGACGGCATCTTACTTGCAGATGCTGACCTCAACCCGCCTCTGGCACTGGCGACACTTCACGTAACAGCACCAGTGGAATTTGCAGTCACAACGCTCAGATCTGGGTTCCACTTTAGTGATGTATCCTCGGTTACAGCACATTAATTCACATCCATCTATAGCTTGAGAAGTGCGATTGCAAAACCTTCCCTGGGTCCCCAGGGAGCCAGTATTGGGATTTGCCGCACAGAAATCTGGCGATCCATCAATGTAAACCAGGTCCCCAATGGTGTGTGGCTTGTAGTTAGGATTTTTGGGCACCAGAACCATTCTTGCTCCGATGAGTTTGACCTCCACTTCGGTAGCTCCGTCGAATTTTTCCTTGATGTGATCTCCGACCAGTCTGAAATTCGGTAGTGAACGCCAGCAGGTTTTCACGTTACATGACCCTGACACACCATGGCATTTGCACTGAAGTTTCATGAACAGTTTAATGGCCTGTTGAAATTATGATGCATAAACAAAAATATATGAAAAAAATATATTGTTTGTAGCTGATTGTTGAAGCAAATGTGAATAAACTAACTACGATCATTTCTGCCATTAATTCAACAATTCCATTAATAAAAGCACGGCAGATAAAACTAACTTTAAATTAAGTTACTATTTGACTGACTGACTGACTGACTGACTGACTGACTACTAACTAACTGACTGCAAGAGACCACGATGCTGACTGTAGGAGGATCTGAAATAAACTGTTTTCGTTTGGAAAATGAATTAAAATTTAGTTCTAACAATCATATGCATACATAACTGTGACTTTATTTGTTTCGAATTGACGGGTAGCTAAAGAGCTAATCTTCGAGGACTG
>CM042749.1:20763480-20790980 GCA_022496165.2 Catalaphyllia jardinei
ATAATAATAATAATAATAATAATAATAATAATAATAATAATAATAATTAAAGTTCTTAAAAAACGCATTCTACATACAAAATTTATCAGCATATACTTAGCCTTTTCGCTCCGCCATGGACCGTGTACTCGACGGTTTTACTACGCGTTTGAGTTTCAAGCTTTGCGACCGTGCCCCGCCCGCTGTGAGAAAACACAGTAAAATAGACCATATGTTGACCAGGACAAAGAAACAGACAATGATATTAAATGCAAAACAATATTTATTTTGAAGTACTTGATAAATATTTTGACTCCTTTGCAGTTAATTTCGCTTGCAACTTCACATACACATATTCGGCTCTGTTGTTTATAAATTAACTTCACCAACAGTACGTCTGGGCTGCCCGTGTCTTAAAGGGCAAAATTTTGTACAAAGGACAAATTTCAAGGTCTTGCCGTCGCGTTGACAGGTTTTCCGGTTGTCATTAAAGAACAGGCTAGCAGTAGCTCGGGGAAAGCCTGCTAAAATAGTAAGCAAAACACAGCAAGTTCAATTCACTCAAAGCAATTTCTTTACAAACAAAACTTAAGCAATCTAATTTTATTCACCTGTTTTGCGAAGTTTGCACAAGTGTCCAAACGAGCTGTCGGTAATAACTTCTTGAATCCAAAACTCTCCTTTCCACTGCGAAAACTTCCCGTGCCAACACAATTAACGCTTTTTTTACGCCGATAAGGTGAGCTGTAATACTAATAAGGCAACCCGAAGCAAAACGATAAAATTAACTTTCAGTTTCGCGGCCATGAAGTTCTGTGCCATCCCCCATTGAAACCTTTTTTTTACGCTGGGTATCAATACATTCTTAGTCGGAAAAATCCTTTTGCTTTTCCACCAAAAGACTGCGCTTTGTTGCATGTTGATTTTCTTTCACGTTAAGTTGAAACAACTGTGTTTAGATCAATTAAGACTCAAAGCGATGCGCTTCTGAAAGCCATTTTAAAAATCCATTTGAGGTTATTTGAGGTGGGAAACCAACTTAATGCAGGCGTTATAGATATATATGGGAACCGCATAGCACCCGTGAAATAGGAATTATTATTATTATTATTATTATTATTATTATTATTATTTTAAAACATGTTTGGGTGCCGGAAGTAAGCAATACTGCCGATACACCAAATCCCCAAATTTCCTTTAAAAGGGTAATAACCTTAGGGGATTTGGTGTATCGGCAGTATTGCCTACTTCCGGCACCCAGACATGTTTAAAAAATTAATAATAATAATTCTTAATACAGGCATGCTCGGCCAATCAGCATCAACTAATCATGCCCTCTTGATTACCAAAAGTGCTATCGCCGGCAGATTAAGAAAAATGCCCTCTTTCTCGTCCAATCAACGTTCAGTAATTTTGTCTCGCATGTGATAATACCTGAAAGGAGACTGTTTTTATAAGGCGTTTAAAACCAGTTACAGAATTCCAAGTTTTTCAAGCAAAGTACTTTTAAAAATGCAACTGTCTCCTAAAGCGCATTAGAGGAAGAAGAGAGACGCTGGGAACGAATTTGCAAATCAGACTGACTAATTGAGTAAAGTCTGTACCATCTGTCTGTTTTACTGACGACGTACCCACCTACGATACTCACTCTCAATTTCGGAAATACGGAAAGTGAATTTAAAACACGTGAAGCACTGTTTAGTACAACTCACCCTTCTCCCTGCGCCGTTATTATGTAAATTCATCAGAACACGAGCAGGATTCTCCTCTTTTCGTCCACGTTCTCTTGCATCCACAAATTTTTTTGAAAAATCGATGCCATATTGGATATCATCACTACATCCCGCCCACTTAAATCCCTCGTCAGACATTCCATTGTAGTCCTGGTCACAGCCACATTTTCGCCCCAGTTTTCCCTCGCTGCATGAGCGCGTCACAGCATATGCTACACCGGCTGACGAAATGGAATGAACAAATGCAGCTTCTCTGGTACCTACGATAAAAGCACGCATGTCATGGAAATGTGGATCATTTGACTAGCCAAAGGTTTACTTTTTTCTTCATATTTCGCAAGTAGCAGTGAACGTTAAAACGTAATATGCGTGATATGCGTTAAGAGAATTTCGAGATCGGAAGCAAAAAGAGATTAAAGCTGCCCCCACCTCCATTAGCAGAATTTCCAAAGACAGGGGATTTCTCAAACTGCACAGTAGTACAGTTCCATCTCCTGTAACGAAACTGATGCTGACATTCCTCCACGGCGATGGAAGCTCCAAACTTCACACTGTTCATGACGTCAATGTACCTCTTACAGACTTGAACCTGTCTGTTGTTCAGATGAGCACCGACTTCATCACAGCTTCGTTTAGTGCTGAAGCTGTTTACAGAGCTGCTAAGTGCCAGAGATCTGTGAATATTAACAAATAGATACATCATGCATATTATCTAATCGTAGACTTGATGTAAATGGAAATTTGCATGTATATGGATTACTATATGGCCATACACTTCACTCAAAGCTCTTTTCTGGTATGTCACTCAAACTGTAAAATTAATTTGAAGTATTTTAAAAACAAAGTAACGTTTTATTTTTCGTTTTACAACCAATCAAGGCGATAAGGATGATGGCTTTAAGATGAATCCTGGTCGCGATTTTCGTGAAATTACTTCAGCGTGTTATTTTATCAGCAAGTACGGATGCGAGTTCTTGCAGAAGCTGTGGGGTGTGGTCTTTGCCTGATGTGCGCTGTCTTTTGACTTTTAAGATGACTCATCGAAATCGAACTTTTGGAAAGTGCTGCATGGGAACTGTTTCAAGCTACCTCAAAAACAAATACTTCTCTTCAATTAGGAAGCCCAGTTACATAAAAACCTCGCTATTGTTGCTTGCCACTTCCGTGAAAGAATGAGAAGGACTTTAGGACCCATTCATAGCCGGTATTCCGAACTTCCATTATTTCTGTAAAACAAACAATCGAAAACTTAGCGCTCGCGGGATCTTACTATTATTGTTCAGAATTGGAAATATCATACTACAAATTTATCATTTCTTTTTCCTGGTTGCAGAAAGAGGACTGAACATAAGAAACAAGGTCTGTTGAAAGCATGCGGACCTATCGCATGCGCAATTTTCGCGAAAACAGAGGTCAAAGAATACAGTAATAGACCTCCTTTCTTTAACACACCACGTGACATACTCTGGAGAATCGTCTAAAATATATTCATGCTTATAGTCCATCAACTAGTTCCACTGGCGCGCAGTGGGTCTAAACGCGTCACGTGGCTGGATATGCCCAAGCTAAAACTGAAGAATATCCTAGTGATATTGCCCAATTTTCAAACTTACGCGCGTTGCGAAAAAAGATCTGAAAGATTGCAAACACAATAGCCTTAGTTTGGCGCGGAAATATGCTCGGATCTTTGTCTGTGGACATTATCTGTTCCTCGAAAGTCGCAGATAATGTTCGCAGACAAACATCCGAAATTGTTTTTGTTCCAAAAGATAGAAAGCAAGAATTCTCAAGAATGTCATTACATGCAAGTGAAGTGTGATCCTCGCAGTAAATTTTCCAATTTAAGCAACTGGAAAGAAGAAGCCTGAAAAAAATCAGGGCTTCAACGGGATTCGAACCCATGACCTCCGCGATACCGGTGCGATGCTCTACCAACTGAGCTATGAAGCCACACATTGGGAGCAAGGTCAATTTATTGAGTTCATATTTTCCCGTGCTGTGAAGTTATGTGCTTCTTCTTTCCAGTTGTTTTCCAGTTGCTTAAATTGGAAAATTTACTGCGAGGATCATACTTCACCGAAGTTCAAATATGAATTATTTCATATATACATCACAATGTCATTACATGATCCCAAGATAAAAAGATCCATTGCTTCCGCTCCTCATCGCTAAGGGTAGTCTCTTTTTATTTCCTTTTATCCAAATGTCGCCAATGTCTTTGATTCGCTTTGTCCTTCGATCGTCGACCACTCTTTTTGTTTCGAAATAACTAACATGTTGCTATTATAACGCAGTAAGCAATCACTGCACAACGTGATCTGTTATTTCGGGGGAAAAATACAGTTAAAACTGAAGAGGAATGCTGATAGTCAAAGTGGAACCGTGCCCAGCAGGAAAAAAATACTTCTCTTTTGGCGTGTATAAATGGTGGTGCCGTGTTAAAATTATTTAGGTTCGGTGCACGTGGCGATATTTTGAGGTAACGTGCCGTTTTTTAACGAGTGTAAATTGATTTTCGATGTCGACTGGTTCTCGCCATTTGATAGACGTGATTCCAATACTAATTAGTTCCCAAACGTGCTCTGAAGAACTGAACAGAAAAGAATCGACACTCCCATAAGAAAGTACTTGTCAGGGGGGAACTTTCTCACGGTGATCAAATAACCTCATATTGTGATTTTATTAAACACTTTAACCACAATATGCACAAGGACTCGTTACTGCTCCATTCCCGGGGGGGGGGGGGGGCGCCCATATAAACATGACGGGGACGCTCGTCAAAAATTTTGAAAAGAAGCCGTTAGAAAAAATTCTTTTTAGGCTCAATACCCTGAAAAGGTACGGCCAAAGCTCCAGCTGTGGAACTTTTGGGACTTAACACTCTAACAGGTGCAAAAACGGCTTTTTAAACCACTAAAAAGTACGACGAGGTTTTATTCCAGTTGATAAACCAAGGCCCGTCACTTACATAATCAGAGGAGAATTGTACATCTCTTGTATTACACTGTAGGCTTTATCAGTTTACAGCCCTGTCCCTTTTATATGGGAGTGTCAATCCCCCGGATTCATACAGTTTAACCTTGGCTTGTCTCTATAGACACGCTCGGACGTTATTCCAGCTGTCAGCTTTACAGAAGCATCCGCCTTATTAATGAGATTTCAGCTACACAGAGCCAATTGAAATTTAGCCTGGACTATGAGACACCTTTTCAGCTGTATCGAAAACGCTTATGAATTACATCTGTCTGCTACTGACTGCAAAGCTTATAGTTTGATTGTAATTGTAAGAAAATGTTGGTTGCTGGTAAAACTAGCTTTTTGATCCATTGAGTACTCTTTTGCCGCGATTGAAGAATTGTTGACAAACGTTTTTTTTTTAATCTGTTACTTGTGCAATGAGAGAGTAAATATATTAAAAAGGAGTCAAAAACCTAGAATATTTCAGCGAACAGAATACTTGAACCTTCAAGGCACGAATCATTTCGTTGTTCGTGGATTGTATAACGATGGAGGAAAAAGCAAACCACAGTTAAGTCTTTGCGGTGTGTGCAAAAAGATAATTATGCATGCATGATATCTTTGCCGACGGCAATAAACCAGACAACACAACACAACAAACGCTGAAAGCTCGAAAAAAACGTTTTCAAGCAATTTGAACTTTACAAGAAATAGGTTGCTACTTACAGCCATTGACTTGATGTGACAGGCGAAATGAAGAAAAATTCCAGCGCCATCATGAATTGGAAAAGCGGTACCATCTTGAAAATTGCCATCTTAACTGCTGCTATGCGAGCGGTCTCTTTATCTGCCAAAGTAGAATAATAAAGGTTTATCATGAGAATTTGTGAAACAAAAGAAAAAATCTGGCCTCCTTTTAGGCGGGTCTTCTCAAAGTGTTGCCGCCTTACAACACCTGATAACGTGGACAGAAATGACAGCACTGTAATTCAATGAATTTCTCTCATTGTGATGAACGCAGCCTTATTAATAAAAAGAAACATTTGCATTCGTTAAGGTGATACATCTGGAACGCTAGTAGAGCAACACTGCGAAACGTTTTGAACGCGTTTTCTGTGGAAATGAAAAAGTGAGGGAACGACTTCATAACTAATAATATGTTGATCTAACGAGTCAAAGTCCAAAGCAAGGTTAATAGATAATTGCTGGTTTGTCACTTCGTTGCCGTATCATTTTAACAATATTGTTGTTTTTTTTGTTTTCAAGGACAATAAAAAGTTGTCAGGTCATGACAAAATTTCTTCATGGCTAAACGGAATACACACACTGGTTTGACTGAGAGCAATGGGAAACAGTAAAAAAAGGCACAGCAGCGTCTTTCAGATGATGTTGCACATATTCGAAATCGTGTTTGCACGGTTTCAATGTTTTATTTACTCGTGCAAATAAGTCACTGACCTAAATTGTTTATGAAGTGCTTAGACTCTTTTCAATAGAGATTAAGCCGATAATAAGCGACTGCGCACTTTGTCGGCTTATCTTGCGTGTTTGACAGCGCTGATCATGAGTGCAAATTAAAACTACGACAAACAGGTCAAGTCGCATCATTTGAATGTTTCTTGAAGGGAAGAACTTCAACAGGTGGAAAACAACTTTGAAAAGTCAAGCGATTTTTTTCCATGATTTTCTGTAAGCAAATGGAAGACGAAAATAAGCTTGACTGATCTTGCTATAAACTTGATTTTAGGATTGTAATTTCACACAGTTAATATTACTCTTTTACTTTTATCCCATTTAGTTTTGTTATGGGATATACATCTCTCAGTACTGAACTAGCTAAAGCGTATTTCATTTAGTTTCTTGTCCATGTATATCCAATTATCGTCATACCCTCTTTTGACGGAAGTTTTACGGAGCTGAAATACCTCTGTACTAACTTCTTAATTTCGGAAAGCTGACTGGAACCAACATAGAATGAGGAACTGGAAAAATGTTTAACTAATAAAAATTTGTCTCTTACCTCAATGCGAAGCTGGTAAGGTTTAAATCTTAGGTGTTCCTCTGTTGTAGCTCGGTTCACTCTTGATGTACTTTGTGTCTACTCGCGCGAGTTTCTATTTACTTGTTTTCGGCTCGATTTCATTATAAGTCCGCACCAGTTTATTATAACGCCTTTGCGTCCCATGGGATATCACACCCAGACAAATTCAAACATACATGTATCATTCTTATAAAAAGCGATGATGGGAACTAAGATCTTTTGGGGTTGTTAATAAGAAGAACCTCCATTAAGAGGTTAATATCGTGCTTTTGCGCTTGCTTGTGGACCTGCTGTGTGATAATCTTGGTATTTGGCTTATTATACTCCAATAAAGTGTCTTATGGAATGTTCGTGTTTGTAAACAATAATACAGTCTTAACAGCTGTAATTACTATGAACTCACAGTGCGTATTATGTAAATAAACAATTAACAGACCGGAAAAGCTGAGCGGTTTTCTAAGACTTCCGTCTTTTTACTAATTATTTTTGTTAAGCGAGTTTTATGTCGGCAAATGCTCAAAGTCATCATTTTCATAAGTCCTTTATTCTTGCGGTTACTTAGTATTAAGCTTTCCAGTACGTTTTATTTGAATACAACAAGAAATATGTTAAAAATCTGGTGAAATTACGTTCAACAAAATAAAGCTATGCCAAACATTTTCCTTAAGCCTTCCGAAATAATTTATTAATTAAACTTTTACCCGAAAGAACACAGACAATGGATTTGTTATAAAAAACGGTTCTAGAAATATATTCCCTTATCAAGTTTTCTTTACAGGATAAATGTTTAAGCATCGATTTACTTATCTTATCTCATGCATTGGTCTTGCAAATTACGCTCTATGTAATCGCAAAGAGTGCAAAGCCCTGCCCTTGAAGTCTTGAACTTCTGTAGCACTGAACAGTAGAGCCACGTAAGAAGGCGCGAACTGTAGAAGTTACAACACGAGAAAGTGGACACTACTAAACCTGTAGTGAAAACTGTACTTTCATCTCAAAAATATTACAACAATGGGTCTATTCTTGGGCTGGGATGTTGTTTTTTTTTGTTCATTTCAGAGAAGTTAATAGTTGTAGAATTCCTTGATCGAAATGTAAAGAGCGTTTCGCTTTAGTGATAGAGCCAAAAACAAATATCGTCTTCCGTATCAGTGAGTAATAATTCGTTGCAAAGTGTAAGACACATTTTATATTAGCTAGGGACTAGCCTTGTTGTCTTGTGTCACATGACTAAGTGTTGTTTACATTCGATACAAAGCGAACTTAAAATCGAGAGAACGCAAAAAACGCTGGAAGTTAAATCTGTTTTGTTCCCGACACAGAGTGTCATGAAGACCATGATGTTCTAGACGTGGTTAAAGGAATGTGCCCACCAGCTGCACACAAATTCACGTTTTTAGCGCAGAGAAGATTAATGAGCAATCTCCCGATCGGCATGGCATAAGAAATTATTACATCGCACCCAAAGGGAAGGGACGGACAGCCAGAAGGGAAGAGCTAACATTAAAATGCGCGGGCGCAGATAGAATAGGAAAACTGTAAATTGCTGATAAACGACGAAATTAACACCCTGTTATCAACGAACAGAGGAAAAGAACAAATCGTCGATAACGAGCAATATTAAGGACTTGTTATCGGCATATCAGAAAAGGAAATTTAAAAATAAGTCATCAATAGTCTCGCACGTACACGGAAGAACAACGGAAATATTAATCCTTTGAACGCAAGTTGAATGAGGAATGTTAGGTTTTAACCAGTGCTACAAATGTTTACAGAAGTCAAAACTGGACCGGCCTCAGAAGCCACTCAGTTTTCTTGGATCGAGCGGGCTAACATGCACCTTGAAATATGTACATGAAAAGTTCGGTTTTGAAATCAGTTCAGACTGTTAGAAGAGTCCAGCTCATAACGTCCACGCATAAATTTGCGGATCGTGCGTTTGTTAACTTGAATCGGCTAATATATGCTCATGGCAAGTTCAACGTTTAGTCCGGCCGAAACTGATTTGGCACACTGATTAAATATGTCTGGGAAATTATCAAGTCCGTAAATAGGAACACTCGCTTTAGCAAGTTTCTTCCATATGAAACCGATTGATATGGATTTCCTGCCACGTTACTGAAGTTATTTCAAGACCGACTGCTGACTTAGTCTTCTTGCATTAGCAAACTTCTCTTCAGGAAAACTACGTCAAGTCGCGGTTTGTGGTCTCGTCTTTAGATTAATTGCGTGCGTGTATTTTGCCTCGCCGCCTTTTTCCTCATTTCAAACTGTGAACTTTTTTTCCTCCTTCAACAAGACTAAGCAAACATTCATCTGTTTCCATTTGAAATAAAAGCTGCTTTCTCGCCTTTTATTCGTATTTCTTCCCGCGAAGAAAATATGTATCCCATAGTTTAAGATCGAGTTATAAAAGACCTCTTGCCGTGCACTAGCCATCCTTACTTGTGGTCAATGTACACCTTTATTACAATATGATCCGTGCACATGCGCAGTTAGTTTAGATTAATTTTATTGGGATAGAATATTGAGTTGGAAATTTGACAGGGTCAATCTTCCTTTATTTTTCACTTTTATGTCATGGTTCAGCTACTGTTTTTTTGTGTGTAAAACTAAAATACCAAGTGCTTACAAAACTTTTCCGTTGGACGTTGGAAATTGCTTTCCTGTGCAGTAATGCGATTTGAGCGCTCTTTACTGAGCATTTCAGAATGTCTTTCATCATTTGACATAATACCTATTCAGCACTACACCAAGGCCGAGGCCTTCGACACAATTTAGTCGTCGGTATGCACTACACCGGTAGATCAGAGTATTCTCTCTCAGTGCATGGCCGGACTTTATTAGGTATAGGTGTACGTTGTTTAATGGGAAGTCGGTTTATTCAAGAACTACAGAAAAAATAATAAATCGGCTGCAAGTTAGGGTCAGTGCTATGCGCCTTAAAAACTCAATTAATAAAGGTTGATCGATTTTAACTGATCTTGACCAGACGAAAACGATCCCAAGTCTGCAATAAATTGCAGTTCTACAATTTTGTTCCATATCACACAAAAAAGGGTAAGAACTCAAGCTGAAGCAAAGTACATTCTTTTTGTCAGAGTTTATTAGTACGTGCTTTTCTCATAATTGTTCGTTAGAGGAAAGTACATAGTACGAAGGGGAAACATAAAAAGTTCGTGAGTCGACCGATTGTCCACTTCTCGGTCCGGCCACGTGGAATCTTAGGCATTAACTAAGTATGCGAGCAGACTTCAATCGTGAAATTTTAAGGGTTTAGTACAGATTAATTAAATTTTTTACAGGGGATATTGGATAGCAGACTCCTAACGTTTACGAAAATGGGGAAAATGTTCTGACTCCGCAGACTGCTAGGTATCAATCATTTCACAGTCTCATTTTTCTGACGTGCACTAATCAGTGGCTGTTGACTGGAACTGACAAATTCTGATGGCAAATTCTTTCCCGGTAAAAGATTCCATCACAAACATATATTGAAAAATCAAACTTTTGCAGAATAAAGTGACAGTGTTTATTGTCAGTTTAATTCATAATAAGATATTTCCTGTTTTAAGCTTACTTTTTTGTTTCTGAAATCTCTGGGGAATGTATTGAAGGAAAAAAGACATAATAGAGAAGCCGGACGCTAAACACGACTCTTATTGGGGTTGTCAGGTCAAAAAGAGCAAATATTAACGAGAGAAAACGTTAAGTATAAGTTCAGGACTAACTTCAGTGAATACATGCTTACCATTGAACCTTACCTTGACTAATTAGAACTGCGAGGATTTCCTAGCCAGCCACTTGTCTGGCAAAACGACTATAAGCGCTCTTGCGATCGAGAGCGATCGGAGCTCTTTAGCTTCAGCTCTTCACACACAAGTGGTGTCAAAATGAAAAGTGCAGAACGCTTAAGATACAATCGAGGATATATGAAACGGTTATAACATTACAGCAATCTACACATAGCGCCAGGGATTAATCAACAATGAACTTCCTGTTTGTTGCAGAGAAATCATCACCAATAAAAGAGAACCGACAGATAAAAGATCATGAAATTCAGAAGAGATGTTTATTAATTCCTGTGCGCGCATGACATGTTATTTAAAAAGGAAAAAAACAAAAATCAGTCAAGAGGAGTTCAAAGGGATAAACATTGAGCAAGGTCGAAAACCTTGTCCGAGACTAGTCCTTTTTTTCCCAAATACAGGATCACAATAAATGTACATTTGCAAAAATAAAGGTATACCGTCATTAGTAAGTCTCCTAATATTTGCTAGAGCAGGCGCAGGTCAGTAAAGTGCAGTGTTTTCATCATAAATGATTAGCCGTCATCAATAGATTTTGCTTTAATTAAAAGACAACAGGCAAACCAAGAAAAGTGGAAAATAATAACTTGTAGGTTTCCTAGAAGTTTAAGTGTTTGCAATGTCTCGGAAAGTTGTTTTTGGCTCCACTCACTGCACTGCTCAAGCGTTTTTCGGCTCCTTTAAAACTGGCTAACCGCAAACACCTAGATTAACACATTGGTGAAAACAATAAAATTTTATGCAATACTTTGATGCTCGGAAGGAAGTACTTTAAATTACATGTTAACTCTTTCTGGTTAAATAGTTTTTTACTTAAAGTTTCTTTCTTACTGTTGCCGCGAACGTCAATCGCTTGGTACAAATGATTCGTTCAAAAAGACCGCTGAGTGGGAGGCAATTCACCCCGAAAACCATCAACTCGACAATAATTTACCGTATTGCACGTGATAAGGACCACAGCAAACATGTAAGCGTGCAAACATTTCCAATGTCAAATCAGAAATGCGACCCATAGTTAGGAATTAAGTAAATCGAAGGAGTTAAACTAATATAATTTACAAGCTTATTAAGGGAAATGGCGGCTGAATTGTTGCCAACTTTACTTGATTTGGTTAACAAGATCTTGTTCAGTCATCTGAAGCTCAGTGAACCATAACGCTAGTTTTTAAAAACAGGTTTCATATAAAGATTCCATTCTGACGCACAATAAATAAACAACTGAGCAAAACGTGATAAGATACCAAACTTTCCCAGCTTAATTTGTGATAAGTGTAATGCAACTCTCCTTCGATCTCCAACTCTTTTCAACGTTAGTGAGACAGATTCCTTATCGGCTTATGTTATCTCATTGAAACCGATAGGATTCAGTGTGGTTACAAAAAGAAGACACAAAAAGTAAAATAACATTTAATTTCTGCTGGAAACACGAAGAGGAGTTCATTGTGAAAAGATCTTTGCTGTTCTAAAATCCACCATTTAAAATTAGAAGGCGGCCGGGGGAATAGGACAACTTTAGAATGGCTCATCTCAAACCGAGGAAACATGTTATTGGAAAGAAAACAAACAAACCATTCACAAACCACTGTCGATAAGAACAACTAATCTTAAGTATATAAACTTTCAATGACTTAAACCAATTCTACGCTAAGAAGCAAACAAATACTAGAAGGCTGCTTTGTATATTTTTTTACGTGACAATGCAACAATAAAAGATGCAGCGCCAAGTTTCAATGGACTTACTTGTGAGGTCCATGTGCACAACATCTGTAACTCATAAAGCGACCACTCCCACGCGATATATATTATCGATAAACCTTCGTCTTGTACATCAACTGAATGCAAACAGAGCCTAACTTACCCTAGGAGGTCTTTAAGGCAGTTTACCATCCTTGGAACAGGGCTAAGTTCTGTTAAATTAATCGGCTTAAATTTACTGTTTTGACCTTTTCAGTTTCATAATTGCATGGATTTTGAGATAAATTGTTAGTAAAATAATACAGGTGTTTACTTGAGCAATATACTTGACACATTAGCAAACATCTAGCCATTATAGCCATTTTAGGACAATTTGGTCCTTATCAGACAACTTTCATATTTCTTATCTGCTGTGTGTGGCCGTTAATGAATGGTGCTTGATATCTTAGCTTGTCTAATTCTGTGAAATATATTTTAAAATATTGTAGACTTCAAGCACGTACTTACGACACTGAATGATTGTTTATCAATTATCCGCCTTTTCAGGCCAATTATATCCGGGAAAGGAGTCGAAATCAATACTGTTCTCTCCTCTCAACTTAAAGTACCTCTTCTTTATTTGGTAAACACTGTCTTTTTAAGTGGCAATGCCTGGTGATTTCTAAAATAATTAAATGTTCGTGGTGCTTTTTTGGTCGTAAAGAAAAATTTTAGCAGCCAAATAGCTTTTAAGCCGGAAATAAAGGCGTATATGTGAACTTTAAACTGAGATAGTCTTTCAAGCTGACTTTCGTAAAATAATCCAGCAAAATTCCATTACACACGCGCGATTTCCAGTAATTTCTACACAGTTTTTCTATCGAACAAGACGCTTACCAAAAATGATAACTGTGATTTAAAACTTTACAGTCTTTCGAAACTAAACATCACTTTCCGCAGAGATTAACGAAACGGATGTTTCAGTTATTCTCGTCCACGCAACACTGAAATTTCCTGCTCCTATGCAAAAAAGGTTTTTTCCCCCTTGAAATTCTAACAAAGATTTGAAAATCTGTTGTTTAAAAATCGCAACTTGGGACAATAAAAATTCAGCTCTAACTTGGTGACCGCTTAGATGTGCTGTTGCAATTTATGTCAATATATGCAAAAAAGCCCCTAATATACAATCGGTAATCACTCAAAGGAATGTTGATGCGTCATTGCCTAAAATACTAAACCGTTAGTCATTTTATGAGTTCGCTCACAACAAATAACCCGTTAGATACTTAGGGATATATCTGCACAACAGCTTGGGCTATGAAGTCTGGAGACCGGAACTGATGTCTCAACTTCAGGTGCTGTATCATTTTTGTCTTGGAATGTTCCTTGTGAAAACGTCTAAATTTGATTGATTCTCAGACATTACTGAGGATGTTATTCAGATTTCTCAAGTGTGTTTGGAATACTAGAAATTTCCCTGGATTTTTTTCACAACATTACAGGTATTGTTTTGACATGAATTCGGCTTAGTGGCATCTCATGGCTTAAGCTCCAAGCAAGATAACTAGCGATGAATGTCAGGTGCTGTATCCTTTTTTGTCTTGGAATGTTCCTTGTGAAAACGTCTAAATTTAATCAATTTACAGACATAACTGAGGATGTTATTCAGATTTCTCAAGTTTGTTTGAAATACTAGAAATTCCCCTGGATTTTTTTCACAACATTACGGGTCAGTATTGTTTTGACATGAATTTCTATGACTAGCGATGAATGTCCATGTGAAATATGTTATGCCAAAAGGCGTTTGCTCACATCATAGTTATATCACCTGAAATCTATTTTATGCCGCAGTGTAAGCCAAGTTCAATTGCTTGTTGTTGAATTTTTGTTTTTTATTGTTAAAATGCAGCAAGACGAAAGTGGCACTGCATTTCTCTCGAGCCACCTTTTGGTGAACCGACGTGTAGTGAACATTGAATGTACAACAGTTAGTATAGTATACTCTACCTAATCGTTACAGCTTACACTATGAAATCATTTTTCGTTGATACTGAACTGAAAGACGTCAGGATAACATAGTTCGTGCTGAAGATTAAGTTCTGGAGAGTTTAGGCAATTCAAGTTCTCTATAAATCACTCAGTGAGACGCCAGCCACCTTCACCTTTAGATACACAATTTAGTCGCCAAGTGAATCGACCACAGCTTGAAGTTCAAACGTTGGAGTAAAATCATTAACTAGTGACAAATGGTGCAAACTTGTAATTGAAACTTAAGAACAGTGATAGATTGAAAGCCGTGTTAGTCTTTCACAATAACAACTTCTGAAATGTTTCTGCACTGCCATAGTGCCTGAGCTGGCTAGAAGTACATATGTAGAACGTGAAACATCTACAACTTTGAAGAAACTTTGTAGGTTAACTTTTATTTGCCATATGAGGTTTGCTAGAAGACATTCAGAAACACAACTGGGAAGGGCCCTCTTGAGCTGTATTGTTCCATGTAAGTCGGTGGTTATGGGAAATGCCGTGAACTATCAATCACGTTCTTTATTGAAATGATGCTTTTGATTTGGTTTTCTATTTTTATTAATTCAGTAGGCAAGACGTAGCTTCATAATGAGCTGAAGGGAATAGTCATAAGAGAAAGTCCCTTTTTTTTCATTACCTTATGTGTCGATTTTCGAAAGAATGCAAACCAACACCAGGATTAAATTGCCCAGCCCAGGAAAACCTGAGATATCTCCGTTTTAAATTTAAAAGCATCACGTCTTCTAGCTTTGGTCAGCTTCATACTGAGGATTTAGATTAGACTTAACTCGAAAGATTCGGATTACTGATTATCACATTTCTTTTACGACATTATTGCCCTGAGATTTGGACCATAGTAAATAGGATATAAATCCAGTTTGTTGTTTTTTTTTTTCTGAGCTGATGGTCTACTTTATTCTCTTAATACGATGTGATGACCTTTAGGGAGAAATAATGTGTTGGTCTGTCTGGGTATCGGATGAATGGCGCGGTGCACGTATGTTTAGGGAAATACGAGTTTTGAATCCCTGGATCAACACGAACTGAAACAACGGCATGTCAAGGAAGCTCAGTGTAAAAGAAAACCCTCTAGGTGGATCATTGGGCCGGGGCAAACTCAGTAAAGTATAGCGCAAGTTAAGACAAGTTATATTCATATCCAACAGTTAATATGCAAATAAATGCTGTGTACATAGGAGATTGAGCGAACAAGTTGCTTTGGAAGTGTACCGTCGAAAAAGAGTCGAGTAAAATTATTTATCGAAACTCTTGCCATAAGTTTCTTAGTGTTCGACTTTGATTAGATATTGGGATGTTGGAAACTCCTATTAATGGGATCCCTAGCTCATCCATGACACAAAAGAGATTCTCGAAATCCAATTCAGGCCTCTCTACCTGATGTGAGTGCAATGGTTTTATAGGGGGGTCAGTTCTCCGAAAATGAAAAAAGCATTTAAAGACCTTAAACTCTCAATTCTGCTTTTCTTTCGTTTGGAATTTGTTAAAACTGGTGTCTCGCGTGTTTCGAGGTCTTGAAAGGTCTTCGATGATATAAGGTTAACATATAGCTAGCTATGACAAACAGTCGTCACCTAATACCTCAATGCAGCCTAAATTGAATTTTCTAAGTTCTGTCAAATTTGTTTTGATTACGGGGGCGTCGAATTCAGTGTCGACTATAAATAAGACACACATGTTCCACAATTGTCGCTGCATATAAGTTGTATAGCCCACGACTCGAAAAGAAAGAAAGATCTCGAAACAAAGCCAAAGATACCGCGAACTGGTGCAGTGAACTCGATAAACATGCCCTTGGACATTTAGTTTGAAATGAAAACATTATTCGGCCCGTTTCGTGAGATTATCAAAACATAATCGTACCCATTAAAGTGTTCACTCAACACAGTGTGAAAAAGGTCAAGAGCTAAATGTTCGTGAAACTTTTCGTTATTATATTTCTGTCTTCTCATAAAATGTGTTACTTGAGGTATTGTTGCAATTGGATTTGGGGCACAGGAATGTTCAGAATCCTACATTGCATTGGATGCATTGCTTGCAACTACTGAGATGATTTTAGTTGATGGTTTTTTCGGTAGACACTTAGAACAGAACAATTAATTTTCTTCAAAACAAGAACGGCGGCGATTGACTGTTATTTGCTTTATTAAATGTGCTATTTTTTTTCTCAACCTGCGTGAATAACTTGTTGTTGTTATTAAAAAGGACAACAGTGAGTATTTAAAGCGAATTGTTTGGAGTTATTGTGAAATAGGAACGGTCCGCGGACAGCTCGTGATTCAATATTTAATAATTCGCTAGTAAACAAGTTGATATTTACATTCAACTGTTAGACAGCCTTAGCTAGCTTGAATTCAGACTGGCACACAGTGAGAATAGACCACAAACGTTCCTAAAATAACATGAAAATTATTTTTAAATCTTTTGGTTTATTAGGAAAGGCATCATGGGGATTTGGCTCTAAAATCATAAGTTATCAAGATCGAAGAAAAAAATGCAATCAGAAATAATCAACGAAAAAACACAGAGGTCGAAATGTAAAACGATCACTAAACCTAAGATACTATTTTTGTGTGTTTATCAGAAAAATCCTTCATAATAAGTAACCGAGTAAAATCAAGACAGGGAAGAATAAAACGTTACTGTTATGCAACCTTGCTTGAAACAACGCAGTTTTTTTGGAAGAAATTTCCAGTGACTGTAAATCAAGAGTGATCCTCCTTAGATAACGGAAATTCGAGGCGCTAAATCATTTAATACCCTGCTAAAAGCTTTGATTTCCGATTGTTTTAAAACAACACCCAAGTCGGGGAAATGGTTCCACGTTGTGCAACATTGCTAAAACGCGCGAGATTGTTTCACGAAAGGTACATTGAACACGACGACACAGACACTAAAATGGTACGAGTGTTCTCAGTTTTCACTTTCGACAGGATTAACAACATTTTTGCGTGCTTCGAAAGATGTTCTTGCCTGACACCTCTTGAAATGAAGTGTTTCTCCCGCCGGCAAAGACGGATTATCCCGTATATGTTCTTAGCCGCACACATCTATCTATGCAAAGCTGAGCTCACTATCGCTTTCTAGAAGTCATCACTTCACTGCCTTGCAAACCCCGCGAAAAGGAAACACTATGAATCAATGACAGTAACTAAAGAAATAGTAAATGAAGAAATTGCAATTTACCAGCCCGTATAACTTGCTGCCGTTGGCCCCTCTTTATCTCCTGGTCAATAATGAGGTAATCTTTCTCGTTACAGCTCTACAAGTAGTGTCGATGGATCGGAGTCGAAGTTGGCCTGCGCGTGAATTCGTCTGACACTCTGCAGACTGAACCTTTATATCTGCTCTTTATCAGATCCGTGTAACTTACACGGAATTGGGCGAGAGTCGTATAAACAAATACCGTTTCACCCTGCAGCCTGACTTATCAGCGAACTACGCTTGATAACATCTTAATCAATGTGATCACACGCTTTCTCGGTCGATAGGAAATAGGTTTGGGCACTTCCCATGGTGAATATCCTCTTCGTGCCATCACCTACGCGCAGTTTAGCATCAATATTTCCCGGTGGGCAGTCGATAGTGAAATTTATCTAACTGCGATAATCTTTTTGGCATATTCGTTTTTTGTTTACTGGAAGAATTGACAAAAATGCGGTCACAAAAGTAGCTCAGCTGTAGAATTTCTTAACTGAAAAGGCGTCAGTAGTCAAAGTTGTTTCATTGTCAGGTTTCACTACAGCGCATGCCCGTGTGATTTTCATTTGAACCAGATTAGGCTCTTCATGACCCAGTTTGCACTTGGCACCATTGAAGTGACTATAAACACTCCCTGACTCAAGTCGATACAGCCAAATTTTACTAGTATTTCGCGGTAGGGTGCACTATTCAACTGTCGGTTGGCCAGGCATATGTGAATTCAATTAAGTGAAAAGTATATAGGTCAGCCGATTTTAAAAATTCGAATTTCCGGATTGAGGCAGACGACGATGGAATAAACCTAACAAACACTGTAAGGCATCGGATACATTGCTTTCATGACATTAAATTGTTCAGGTAATTTATCAAACAACTGAGCAATGTTTTGTTTTGCCTACTAAGAAGAACGAAATCCCCCGTCAAGCAGGCTGGGTTGAAACTAATAGTTAAAGGATCATTATAAATTATAGACCATTATAGTACAGGAACAAGGAAATTATGAACATAGAATTTTTGATCGGTTCAAAAGAATCGCAATTAGAAACAGATTAGCAAGTTCTTACATTTAATCATTGTTGATGCTACTTTATGGAAACAGTTTATTACTAGATAAAGCGTGCAGTCGACCACAAGCAAGATTTTGGCCATAAACGCTGACGGGAACTTTCGGCATTCCCGCGCGAGTCCCGTTCATGCTTCTAAGTGGCAAGTCGAACAAAGAAAAAATACCTTGAATGTTCAATCAATGACTGAATGGGCATCTACTTAGGTATAAATAGCTCCAGTTAAAGAATTACTCAAGATAGATAAATGAGAGAATATCTCGGGTTATTCACATGCTCAAGGTTAAAGTCTGACTAAAGTTTCTCCAATTTGCTAACCGCTAGCGCTACTCTTATCTCCTCATACATGCCAGCGACTGAGGTCATCATCCTTAATGAACCGAAACCCCCTTAATACTTAAAATGTAAAAAATGGATGGCATAAGTCATGAGAAACGCCATTTCGAGTTTACGGGGTTATCATTTGCGGATAAATCAATTTGTCTCCACATGTAATAACCCCGGATGAATGGAGCTTTGGTTCAAGGCACGTCACGTGTAGAATATTGTACTGATCCCGACGGGAACAGTAAGTTTTCTCAGTTCCCGTATCGCGAGATTCGAGGGAAAACAAAACTGTTTGCCAAGGAACTAGTGATTTAGTGTTTTGCTATAAGGCTGGAGTTTACTATAAAGATGTGTGCAACGCAAGGACAAGTCAAGAAACTTATGCCCGCGGGGAAACATTTATATTTAGGTATTGCCACGTGATCAAAAATCAACCAATGGGAGCGCGCGTTAGATTGACTAAACCCCACCTATATAGCAATAGTCCTCGCGCAATGACTTTCACATTTTCAGTAAATAATAACCTTCTTTGACAAAAATGTTCTTTGAAGGCAAGATAACCTAATTCTCACCCCATATATCATGAATTTGAGAATGTTGTTGAACCGCATGGAAGAAAGACTCGTGGGGTTGTAATTAAACGCAAATTTCTTTTTGAGGGAACTTCTTTTATTTACTTGCACTAGGCTTGTGAAGTACACTGGTCAGGCCTGATGGCTGTTATCACCGGTTTTGTTTTCAAGCGTGCGCAAATTCAGATGTTCATCCGTTAGAACTTACAGAACTGATATCTTTGAAAAATGTTAAGAACGCATATTTATTTTCTTTCTGCCTGGATTATGACGCCAGAGGTGCATAAAAATGCTACGTTAGGTGGCATATCACTATTGACAAGGCTGTGGTATTCATATATTGGTGGCTATCGCAGAACAATTTGATTTGTTACAGTAATGAGTACGTGATCCGTGTCATTTTGCTTTCCTGTTTGTTAAACTAAAATGAACCGTGTGGAAGGAAAGCCGGAAATATAAAGCACATAGTTTGAAATGTTATCAGCTAACAAAAAACAAGTTGAAATCGTGCAGTACAATGAATTAAAAGGAACACTGGAACACTGGATGTGTAATAAATCATCATCACTTGTGTGAAGATCTCTTGCGTGGGTGTGGGTGAGTTTTGAAAATCTCAGTAAGCTTCATTCTCTGCAATCAGGGTAAACTGATAGTAATCGAGGTGTAAATCAGTTTATACTTATAGGGGCAACTAGCTTGATTAAATCGTTGTACTTCACAAAGTAGGTGTTAAGCTGCTATGACCGATAAAACAACCTTCACAGTTGTCGTTTCTGCGAACAAATCCTAAAAACACAAGCACCCCTTTTCATGCAACTGATTCAGGTCTTTCAAGGAATTAAAAGAAAAAACAAAAAAACAAAAAAACATGTGCTCTGACAAACCCATTTTTCCTAAGCCGAAAGAAGTGGTGCTTAGCTTTCTCAGTTGTTGCCGGACCATTGGCTGGGACGGCAGAGTCAACTGAGACAGCATGCAATGTCCTGTTGGCGTTTCCACCCAACCAAGCAAACTTGTCACTACCTACATCTTCCTATTCGACTTTTGCAAAAAGCTGATATACAAGATTGAGAAAAGACTGGTCCCTACTAATAGCCAATATACATAAGAAAATCAATCAAGTTTGCAACTTTTAATCATAATGGTTGTTTTTATGTGATGTGTGCGGCATTTTGTTCCATTAAATCGTGTGAGGACAGTACCATGATTCAAGATGTCCTTTACTGAAGTGTTACGGGTAGATGTGTGGTAAATATTTTGATTTGTCAATCAGCAACTCAAATATTAAAATTAGCTAGGCAATTTATCCCAGACGCCGTCAGGTCTGATGAAGCCGGAACTGGGTAGAAAAAAGGTGAGAGAATATTTCTTCATGTTTCCTTGTGTGTTCGTTATGTGTTATAAATCCGGAACATAGGTGTGGCCGACGAAAGGGGGGCATGACCCACCCCCATGGTACTCAATAATTCGTGCACTTTCAACTGAACTCATAGTAGCTTCAGGCACGCGAAACTACAACAAATGTCTTAAGTGTTTTTTTATCTCAACCATACAGCGGAAGCGTCTAATAACCACCAAATACCAAAGGGAAAAAATCCCTTAAGACACATGTAAGTGTAGCATAATAGAAAGGTCGCTTTTAAACAGGGCATTTGCCTTGTTGTATTTACTTTGTCTTTATTATTCCTCCTATGATGTAGTTGTGGTGCCCATACTACTGATACCCATAAAATATTGTAGTACAATGTATTTTAGATAATATATATCATGTGATCATTATGTGGTCCAAATAGTTTGGTAACAAAATTGCAACATCTCGCTTTATCTATATAATTTTAAAATTTTGATCGAGGCAAATGATTGCGAACAGAAATACCATAGCCTGATTGTTCAAATTGCAAACATAAACTGAGTTGCTGCAGCTCGATTGTATCACCGAGTGCCAAAAGGAAAAACCAAAACACCAACTCTAATTTAGGCACGCCTATTTCTTGAAAGGTTGGTAAGTACTCAATGGACAGTGATTCGCCGTGATACAAGCTGAAGATGCATGCACTTCATGAACGACATGCCTGCGACCGTGTAAATGTAAAACAGCAAAACCTAAAGAGCTACAGTCACTAAAAAGAAAGATTCTTTCATTTGTTTTCGAATAGACTCGACACGTTGCATAAAGTAAAACACGCGTTTTTAGTGTATGGTATAACATGCAAAACGTTTGTCTCACGTGTTCAGAGATTAGCAGTCACGCAGAACACGTGGTTTTAATGTACGGTTTGGCACGATTTCATCAAATTTAACGCGAGTTACGTATACGTTGCAAGCGATTATAACCAAGGCCCCGTTTACAACACTGACGTGGTTCTACTAATAAAAGTTACACGATGTAGTAGATACTGAGTTTTGCGTTCTTATGTTGTTCATTTCACGCAGCAAAACAGGGTCAACCACGAAGCTAACCCACCACTAGAGCTTCAGCAGCCTGCGTTGCAGACGGAAAATTTAACAGCGTTATGTAGCGTCAACGAAGCAGGTCAGGTCCATCGGTCACAAGGCATTTTTTTTTTCAGAGCAAGTAAAGAAGATTGAAACACTTCTTGAAATTATTTTTACTAAAGGCTAAGATAAGAAGTACTTCCTGAGCGAGCGCGTATACTTGTGTCGCGCGGTACAGATGACAATCGAAAAACCCGTCTCAGATTAGAACGTAATTTGTTAGACCGATTGAATAAAAGTGAAATCCTGACATAAGAACTTGATCTGGCATTTCAGGTTAATAGGATCTCAGTGGTATCTGTCTCGAGGCTTGAATACGAACACGTGAGGTTTGCCGAGATTTCGCTTGACCTTGTGAAGTTACACGCGTGGCGGGAGACAAGGAAATCACTCTCACGCGTGAATCCTGTTAGCTGCGGTGATCTGCGCGTAAATCTAGTAAAAGAAATCCTATTGTCCCCTTGACTGGAAGACATTTATTTAGCTTCCCTTTGCAATAATATCGTGCCAAGTATACCGCGAGATCAAAAGTATGAAATAGAGTCGAATAGCCCCAATTTTGATCTCGAAGCCGAAGTCTCAAACCACTCTGATTGCATGGTACTCAATGATTCAACGGCGTGCTTTAGGCTGGCAGATGTCTATCCCCAGACAATGTCAGAAGCAAAATTCGATTTCTGTAATTGGCTTCAGTCAGGCGCCTTTTGTTTGACGGAGACTTAGCCGTTTCGCTGGAATTCCGACAGGCTCGTTCTTTGTCCGCTGCTCACAACCCGCATTTCCTGAAAAGCAGGTTATACAGGGGTTTGGACAGCCAGTGACTGTTGGGGAAAAGCATGAAACAAACTCTGTATAGGAGACTATAATTATAACAAAACATATACGGCTTGTCCTCTAGACCCGAGAGATCCTGAGAAGGAGGTTAGTTATAGGAAACTTAGCCTTGGCGGCATTGGATTAAACAATCGCTCATAACTACTTCTGTTGCGTGCAATTAACGGCCGAATCAAATTAAGGAAGAGTGGATCAGTTTCCTAAATTATTTGTTGCCACTTCACTACTTTCCGTCCGCGCCTGGCTGCGTTCTCGCCCTCTAGTTAACGGACCGGAACCTTTCCCGGAAATTGATCAAACTCCTTCGCACATGCAAGAAAGAAAACAGACAAAGAAATAATTTATCAGACTATTCTTCACTGAGCTACTTCTTGAGTCAGAACTGGATATTACCTGTGAGAGTTTCTCTCCTAACAGTTGATTTCGTCAGGCGCTGACTCAGGAGGGTCTCAATGAGGGGGGAAGGGGGGTCCATTTGACGGTTGACGGTTAATTTTTCGGAATGACGTTTATCACACGAATTTAAAGCACAAATTTGGCTGTAAGTTTTAATAAAACGATATAATTTTGCTCATATTTGAATACTGGAATTGATCTTATAATTCGTGCACTAAAACTATGAAAACTATTTATATTATTAGCGTAATTACATCACCTTCGTTAGCGCTGGACGTATTAACGCGATGAAAAGGTAACGAGTCGCCAAGAAATCATATTTTGGCCCTAACGAACGTGTCTTTGAGGGTTTTACCCTTCTTTGTAGCAGATTATTGGAGGTTTTTCAAAAATTGTTTTCAGCAAAGACTGATGTTTTATAACGCTCCTTTGTTCCATTAATATTTGTTACAGTTGGCTGCTTGGTTACCAACCAAGCCAGGGAAAAGGCCCTGGGAACGAGGTTGCTCGGTGACCTGGTCTTTGAATGGCAGTGAGGCTGGAGATACAGACCCCTCTGGTTTTGTCATGTAAAATAATCTAGTTAGCATTATAACAACCTGATTTATACAATAAAAGCAGTGACATCTGTATCAAAAGAAGGTCACCTGCAGCCTCGCTGCCATTCAATGGCCTCCTCACTGAGCACACGACTGTAAAATGGTCTATACTGGACGTCATGCTTTGTAAGAGCAAACGAACAGCGATAGCGAGGTCATGCGAAGTGACATGTGACGACTGACGTTTTACGACACCGGAAGTGTTAACCGAGCCGAAGTCTGCAGCCTCATTTGCAGGGCCTTTTTCCCGGCTTTTCCCCGCCCCAAATTCAGGGAAAAGGACCTGGGAGCGAGGTTGCTGAGGAATTTGACGGCTAATTTTGGTTGCTCATTTGACGGTTGACGGTAAAAATATTCCGTTTTTGACGGTTGACGGTTAATTTTTTGGCCATTTGACGGTTGACTGTTAACTCCATTGAGACCCTCACTCAGTTGCCAAGAGGAGTCAACGATTCTTAGCGAGCGGAAACAAATAATTGAACAGAACATGATTAAAGTCAATGAGCTACCTAACAGTTTGCTGAGTCATTCGTGTCAGAATAATCGGTTATTTTGAGACGCTACTCAGTACGCATACTACGGTTAACGCATCCTCACCCAGTCAAGTTACTTCCGGATTAGTTGTAATTTATTTTGAGATGTTTAAATTTTTACGATCTTGTGTATGGCCTTATAGCAGCGAAGTCGACTTTTAGGTGATGTAAATTGGAACGAAATCTTAAAATATCTTTTTGGCCTTTGTCTTGACAAGTGTAAGAAACATGAAACACGGCAGAAAATTAAATTTGTTATTCTCGTTCAAACTGCAATTTATTATGATACAAACAATAAAAGCAAGTGACACACTCGAACACCAACGAGTTACTGCTTCCCACACTTCACGGGAGTTTTCATCTCACTCTTCAGAACGAAGTAAATTAAACTGCAAATCAAACGAATTTGGCAAAGACGAGGACTGACTGGTGATTGGTAAAACCCAAGAACCACTCATTACTTCCTGCTGCCTTAAGCTGAACTGGTTACAGAGGCAGTTAATTTCAAAGGTTTCGTTAATTAACCTCGGTACTGTTTATAGCACAAAGGCTGGTGGGGCCAAGCAAACAAACTGTTATAGATCTGAATTCTGAAGGGTCTTCCATGAGATTTCTGTCAACTCGGCGTTATGGAGTTGGCGCCGTTGAATTTAACTCACAACGCTGAATCAGATCCAAACGGATTAAAGAAACCGGCATTGTTATTAATGATGTTTCGTTTTCGTGGAATAATTCTATAACTGTAAAGGCAAACGCTTTTGTCGAGTATTATGTTAGAACGAAAAGAAAATCCTCAACGATGCAATTTGAGTCTTGTTGATGAAACAAATCATGATGCAGGGCAACAACGTCCCAGGCTTTGAAAAGCTTAAACTGAATTTATTTTCACTCTAACTTGAACAAGGAGCAGCAAATGAGGGTTGCCAAAAGCAGAGTGAACACAAAGTCTTTGAAAGGTAGCCACCGTGTCTATAAACAACAATGCTATCCGGCAATCAGTAAATGCTCGCAATTCGAAGGGGTCCATTTTTCAATCTAGAAAATTTACGGTGGATATGTTTCACCGATCCGACCTCACCAACTCTTAAGTAATTTTTGAAGCAGCTCACTGTAAGTTTTAGCTGTAGGTAGATCGTTGTTTAAAAATGCCCTCCTTGGCAATGAAAGCCTCGTTGGCGACAAGATAGAATTCGAAGATGCAATGTCTATAAGCATTCACAAATACAGCCCGACGGTGCTTTATGAAAATGTTGCCACGATATTAACAACCAAGCAAAAATTAATCATTATTGTAAATGTTGTAGTTAATGCACTGCTCAAGTTCATACAAAAGGGACACCAGAAAACCAAAGCTGGAACAAAGCAAGATTTATCGAACTGTTTTAAGATGATATTGATTCTTACAACGGGACTGCAGATATCAGTGTTGACCTTACCCTGTCAGTATTTCATGTATATGGCGGATTGATGCGTTTGAAAAACAAGAGGGTTTTACTACATCGGTGAAACTCTCTAGTGTCTCGATCTTCTGATAGTATTGGTCAAGATATCAAGACACTTTCTTTTATCTAATTTACACTGAACGAAAACGAATCTTAATAGTTGCTTGAAAGACTGGGACTTTCTATGGACTCAGGGAAGACGTCTAATTAATGTTGACGCTTTTCATATTAAAGTTACACTGAATGAAAAATGCACACAATGATGAATCAATATTGGTTCCGACTGCGCCTAGTACGACTTATACTTAACCACAAGCATGCTGACATTATCAGTTTTGCAGCAACGAAAAATCATGAATTAAACTGACTTATCTGGTTCACTTAGTGATCTGTTAAGCTTTTTGATACAGTTTTCCGTTACCGTACATATTATAAAGCTGCATTAACTCCTCTCAACTTAGCTTTCGCTGAGAAACGGATTTAGGTGACACTTGGAAGGAACTCTTTAAAATGGAACTGTTGGACAATATAGATCTAATGCACGAGACAACAAATCCACCTTTCACAGGCACGATTCAAGGAGGGATTTTTCTTGGAGGGCTTAATTGCCCGGTGGCTTCTGGCTAAATTGGTTGAGCGATTGGTAATGAACAACTGATAGCTTTTCCCATCTGTTAATATAGAACTGCCAGCTAATTCATTTCTGGTTCCGACAAATTCAGTACTGCGGAGTAGAAATCATTTAGAGTAACATTTAAATGTTGACTGTCTGAAAGCTGGAGCATTTCTGTACAGAGGGGTTGTTACACACGAAACTATCTTTTCCATGTGTAACATGCATATTTCTCTACTTAGTTCAGATCTTGAAACTCAGGGTTAAACAAGCTGACATTATCTGGGAGTGACATTTTCCTCTGAGTTTCCTGCAGTTATTCCTTTGCAGCACAGGTTTCCTTTTACAAATTGATTTTGCTCAGTGGTAACACAATTTTATTATTTTCTGGTTTTACCTGTTTACTGAATTAGAATTCTCTCGACATATAGTACGGTGGGAAACTACATAAAGGCGTTTAGGATAGCACTTCGAATAGCCTTATGCGCCTACTGACGCGGGGAGACTTGATGATGAAATTTACAACTCGTTTCAAACGATTGCATGAGTGTTCTGTATGTTTTTGGAACGTCTGGCAGGGAAATACCAATCACTATGGAATATGTAAGCTTAAATTGAAAAATAAAGACAAAAGAAACACTTACTTTCGTATTTTTGTATTGTCAAGAGAACAGTATCAAAACCCAAGCTTCCTTTGAACTTTCCCGCAAGTTATTTTCCTTTGGAACAAACATAAACTATCAAAAATAAACTTATAAACTAACCTTAGATACCCAAAACTTCCGGCTTTCACAGTTGAAGTGTGGGCCTTCAAAACGAGTGTTTTACTCAGCCACGATCTGTTGCGTGTGAACTGTAACAAACTATTCTTGGTTACTGTGCTCTGTAGTTCAGTGTTCTCGCTCAACTTTGAGACAACATCTGTTTTTCAGGTTTTGTTACCGATATTTCGCTGGTTATTAAGCCTATAAATTGACACGTGGTGCATGTTCAAAATTTTTTAACACATCCGGAGACGAAAATGAGTTTACCACGCGCTCATATCTGAACAAACTAGGTAAGATACCTGTACTGTAATCTAGGAGAGAGGGCAGAGAATAGCTATTAACCCTTTCTAGTCAGCTAGTTTTGTCTATGGAAGCTCTTTAAGACAGGTTTTTGCAGTCATATGCTCAAACTGTAA
>CM042749.1:20795980-20803524 GCA_022496165.2 Catalaphyllia jardinei
CTTTTAATTTTTTGTCTCCAAGTTCCTAATTTGGTGCTAAAAATGGGCCTATGGCAACTCGCTCGTAGTTTGTCGAGTGTTACCTGGTAGGAAAATAGCATTACTATTTATTCATTGTCAAATTAAACGCTGATTTCTCAAAGTAAGAATTAGAAGAGGCTAAAGCAACTTAAGCATTGTCTTTTCTTTTTTTAGGCGCGAAAAAAATGGAAAGGAGTAAAAAATCCCCAACAATAGCTAACCATTTGAGCAGTTGACACGTTTTACCTGCTTGCAGTGCGTGGAAAAAATGGTTAGCGTTGAGTTTTTTGTAAAAGAAGACTGGTGACAAGGTTATGCACGTGGTTGTGGTAGACTGGTGCGAGGTTTAAAGCTAGGCACCTCAGCAATCAAACATGGTGGACGGATTAGAGTGAAAAGAGGCGTTCTGATATGGAAGGAAAACGACGGCGCCCCTATAAAATTTGTAACTCTGAGCGGACAAAAACTACAGGAATTGTTGCAGAAAGCCTTCAAGAACTGAAAGATAGAGCTAGCTCAAAGTTTGGTGTAACAGCAACGAACTGCCGTGTGTTTCTTGACAGTGATGGAACCGAGATTGACAACGAAGAGTATTTTAGTTTCGTCGAAGACCAAGCAAGACTTATGATTGTTTCTGAAGGACAGGAGTGGACGGCTGGCCAAGAAAGTAAGTAAAAAAGTTGCTTGTAAAGACACGTGCCACTGACACCGTTAAACCATCGATCTCAGTGTGAAATTAAACAGTGGTTTAAATTACTTTATTTAATTTAGTACTGAGAACTAAGGGCCCCGACGTCTAAATCAATTAAATGCGACATATTTCAAGTTATGCGAGTTCAGTCGAATATACGACTTTATTTTTTCTCAAGCATCTGAGCGGGCCGGATTCCTCTGGCAGCATTTTTTCACCATACGGACCTCCCAGCCAGCAAATAACATAAATTATATGAATTTTGACAGCTGATTTAAACGCTGCATTTTACATGTGCCAAATGTAATTCATAATTGTGTAGTTCCAGAAAATATCCATACCCCCACCATGGAGGGAATTTCACACAAGTCCCCCCCTCCTCACCGGAATTTCCATTTTTTTGAACACAAAAATACCCCCCCCCCCCCCCCCATCCCTCTGGAATTTCCACAAGTTTTATGTACACCCATACCCTCTGGAAAAAAATAAGTTTTGGCAAGAGGAGCATCCCTCGCATGGTGTCAAGGGCGCTTTTTGGATGTTCCCCTCTCCATACAATATTAATTTGTTAATTATTTACTTATTTACTTATTCATATGTAATTTAATTAATTTATGGAGTAAACTTAATAAATAAATAAGTGTGTTAAAGTTAAAGTAGACACTCTAAACACTTACATGTAGCCGTCTGCATTGCATGTCAAAGCTGTTTATTCTCGATTGATCATGCATCTAAAGATACGCACAAAGAAACTATACAGCAAATTATTTAACCATGCTTTAAGAGAAATTAGATAAAATGGTAACTTGACAAATAACCTTCCCTAAATGACTAATTCTCTTCAAAAATGTGTTACAATTTTCGTTAAAGGACTGATAAGATGAGTGTGGATGAAATTGACACCATACTTTTAATCGAGAACACGATTGCAGACACACTCGCGACAAAAGCAAATAGAGAGAGATAAACAAGAATAAGAAATTCTCAAGGATGTGAATCATAATTATTCTAACATCATTTCTACCTTATAAAAAAACTCATTTTCACAAAAACTTCCACGAGCGATGGAACCACACATTATGTTAAATAAACTGTGTTTGTTCGAATGGGAATTACATTACTTGCAAACAAATTCGGACAATTTTAATTTCAGACAAAAATAGTGTCCAAAATTAAAACTGTCCAGAATTTTTAAGCATCCAAAATTTTTACAGTATAGTATAAGTATAAAGTCCTTTCTGGGCGATGGCATCACGTGTTCAAAGTCAATATACATGATATGGCTAGAATTTGGATTAGGCGGCTTTGCTCAGTCGTTCTTTTTATCACTGGAAAAAATATTTGTTTCTTTTATGGTGTATCCGGCTGCAAAACCTTGAAGGTACAGTAAAACTATCATTTTCACAGATTTTATTTCAGTCTAATTCATGTTTTTAGTCATAAATTCACTTTACATGTAGGCATGTTTCCGCGCAGTGTCTAAAATTTTTGTCTGAAAATTGCCGACATCAGGGGAAAAATTGTCCGAAAGTTAAACATCCGAAATTTGCAAGTAATGTAACATGTCGCCCATGCTCAGTAATTTTATTCAGCAAAAAATGCGACTTTTAAATCAAATCAGCCGAATTTAATCATTTGAGTCAACTAAAATTAGTATTTGATTTGGCGCATTTAAAATGCAACATTTAAAACAGGCCTAAGTAAGGTTCGTCAAGTTTGACACAAACTTCATATCAACTGCATCAAAAGCTCTTGTTCCAGAGACCTTGCCTTTCTTGGAGTGATTAAGCAGTATATGTGCCCTTTTGCCCAAAATTAGGAGTATATCGATACTATATGCAAAGATGAAGTTATCAACGAAGTCTATTAAAATCGGTCAGTGTAAAACGCAGGGGGTAACAGGCAGACCTTTTGTAAGTGTATATTGTGTTTAATTCCATTATTGAGTTGGTCAGCGTAAAATGCAGACTGCAGACTACAGACCAGGGGTAAAATGCAGACTGAGTCTAAAAATGCAGACTGCAAACCAGGGGTAAAGTGATATTCAGGCTAATCAGAGTGCAAACTATCACTGCAATTGTAGCCTGAAGAACTCTGTTTACCGTTAACACTCAAAAGTATACTTAAAAAAATCTGTAGTTTACCCCTGGTCTGCAGTCTGCTTTTTACCCTTGGTCTTCATTTTTCCCCCAGTCTGCAGTCTAATTATCCGCTGTCTGTAGCCTGCTGCCGCCAGCCTCCTTTTATATTGACTCAGAATCTTGAATTTCATAAATTTGAAAGTATTATCTTTGGTCCAGTTTTTTGGTTTTGGTGTCTTGTGGGGTATGCAGGTGTTTTCGAATTTAGTCTTTGGTTTTCAGTTTTTTTTGTCAACAATGATGTCAGCTTTTCAGATTTTTCTGCCCAATTCATTTTATAGTGTTTCTGGTTTTGCCAAGGAAGTTATACCGCACATTCACACTAAGACTCTAATTCCAAGGGACCACTTACAGTTAGAGGGATGCATGACAAGTCTAGTCTCTTTAACAGCCATTATTTGGACCCTAACGGCTACCAAGAGACTATGAAAAGTTAAAGATAACATCAAAGCAAAAGACCATTTCTGAAATATCATGTGGCTGAGATAACACATGTATCTTGTGGTCTTTGACTTAAGACTGTGGAACATCAAGTTTCTATAGCTCAATTGTGGGTTGTCTCCCCTTTTCATTGTGGATATAACATTGCACTCACTCGCTCTGTTCACGTTGAATAAAAGTAAAGGAGAGACTGTTTGGTTGTGCAATAAAGTATATGTGTAGCCACTGTGCCTACACAAATGATAATTCTGACAATAGCAAATCAAAAAGTCACTTCAGAATGTGGTGTTTGTTTTAAACAAAAACCACCTATAATTATTTCATTGGGCAATTTGTTTCACATTGCTATACATGTAGGTCAGTGGTAGTGCACCGGACTAGTGTGCAGGAGGTCGCAGGTTCAAACCCTGGCTGGACCAACACTCAGGGTCTTTAAATAAGTGACGAGAAATTGCTGACTTTGTAATGACATCTGCAAATGGTTAGACTTTCTAGTCTTCTTGGATAAGGACAACAAACCACAGGCCCTGTCTGCCAACTCATCATAATTGACTCTGTGGGATGTAAAAGAACCCACTCAATATTCGAAAAGAGTAGGAATGTACAGTAGTTCCTGGTGTGGTGGTCTATCTCTCAATCTGATGGGTTAATTGCTCAGAGATACTAGCTGCATAAGCTAATCTTAAATCCGAGGGTAAATTATAAAGTAATGTACATGAAGATGTATGTATGTATGTATGTATGTACAGTGTATCTGTGTATGTATGTTTGTATGTGGAATTGATTCACACAAAAAAGGAGCTTTTGAGACTACAGTGTGTTCTATGGCTAATGAGGGAATATGCAGAAAGAACTTCGGAAAGTAAAACTTAAAATTAAATAACAAAAAGAGAGATTTTGAAGACTACCAAAGTTTTGTTAGGGAGGGCTTTTATTTCTGATCAGTTTTCAATTTTGGAGGAAATTTCTTATGGTTTTACGGTGACTTTTTGTACGGTTCTTCGGTTTCTAATAGGCCCCCACACCCCCTCTTAAAGTAAGTTGTGATGTTTTAGTTTCTTCATTTTTGAAATTGATTAATATTGGAGTCCATTACATTTCTTTCTCCTGTGTATCACCAGTGCCCAGTAAGTCAGATATAGCTTTCTTCAATTGTTTTATGCATGCACCATGCAGGTTGCAGGTAGAAGGTTACAGTTTGAATTCAGTATATTTTTTTTGATTCATGTAGTACTGCAGGTTTTCAGCTGTAAACTGCATGCATGTCAGTATCTTGTGGTTAGAGATATTCAGACAGTTCTTTTGGATTGTTCATTAACCTTGATTTGATCATATTAGGAAAATTTTACTTGCACTGTGCTGTTCCAGAAAATATCCAATACTCCCCTCATAGAGAGGATTGGAATTTCCTGGGGACAGAGGCTTCTGAAAGGCCAGAATACTTACAGGAATGCATGAAGCTTAACAACAATTTCTAGAGGAGTGGGGGTCTTAGATAAAATCCCTTCTGTATGATAGGTGCCATTACAATATAGTTGCCCACCTGGTAGCCTAGTGAAAGTGCATTTTGTCAGAGTAATTAAACATCAGATGAAGCATGTACACAGCATGTACCAAGGCTCATGTCTAAATGATTGACCATGAGTTGTGGTAAAATAAACTATTGATAGAAATATAAATATCTGTCCACAAAGTCAAATGTTAGCACAAGGAAAAACCAACTACCAGATACAACTCAAGTATATACAAACCATGATCAAGTTTATTGGAGAAACTACCCATCCCAAATTGAGAATATGATGCTAAATCCCTATCATAATGATAGACAGTAGTTACATTAAATTTTATTATTTAAAGCTGGCTTGATAAGTTAGAAAATTAAATATCTCAAATTTTTGCAAAAATCCCTCATGATCCACATAATGTATGCAAAGTAACAAAAGTAGGCACCATGTGCATGAGCTCATACCCTCATCTTCTCAAGCTCCTCTGTTTTGGAACATGAAAAATACTGACTGTATGTTCTTAGAAATCTCTTCTGATTTTTAAAAATCAACAGGTTTTAGCTCCAGTCAAGGAAGAACTGGTTCTGGTAGTTTGGGGGCTAGTTTGGAAATGAACGAAAGTATGGAGTTTGACCGCATAGATGCTGGAGAAACAAGAGAAAACATCTCACCTGATCTCTTGATAAGAATAAAAAATGATCCTGCATTTTTTATTTCATTTTCGGATGAAAGCCTTCATGACGTGATTAACTTTGAAACAGAACAGCTTTCAACTGCATTAGGTAGAAGTCTTGCTGAAGCCCAGCACAGCCAGGAGGCATGTCAACAGGAATTGGACAGAAGGATGCAGCTCAGGGAAGCCACTCAGTTGCTTAAACTTTTTGAGAGAGCCCGGCAGAATCAAACGAATGAAAATGATGTCCAATCTGGGAATAAGCGACCAAGGACTTTACATGAGTAAAAAAGAAAAAAACAGATATTTCTGTAGCAATTTACTGTGTATACTCAGCAATAGAAAATGTGCCACAGAACTTTTGATCTAATCTCAAAATCTTGGTATTCTAGGAGATCAAGTCACTCACGGCTGGGGTTTCTCTCTTGTCATCTAAAATTAAAACTTATGTCTCTTATTTACAAGAGAGGGTCTTAATGCCATGACAGGTCTTGAATTTGTCATTCCAGCAAGTAGCCCTAGAAATATGGACTATCTTTAGCCTGTTACATGTATTCCAACATTGCAACAAAGTGTGACTGATTTCCTTGGAGCTCAGTATCGAATGTAGCAAATACTCTAGTCGGAGAATTATTTTACTCAAAATAGCCGAGTCCACTGAATTCAGGACCTTGTCAAATGTACCTGAAGTTCCCAGTAATGAAGTTGTGGGCAGCTTAAAGTGAAGTTGGTAATATGCACTAACTGTATGGAAAGACAGTGACATCGCAACTACTTGATTCAAAGTCATTAGTATATCACTCTAAGTCCAACCATAAGTGGTACCCACTCAAATAGATACAATGTAGACACCATATTGCAGTACCATGAAAAGAAGCCTTATGACAATGTACAGATTTAGTAGTAATGATTTTGTAATTATATTAACATGGAGATCTTTTTTCTGATCGATCAAATGATGAGTCTAACACAAATAAACAGGGCAAAAAGGTGTATGAATATTCCTCGTTCTAAAAAAAGGCGCCGACAAACAAAAGAACAAGTGCGGACTCTTAGTCCGGGCGAAACGACTTTATACTCCGGGCGAAACGACTCTCAGTCCGGGCGAAACTACTCCGGGCGAACAGGACATCGGGCGAAACGACCGTAATTCGGTTATGATTATCAGACAGAGTGCAATTACGAGCTTAAATTTTCAGTTGATTTACGGCGAATGTTTTAGTGAATCTAGATCTAGCAAGAATCATGTTATACCAAAGGCGCTATAGCCTGGGCTTTTTTTCTTTCATCTCGATTCAAAGCATCTTCAGTAGCGTCACCTTATTTTTAGACTTGATTGCGAACGATGTAGAATCCCCGCACGAACTCAGGACTTTTGCGCAAGACGGGATGTAAGGTTAGAAATCGGTTTTGAGTGTTTACGGTTACACCTAAGGAAAACGCTATGAGATACTACGTATAGTATAAGAAAGTTAAAATGACTAACTAAACGCTGCTAAACGAGATTTTCCTTCTTTCTTGTCACAGAGTTATGTATAGTTTAAAAAAAGAAATCCATGGTGCGAATTTCTTTACAGTTAAGTGCAAGAAACTTCAGTATGCCATGGCAAAGCAATTTTGCATTGCTCTGTCACGCAATCCTTACTTGGAAAAAAAGTATTCGAAAACCATTCAGTGAGTAAAGTCAAGGAATTGTGATTTATTGGAGATAAATAAAATTGCACTTCTGGAATTTTTAAGTCTGTGTTTTGTTCAACTTCAAGTTTTCTTCGATATAGTTTGAAGAAATTCATATGGCTCAGTAGAACATAGATATCAGTGACGTGACAAATTATTATTAACTGCCATCCAAATAACTATTGGTTGGTTAAACAAAGGGTTCTTTTGTTTATCATACTCAATATTAAATAATAAAAAAAATGTTTGTAAACAAGTATGTTTGCTATGGTGCTGTCATGTTTGTGGACATGTTCCGAATTCTGGTGATTGTTAAAGGGCAGGTTAAAAAACAATCTCCCTTAACCCTTTAAGCCCTAAGAGCTGACTTATAGATTTTACTCTGTCTAACGCCA
>CM042749.1:20808960-20829292 GCA_022496165.2 Catalaphyllia jardinei
AAAACTGTATGATAACTTATAAATACTATAAACATGAAAAAACATGAGCGACAGTCTTTCCCAAAGTGGCAATAAATTAAGGCACTGCCTGTTTACAATATACCATCTGAAAGGCACTGAGCAGCTTATTTAAGAATTGACATCAGCAGTTATGAGGAAGATTAGCCATTTTAAGAGAAATTGCTTTAAAATGCAAAAATGAATTACTTTAAAAAATTAATGTACCAATTAACCTTCTACTATATTAGGTATAGCCCTAAACGTTAGCTTATTTAGCAGTGCATACATGTAGCTCCATGTGAAACAAGTCTTGCGTTCCATTTGCATTGCAAAAAAAGAACGAAAAATTTGTGGGGGTGGTCAACTGACCATATCTTTGATAGGAGAGGGTCACAACTTTATGATTTCAATGAGCAGATCTTCACACGACAACTTTCATGGCAAAAATTCATAGAAATCTATCAAATATTTACAAAGACATTGTGTGCCAATTGGCACTCTTAGGGAGTAACAGGTTAACTAAGAAAGTGGGATGATCACAAAGTCTGTCCAATCACTGGTGCTAGAGATTCATGAATATTTACTTTACCAAGTTTATTGATTCTTGATCTTATGATTATGTCCCACTGGTTGTTTGACTAACTGCTTCAAAGGGTTTTTGAAACTCAGTAGACAAAAACTTTTATAGTACAAGATATTCCTGTGCAAAACAGTATGATAATTCATTCCAAGTTTGAGAGATTTATGCCCAGCAACACAGCCATGGTTGCTTGATTTGTTGGTCACACATTCCATTTCTTTGTGCCAAAGATCTCAACTACATAGTTTGATAGGTGTTTATTTACAATAAGGATGCAACAGAGTTCACTTCAAGGTGGGCTGATTTTTCAATCATCTGTGAATGCTTTTTAACAATCACAGGCTATTCACATATTAAAATACCAGTATGTGATCATCCCATGTGTTAACCAATCACTGACGGGTCAGTAACGGTCTATTTTAAGAAAGCTTGATGATCACAAAGTCTGCCCAATCATTGGTGCTAGAGGTTCATGGAAATAAACGTAAGCAAGATTATTCATTCTTGATCTTATGACTGTGTGCTCTGGGTTGTTTGACTACCTGCCTCAAGGGGTTTTTTGGAATTCAGTAGAAAAATAGCACAAGATATTCCTGCGCAGAACAGCTAGAATCAAATCTCTTTACAGTGGCCAATTCATATTATCAACCGAGTTGATAAAACCAAATTACATGTATCGTGAGCTATCGATTTTTGAATTCCCCGCCAGTGTTCATTGATGAACGCAGCCACCCAATTGGTTGAAAATGATGGGGTACAAAAACCAGTGCAACCTTAAAGTAGTGCATTTCACATCACATGAACTGTCTGTAGACTTTGTTCAAGGAGTGTTCCTCAAGCTTTCAATTAATTCTGACTCACGTTTTGAGCTAAAACTAGAGCAGAAAATAGCTGCACTCCAGTTTAGCCCATCAGAGTGGAGTAATTTTATTTTTTAAAGTGTATTAATTATTTAATTATTACCAATTGCAAGAACTTCACTCACCCATAAACATGAAAAGGACAAAATGCACTAAACCACCAGAAAATATCACTGGCCCCAGGCTATCAGGCATGACTTTCTTTGCCTTCTGGCTATAGAAACCAAAGTTAAGTGGCCCTCTGCATTTGGCTAGTCAGAAACATGGGGAAACGCCTAACATGCAATGACAATGTGCCTTTAACAGTTGTCCTAACCATGTGCTGAACATTACATACATGACATGTTCAGGTGCAACTACACTCGTGAAAACTTTGAGGAGACCCCCAGGGTATAGCTGTTGTAGAGAGGTCATCATGTACACCAACAAGGTGCTTTTAAACAATTGCTAGAATCATGTAGACAACAGAAAGGACTTACTTTTTCAAAGGATTCCCTTCCATTGGAGAAGTACTTCCTAACTCTAGATTTTGCTGCATTTCTCATAACATCTTCCTTGGTGTTAAATGACTGGCTAAGTCCATCAAACCATGTCTCATCCTCACTACGCTTCTCTGCATCAATATTATCATCTAAACGATTGACAAACTCCACCATGACACTAAACATCTCATTGGATTCAGAGTAATGTATTAAATCATAAATCTGTTCAATGATCTCATCTCGTTGTGACATAGCTCTGAAAATCTTCTCAGTAGCATGTTTGAGAACTGTTACATCTGTTGACGAAGTGGACATCAGTTCAAGGATTAGTTTCCCACAGTACTGTATTTAATGGCTTAGTTTCAGAAAATCAAGCATGCCGTGAGCTGTACATGTAAAACACTAAATATTGCTAACAAAGTCTACAGCATACTACTTTTATTTGAGGATTCAATTTGGAAATTGAGTTAAGGTTATTGGCTTGGCCCCTAATAAGGTACAAATTGATGGCAGGCCATATAAAATTGACCCTGAGTCACAAAGTCATAGGTTGGGAATGACAAAACAAGAAAACAAACAAATAAAACATACACAGAGAAACAAACATCACAGCTATTTTATTACAACTTTAATGAACATATACTTCCATTTTCAACTCTTGTTCCTACTCTGTTATTAATTCCGATATGCCCAATCAATGAAAATTGATCATCGGAAGGTAATCAACATAATCAATAATTACATGTATAATAATAATAGTTAATCGAGTATTATTGATTGCCTAAATTAATTGATAAAAATCAAAACTTACAATTCAAATCCTTGCAACTGCTATTGATTATAATTATCAATTGCCATTGATCCTACATGTAATTGGAAAGTTTTAAAGAAAGATACATGTACTTTCAAATTTTCACTTAGCTTATGCATAAACTGTGCATGTCTGGCCAACTTATATATAAAGGATGTGATATTGATAGAGGGAGTACTGAAAGGATACCATGAGCCTGGCCTGTTTACAAAATTATGTGAAAGCAATGATCAGAAAAGCAATTGAGTCAAAGGAAAATGGACTCAAACAGTTAAAAATTTCCCTTGAAGTCATTTCATATAGAGCAAAGCAAGTCTTTTCTCCATTAAGCTTATATAGTTCTTCTCAACTGAAATGAAACATTAAGAGATATCAATCAGTGACAATCAAAATCCTTGAAAATCGATGAAAATCAATGATCATGAAAATCAATGTTAATCAATAATTTAAATCAATGAAAATCGATTCTTACAACTCTCATGATAATCGATTTTCATCAATTCCCGATATGAACAGATTAGTTTTAGTCAGTTACACTGATTGGACCCGATCAATTAAGGTTTAAAGCTTGTATCAATTATCAGTTCATCAAAACACTGACCCTCAGGCCATGGAATACCCCGCAAGACTCTCCAAATGAGTACTGTTTTAACTAGTAAGCTGTTATACCTTGCCTTTTTGTTCTGGAACTACTGAACACAAAATAGACAGGTAGATTCCCCTAAAAAATATTATGAAACGTAATTTGTTTACCCACGGAGCACCAAGGAGTTCACAACAACTCGTTCACAAATGTCCATGCATTCCAGGATCGAATTGTAATATATTATTTGGAAATGTTGGTTTTTAAGGAGAGGAGAAAATCGGAGTACTGGGAGAAAAACCTCTCGGAGCAGAGTAGAGAAACAACAACAAACTCAATCCACATGTGACACCGGGTCCAGGAATGGAATGCAGGCCACATTGCTCCTAACTGTGTAACTATGGCTTAGTTATGTGCATTGTTTACAATGTCCCAGGCTCAGCCTAGCCTAACTTATAACTCATTATTCTGGTGTCTATGATGAAATGTTTTTTATTTGCTCTGCAATGAACATACCAATTAAAGCTAGACCCAACAATGAAGCCCCCTACCCTACTCTTCCTCCCCTGGTGCTATTCCTAAATCAAACATTAGACTGGTTCCTCATTCACATTTCAATGGCTTTTCAAGTTATTATGTTGACACTTGTATAATTCTGATTCTGATTGGTACCTCTGATTGATAACAGCCGTTGAGAATCAAATGATCAAATCTCGTAAAATGAGATTACGCTTTTCGCACTATTTTGTGTTCAGCAGTTGTTTATTTCAAGAACAATTATTCAAAATGGTGGCTGAAGGCTGTACAGGATGAACATAAGCCATAGTTATGACTAATTTAATTAACTAGCAGCTAAGAACATTAAAGTGCACCTGTGACAAAAAATAAATTATTTTTTTCCTTTGGATTTCAAAACTATGTTAACTAAACACTAAGTGACCCAAGTTTTAATCCTTGATTTGAAAAAGGTACCTGTTTATTTTAACTGGAACTTTCCTATTTAATGATCCGCCATTACTAAATTTAAGTTCTTGAGAGAGCTGGATCGAGGAGAAAATGACGTCAAAGGCTCACTAGTTTAAGAATGCGATGCGTGTGTACGCTGCAGAATTAATATGCAGCACGGGAGTTTTGGGCTTTCACACTCTTAAACTCGCACTTTGCATACATAATAAGCTGCGTTCATACGCTGAAATTTTAAGCTGGTGAGCCTTTGACATCACTTTTCCCGGATCCAACCCTTTGAAGTCAAATCGGTCAGGTTTGAACGTGAGTAATGGCGGATCGTGAAATCCAAAACTTACACTCAAAGTAAACGGCCTTTGGATAAAAATGAAAGGTCAGATTTTTGCCAGTCAAGTGTTAAGCAGACACACTTTCAGAATCTCACAGGGGCACTTTAAATAGTACTCATTTGGACTGTTACTCTTAGGTTGATGACTACATGCAAACTACTTTCTATGCTGTCACTTACATCCTTCCCAAGTCTCTTCGGGTCGTACAAAGACAAAAACTGTTTGGTGAGGTAGAGAATTAAAATAATCGTCGTCCTCCACTTCAGTACCATCTTCGAGAAACACTCTACAGTCCGTAGTCATAGCCAACTTTTTCATCCCTTTCTTCTTCAGATCGGCAAGACTGTCGGCCACTATCCCTGTCCTTTTCCTTTTGTTAACATCTTGGATCTTGTAAGCTTTCATGCGGACCATGTTTTACTTAAGTTGTCCGCCATTTAAGGAATAATTTTGTGCCCAGTCTCCAGACGCACCATAGACCACAGCAAAAACACATAGGTACGCAGTGCGTGCACACAACTCTGGCCAAAAGTGTTGGGACACTTCGCGGTTTTTTCGTTTAGGTACACTTCGCAGGTCTTTCTGCTCACCTCCTCCTCCCCAGCCCCAATACAATATTGATTTTGGGTTATTTTTAGTTGGTCTACGTTAGAGAGACAGCGTGGTCGAGTGGTTAGAGCGTCGGATTTGAAATACTTAGCAGTTAGGTCGCGGGTTCAAATCCCGTTCTGACCGCTAGCTGATGTTGTTCTCGGAAGCCCCGAGTTCAACTTCTCGGCTACGCTTGCAAATAAACGAGTAAAGGGGGTAAGTTTCTAAAGAAACTGTGGTGCTACGTCGGTGGGAGTATTACAAGATAATTTGGTTTTATCAACTGAGTTGATAATGTGAATTAGCCATCGTAAAGGGATTCAGAAGCTGACGTTTCGAGCGCTAGCCCTTGCCCAGAATAAATTAGTTAAATGAAAAACGTTCGTTGATACCGTGAGGATTAAGAGTGCCGATTTGAAAAATACATTTTTGTTCAATTGAATCATTCTACGCAACATATGACAGTCTGCGGCCTCTCCCTGCATCAAGGAAGCGCAGCTCAGAAAGCCGCAAAACTCTAAAACAAAAATGTATTTTTCAAATCGGCACTCTTAATTCTATCAACGAACGTTTTTCATTTAACTAATTTATTCTGTTTTTCACGTTTCCAGGCACCAACCAATAGCGTAGCTCCACATTTATGTATATAAACCACACACAACCCACAATTCCTCGATTCGCTCCGACGAAGGGCTAGCGCTCGAAACGTCAGCTTCTGAATCTCTTTACGGTGGCTAATTCACATTATCAACTCAGTTGATAAAACCAAATTACGCTTGTAAATAGCCAACTGGTCTGCCTCCCGCCAGTTGGGATTCTTAACCTAGTTATGTTTATTTGAATATTAATTTGTCATTGTTTGTTTGCATTAGTCCTGGGGAGATTTTTCGTATACACAAAGTAGACCCACCACTATTCCAACGTTGCCTTAGGGAGAGGGGGAGGGGAAGGGGGCTCATAGATTGTGCTAGCGTACCTTGCATATGGGGGCTGCGTCCGCAATACTAGCAGCAGTCAAAACTTAACTGTCCTACCAAACCTACACGATAATAACCTTTTTCTTCGCGGCTAACAGAAATAAAGACACAGCTTATGTTGATTTAACCTCTTCTACGTACATACACTTTAATGAGCTTCCCTGAAAAGGGCTTTTCAGCATCAATATTAAAAAATTAAAATTAAAATTAACTTGAGGATTCCGGGTTTAATTTGACAAGGAACAGCATATTTTGTTACAAATACAAAACCTGGCGACATTCGACGAACTACGAGTGGATTCAACCTCGTTCAAGGGGCTTTTCCCAATTTCCAAGGGAAAAGCCCTGGGAACGAGGTTGCGAGCCAATTGCCAATCTGTCATTGGCAATTTGTTTTCTGTTAGTTTGAGAAACCAAGAGGTTCAAATGAAATATCAACTAAATTTGAGAGTCTTTACCACCAATGGAAGTATTTTGAGGAGGGAAATGGCAAAATGGTAACTCTCCAAATATCACGCAAAATAGAGAGTTTGTATGGACTGGTTAGACAGGCCATAAAATTGTAAGAGTTTGTATGGAATTTTGCAACTTTTGCAAGGCTCCCATTTGCACAATTTTTCGCCGAAAACTCGGTTGGGTAGCTGTTGAAGATAATTTATTTCCTTACAAGATACTGGAAATTCTTTCACCGGAAGTTACGCGCGAATGAATGACGTTTTAGTTGTAATTAAGTTCCCGGGTTAAAAAAAGGAGCGCTTACGCCATAGAAAAGGAAAAGTTGTGGTTTTTTCGTCTAAGGAAATTTTGGAAATGTTGGAGCTTTTTGGAACCTAAGTGGAAACAGTAGCTTTTTATTCATGAAATTTCACCTGAAATGTTTAGATATTCAATCTAATCAATATAAGAAACTCGCCCCAGTGCTCCACTTTATGCAATGGGCTATGCCGGACGCCGACGGTCCATTTTTTGCGCCACATTTGAACAAAATGTTTCATAATGTGAAGCATATATGAAATATTTCATATTTGAACTGCGGTTATAGATGCAAGTGAAGATTGATCATCGCAGTAAATTTTCCAGTTTAAGCAACTGGAAAGAAAAAATCAGGGCTTCAACGGGATTCGAACCCATGACCTCCGCGATACCGGTGCGATGCTCTACCAACTGAGCTATGAAGCCACACATTGGGAGCAAGATTAATTTATTGAGTTCATATCTCCCATGAGGAGTGAAATGATGTGAAGCATATATGAAATATTTCATATTTGAACTGCGGTTATAGATGCAAGTGACGATTGATCATCGCAGTAAATTTTCCAGTTTAAGCAACTGGAAAGAAGAAGCCTGAAAAAAAAATCAGGGCTTCAACGGGATTCGAACCCATGACCTCCGCGATACCGGTGCGATGCTCTGCCAACTGAGCTGTGAAGCCACGCATTGGGAGCAAGGTCAATTTATTGAGTTCATACCTCCCGTGAGGAGTGAAATGATGTGAAGCATATATGAAATATTTCATATTTGAACTGCGGTTATAGATGTAAGTGAAGATTGATCATCGCAGTAAATTTTCCAGTTTAAGCAACTGGAAAGAAGAAGCCTGAAAAAAAATCAGGGCTTCAACGGGATTCGAACCCATGACCTCCGCGATACCGGTGCGATGCTCTACCAACTGAGCTATGAAGCCACACATTTGGAGCAAGGTCAATTTATTGAGTTCATATCTCCCGTCATTACAGTCTTAAGAATCGCAAACACGCATGTGTCCAGCTTGAGGTTGAAGCTCTCGGTAGGGCACTGGAAGTGTTGAAAAGGCTTGAAGTGCTGGAAGTGGATGTACTAGAGGACGACGCCATCTTTGACCTGAGGCCTAAGGGACCGAGCCTCCGAGCGATACGCGTGGTGGCCTGCCGAGAGTCTTAGTCTCTCATTTGGCGAACACAGGGTGACCTGGAGTCCGCCGGACCATATTTGACCATGGGCCTTAGCACAGACTTATTTTCCAAAAACAATACAGCAATAAAATAAAAACTGAATTATTCAAGAACTGTGATGGTTTTTTTTTTGTTTTCAACACATAAAAGCTCGGATTATGCTAGCAGTGCTTTCACTTGTTTGCAAGCGTCCATCGCAGACGTTCTTAGGCTTGATGAATGTCTGCGTGGGAGGCTACCCGTGTGTGTGCCTTTTGAAACAAAAGAATATTTGACAGCAGGGTCAACTCCCATAACTGCTATTAACTTACGTCGACGTCAGCAAAGCAACGTTTTACCCCCCTATACCTACTGAATCCTGATTGGTCAATTCAAATCTCAGGTGCGCCAGGATAAGTTTTAGCAGAATTTTTTAAAAAAGTAGCAGTAGAGTGTGAAGTCACAAGAAATAAATTTATGAAATTATGGGATGTGGCGCCGTTTTCGAATAGAGCGTCTTTCAAAAAGGGCCCTCGCCCAAAAAAATTGATTGTAATCCCAGCCGAAATATAAAGGATCAAAGTTTGATATTGCCCCATATAGATCTCTCTAATTTTAAGTCGGAACCGGAACAAATTTTGAAGGGTTTGTCTGGGATGCTATCAAACTTTGATCCCTTATATCTCCATCGGGAATTGCAATTCAGAGCTAACTTTTGGGATGGGGACATTTTTTTAGTATCCTGTATAAGGTTATGACATCATATTCCATAATTTCGAAAAAATATTTTTGCGACGCTATCAGTTTAGGACTCTATTAGCCCCGTCGCATTGCTAGCATAATTCCTTTTCCCTGGCTTGCGGGTGAGGCGCGTTGCCCCTAAGCCAGGCCTTGGGAACAAGGTTGTGTTGATTCGGAGTACGGAGTGTCGACATGTAAGGCGGGGGTAAACATGAATAGGAGTGAATTTTGAGATGATATTGAAAGGGAGTTGTTAGGATTAAAATGGGTTGGAAACACTACCAGACAGTTGACCCCCTCCAAAAAGAGTCCCAGGTTGGTATCCGTCTACTAATTCGTCACTTCAAATTTCAATTTTCCAAATCCATCAAATCTTCAACATTTCATACTTTGCTCAATTTAACCTGTCCTTTGAGAAAAAAAATCTCTTTCCGAAAATGCCCAAAAATCACCCAACAATTTACACAAAACCGCCAAACAGTGGTTAATGAAATAAGCAGAGAGATTTAGCGTCGCTTGAAACGTGACCGAGATATTGGCAGAAAGGCCGTGTTAAGCGACGTCAAAACAGCCTTCAAGTGTACCCCCGCCTTAAATCGATCGTTATCAGAAAATTCAAGCTGTAAACAATTTCAAGTTCAAAGATACCAGGAATAGCACGAGCTCAACACGCTTGCCAAATTTGGACACAAAAATGTAAATTTACAACAGCAGAGGACCGAAAGAAACTTGGCACCAAAACGAGCGTGAGAGTAAAAGAAATGCTCCCACAAGGGAGCAAATGAGGCTTTTGCCTCAAATATAAAGGGGATTGCATTGGAGTTCCCTCGTGCGGATGGACCGGTGAGGGTAGGACTCTGGTCCCCATAACTCATCCCCATGAGGGGGTTGGGTGGAGCAGAGGCGGGGGAGCATTTTGCTCAGATAATTTTTTAAATTTTGCATTGTTAGATAAACATGTTAAAATACTTTTACTACTTGTATCAATATTAGTTGACTGTATCTGGTCCAGAAATTTGGATGTCGTGAAAGCTCCGTAATAGTCAGTCACAGCCTTGTGTTTTGAAACTTGATATATACAAAGGAGGACGAAACACGAGTCACCCTTCTATCCCGGCTGCATGGACCAAAACAACACTTTTATTTCGTTATCTCATCAAACAACGTCTTCCCGTAACCTGAGAGTTTTAGGGCCTGTTCGCATGAAAGTGGGGGACCCCGGAGAGGTGAGGTACCTCATCTACCGGTGGTAAATAAATGCTTGTCTTCATATGCAACCTCGGGGACGCGGGCTGAGGTCTAAAATGCAATCACTTGGTCGCTAAGTACGCACATAAACAAAGAACTATCGTTTGTTCCCGATGAAGCTGCTTTTCGCATTAATGTCGTTGCTGCAGGCAAAGCTTTAGTTTGATTCCGCTGATTAGCCTGACTATCCGATTCCACGCTTAAGTTTTCGCCAGCACTGTCAATTGGAGGTGAAATCGTCGAGGTAGCTCGCCACGCTCGAGTTATGTGATCACCCCGGTTAGGCGGGTTACCCCTCTCCGCAGCTTTCATATGGAGAAAAACTCACCCCACCGAAGCGGGTTACCCGGACAGGCTGATAGGGTAACCCGCCTTGGTGGGGTACCCACCTAACATGTGAACGCGATCAAGAAGAATAGAGAGATTGTATGGATAGATTGGTTACCCCACCAGGGCGGGGGACCTCACCTGCCTGAGGCCCCCACTTCCATGTGAAAAGGCCATAAATTAGATCAGCTCACTCCGTTTTTCACTTTAAGAACGACATCATGTCACGTATTATATGCTATACCTTCCTACTCGTTGTTGTCTCTGGTTTTGAAAGGGAAGCCCAGTCTTCCTTGAGAAAAAGAAGTGCAGCTGGAGAATTAGTTTTTCCAGCAAAAGAATTGAATCATTCTGGCGTTAACGTTCCTGCATTTGTGATGGGTTTGTATCGAACACATACCAAAGATGATAGGTCTGTGGAGAAAAACCCACAAAGGATCTCTGTCACTGTCCATTCCATTGTGGGCCAAGGTAATGTGGGTTTTATATAACTTGATTATGCTAAGAACGTCACCCGCGGTGCTGTCCAAGCAGAAGTTTGTTTGCTGTTTGTTCGAGGTTAATCGTATCTGGCAAGTTTAAATCGTGCATAAAAGCAATACTGGTTTTAGTTCCAACTGGATCTGATCAGAAGCTTCAGAAGTGCTCCTTTTAAGCTAAATACATTTACTCGTGATTCAGTTACACATGTAGCACGGTGTCTTCGCATCAAGATCGCTGAAATCAAAGTTATGACGTGAACAGTTTTGACTCATTGCCATAACACGATTTGCTTATAGCTAAATGTAGTATTTGTTCTCTTCACTAAAATGACGGTACAGAGAAGTTCGGAGCTCTTAGTAAATTTAATACGTTAGTCTGAAACCTTTATCTATTCGAACCATCTCAATAACAAACTGCCTAACGTGATACATGATACGGGCGGCTTCTCTGTTTTGGCATAACCTGGGCGCACTGAACACATAAAAAGCACAAGCTGTGGCCTTGACTAACAGATAATATCCTTAGCACACACAAAAAAACCCGCGACCTTCTACAGGTTCAGGCCCTCTCGCAATGGATGACTCATTCTGTTCAAGACATTGCAATTTCGAGATGTGTGACCGAATGAAAATCACTCCTCAGGGTAGAAGCTAGTCATTCTTTTCTAGCCTTCCTATGTGTTATCCTCTGATTGAGAATTACAAATTGCCACTTACATAAATGGTTAAAAACGTGACAAACGCTAACGGCTCAAAATAACTTTGCCAAAGTTGATGGCGATTTCCTGTTTTCGTCTAGGCCTTTGTTTCTCGCCAATTTCCGCAACGTTTTGAGTTGATAAGTGCAAAATGAGCTCTCTAAATTGTTGCAATCAGATGAGTTTTGCACTTTTCCTGTTTATTTTTGTAGGACTCAGAACTCTGCCTTAATTTTACACAGTAGCCTAGCCATCTATTAATCAAGGCAATTCCAGAAGCATCATTTCTCTCTTAAGTCTGTCACAAGCCATCCAACCAGAAGCCGGTGTAATCATGTCAAGTCTCCCTGACTGGGGAGAGGCTGTAGGATGTAGGACGTGTTTCGCAACGCTCCGCTCATCGTACAATTGTTTGGTCGTCTATGGAAGTTTCCTGTGGTTAACAAAATCAAGAAATCAAATTACATCTAGCAGCTCAGAAGAAACGTCACCCGAAGGAAAAAAGTTGAAACATACGTACTCTCCTGACTCAAAGGACTCAGATGATGAAGACCAAGTAATGGCGGCTCTGAATCTCACAGGTGTTACAAAGAAACTGGACCTAATTTTAGAAAGGCTTAGCAATCTAGACTCGTAGATGGAGGAATTAAACAAAGCTGTCAAAGGTTTACAAGGCAAGGTTTCCTCCCTCGCAATAGATGTTGTTTCAATTAGAGACAAGCAGAAGAGTCTCAATGAAAAATTCACACATGTAGAGAGCAATTCCAAATTTGTGGACGGCCACATTAAAGAGCTTCAGGAGAGGGTGGAAGGAAGAAAGGATGAAATAAGTGGCTGTCATAAACAAATTCTGTACCTCGAGGAGTATAGCCGCAGAGAGAATTTAAAGTTCGAAGGAATTCCAGAATTACCCGAATCGTCCGGTCAACAGAATGCAGCATCGAAGGAGGACACGAAAGAAGTCTTAGTTAACTATATGGAAAATGTCCTTGAGATTGAAGACGCCAAAGTTTTTTTTTTTTGCGGTGTACACGATGTATTTTAGCTTGTTGGTCATTGAATTCTTCTACAATCTCGTTGGTATTTGCCGATTTCTTGATATCAGATTATTAATTAAGAGATGGGTGTTGATACATGTAAGCTAGTCTCGTTAAATGTAAGGGGCATTAGCAATTTTCTGAAAAGAAGAATGATATTTAGGTGGTGTCGAAAGCAAAAGACAGGGGAAAAGAAATATTCGCTTCATGCTACAGAACCCGGGATAAGCTCCGGCCTGATGGGCCACAATTGGTGCGTATGCAGACTTAACTTTACCAATAGAGTTGTTAAAATACAAATCGTAACCCAAGATAAATGTAGTGGTATCCGCTGCCTTGCCACCGGGGCAGTAGCCCAAGAACATACAGCGTACAAAATTACTATATTTCGCTAGCCTCTAACTGAACTAATTTCTTAATCCTTCGTTTGCTTATCCTAAAACACTACGAGCTACTGCATCAATGCCGGAGTTCATTGTTGTTCCAGGCTATTCCATCATTGGCAAGACAGTTATTCTGTTCGTGAATATTACTTACTTAATAGGGTATCTAAAAGATAGTAATGCTGCGGCACTGATCTATCTGCGCGTTCCAAGTCTTACATTATAACCCTTATTTCTTTAAGTCGTGTCAAGTTGTGGTGTGTAAAAATCTGTCCTTGTATGTATCAACTTCATGCATCATGACGAATCGATGGCGAGGCGTGACAAGGGATCGAGACAATGACGCACATACAAATACACACAGGACACACATCACCCCCCCCCCCCCCCCGCCCCATTTGGTTAGGATTTTCGCTGGACAATACACTCTTTTGTAAGTCAAGCTTTCGCTCCTTTTATGCCCTTATCTTTTGTTTGATAGAAAGGGTTTCTATTGTTCGCAAGACCAAGGTTAGGAATCACTGGCGCGTAGCAAACTCACCGAGCGCGAAATTCAAATATTTTCGGAAGCGATAAGTGTTACAAACACAGCCTTCATCGCGTGGTATTAAGATGTTCTTTCAAGAACGTTACTCTCCGGGCGGCAAAACAATCCGTGGGTGTCGCGATCTAATCAAACTTGGAAGTTACATTTGTATTTGAATAACAAACGGCTATTTCACAGTCGAATCATTAAAGCGTCTGTTAGATTGGCACATTATCATTGTTAGTGAATCAAAATTCAAATCCTCCGCTTTTTTTCGTTTGCTTATTTTCCTTAACTGCATTTACAACATGCGATGCGATTATAAAATTTGACGCAATGAATATGTAAGAAAAGATGTTTACGCGTAGCCGGCTACGCGTAAACAAGAAAAGTCCCGGGACATTCTGCAATTTAGCCGAAACCAGCAAACCAGCGAGAAAAACTTTGTTTGCTTCATCGACCGTCGATGTAGCTTGTGCACAACGCAATGAAGAGTGGACACGTGAAGAACTCGGTGCGCTAGTGGAGTATGTAGCCCTTTACTGGGATGGCGCTCACACCCATGGATGGCCAAGCACAAAAAATCTGTGTTTTGGGGATGATTGTGCTGCAGCAATCGAACAGAGTACAAGTCAGCCAAAACGAACAGGTAAGCCTTGCAACACGTTATAATTTTAATTTAGAAGTTTTAGACTTCTTTTATTTCAGTTTGCATTTTATTATTTATTTTGCTCTTAATATCTGACTGATTTGGTGGACATTATGTTTTCAAAGTTGAATTCTTGGTGCTTATATTAAACTTTTCATGTATTTAAAATATTGGTGAAGTTCGTTTTCGTGCCCAGAGGCAAATAGCATTGGTCAACAACAAAACAAAAGTAATATTAATACTAATACAAGAGTGTGTATTTTATCTGCAAGATCTGCACATGATCATGTTTATTTGGGGCAGAAGTCCACAGAGGTAAATAGCCCAAAAATCTCTGGCCTAATGTTGAAATATATTTTAGTTGTTTAAGGAGTACAGTCACAGTATTTTGAATTATTTTTATCATCTACAAAATTACCATTAAATTGAAGGAAACCTGAAACTAACACTTTAGAAAGATAGAAAAACACCAAAAGACACAGTAGCAATGAACCACAAAGGAATATTATATTAATTAGTCAGTCAAATAGATTTACAGTATGCTTCTTTGTCTCCTGTTGGGTTTATAGGATCATCTTGTCGCACACGAGTGTTGAAACACTTGAAGAAATTTACGTTGTCTGAAGCTAAGGAGCATTTTGGTGTGAACTATTTTCAAAGCCATGCAACTCTCAAAGCACCTTCAAGTATTCCTGCAAGTACTCCATTACATCAAAATACAAGTGACTTACAAGAGGACTGGGCTTCTCTTTCACCTTGATTCAGAACTTCTCCATCTGCAAAGGCTCTAAGGAGCGAGTCACCTTTGGGTGAAGCAATCCCTCGTTTGATTACTTTGTTTAAAGAACAGATGTCAAGCAGGATGAGGCAACATTTGATAAATTTTTTGTTCAAAATAATAATATTAGAACAAGAACATGGCCTTGAATTCCTCCATTTTTTAATGGTGACTGTTTAAATCAAATTACAAGGTCTATTCTGACATTGTACAAAGCTGGGAAGGAGAACATTGTTTATCAATTTGCAAATATAATTGCTGAAAGAAAAATGAACATGGAACGTACGCCTTTTGGTTTAATTGATTATAACATCCGCTTTTTTAATGCCAAGAACACTGTCAAACTAAAGATGGAAGATCACTATGCTATGTGGCAGGAAACAATGTTTGCCCATTTTGGCCACAAGTGGGTATCACTGAATCGTGGTCCTATGTGGCAGTATGATGAGGAAGTCCAAGATGTAACAAAATCCAATGCTGAGTGTGACATTCTGGCAGAGGTCCTTGGATCCTCTGGTGTTCATATGGATGATGATATTCATGTGTACAATGTTTCTAAGGTGGTTCCAGAATTGGAGAGTGGGAGTTCTTCTGTGGTGGGCAGTGAGGCAGAAGTGTTTACCCAGAATGAGGAAGATGATGATCTTGTGCCTGTTTCTGGGCTTAGCGCTGACACATGTTTCATTGTTGAAGAAGATATGTCCTTGCTACGTGTCTTCATGCAAGCGTGAAGATGCAGAACCTGAGCATGTGGTTGTTAGTCCAGTTTCGAACGAAGCCAGTGTAGCAGTACAGTCACATGGGTCAGAACCAGTTGCAGTTTCAACTTTGTGGTCTTCACTCTCTGGAGCTGACATTGAAGAAATTCATGAAAGTAGTGACAATCCATTCCTGGTGGAACAACTTCATGGAGTAACACCACAAAAACATACAGTCAAAAACCACAGTGTCCTGTATAAACCGGAAAAGGTAAATGTTGTGATTACTGCAGAGATGTCAATAGACTGTGGTTGTACACTCAGTAAGATACCTGTACCATCATTCCTGCTTTGCATACTCTTGGCAGCAGCAGAATAACTTTTGCACCTGCTCCTGGCAAATACCTACCTATATTTTCTGGAGTTTACATTGCTACTGTATTCGTTATACATATGTGATTTGGAAATAGCGTTGAGTACATCCTGAATGTCATTGTGTTGGTGATCGTCTGTTCTGCTTTAACAATGTGTATGACTGTATGAGGCAAAGTATTACATAATGGGAAGTTTTGTAGAACACAATACTACATTGACCAGCTACAATTGTACCGGGAAGAGGAACATGAATCCATACACAAGTGGCATTGTGCCCAACAAAATCAATTCCAATTTCCAGTTTTCTGTAAACTCGCACACACATGTACATGTTTAATAATCACCAATGTTAAACTAAACTGAACCTTACTTGTTGCTTTTGTCTGATTCAGGCCTATGTCAACATTGCGGGGTTGGTGTGCGCCAAATACAGAAGAATCAAAGAGCACAACTACACAAGGAATTCTGCAATACAGGTCAGTGGTATATTCTTATCAGTTTTAGAAGTGTACCTGTTGCTGCACTTATAAAATCCAGTTGTGTCCTGTCCACTACCCCAACCCAGAATCACACATGTCACCCTAAGGGATAATGCATCCAAAGTGGTATGCCTGACAAGAAGTTACTTAAAATTAACCCTTAATTTAAAACTAACATTACTGCTGGACAACAAGGTAATGGAAGCTCCTGCTATTTGCAGATAACAATATTATTAATTGAACATACATAAGATTTTTTAGGGTTTGAAATTTCTTTTGGTGCATTGGACGACACACTGTGTATTTTAGCATAGATATAATGCATCCTCATGCATGCATTTTTTCCCCTGTTTTATAAATAGATGCAAGTTTTGAAGAAGGCACATAACAGCAATCATGGTACTAGGTGGTGGATCTGATTTAATTTGATTTAAAGGCTAAACTTATTTAAGCTGAAAGAGGATTGTCGTCGTGTCGGGTTTCCGTCACGCGCCATAAGCCTCACTCCGGGCTAGTCAGTAGATGAATCTCTGGCACGAATATGCCCCTGTCTCCCCTTCCACGTGTGGCATTTATAAGAGGGCATTGTTAAGCTTCATCCAATCAGCGTGGGCTAAACAGAGTGACGGTTGCTCCTTGGCACACGAAATCTGTGCCGCGGATGCTGATCGCTTCAAAAGCTGCATTTCTCGAAAATTATTTGGCGGTTAGCACTTGGATTTTGAATGGATTTTGAATTGAATGCCACGAGAAAAAACGTCAACCTTTCAGTTTATCTAGTGTTCGATTTGGAAGCCGGGCGATTCTAATTTCTGGGTGAAAATCGGCTTCGCGATGGATCGGTCGAAAACGAGCTTTCCACCCTTGTCTCCTTATAACGTATAGTAACAGTCAACGCAAAACCCACTAAATCGCTCAAATTCGCCATTTAGAGATCCAGAAACGACAATGCACAACAACTGAGGTAGGTTTACATTTATTTTGAGCTTACGAGTTTACGATATTAAGAGTCTTCAATATTCTCCCATACATTTCTTTATATTTCGAACATAAACAGACACACTGCTTGTATGGGCGCCCTGTGTCCTTACAGGTAAATTAAAGCAAACCATAACCACTAACCTTTCTCAACTGCAATCCACGTGCGTAACGACGTCAGCACAACGGTGTCACAACCTCGTGTTGTTCGTGGTCATGAGCAGACGTGGCGCAATGCATTCTGCTAGAGGGCGCAATGCATTCTGGTAAAAAGCCGCAATGCATTTTAGTAAAAAGCCGCAATGAATTCTGGTAAAATGTGATGAATTTGAGAATTCGTACTCCCTTTTATATGTTCTTCTTAAATCCTGTTTATGTTGCTGCTCGCTCGCTACGCTTGCTGCGCAGCAACAATTTCAGGTCCATGAAAAATTATGGCTGCAAAATTTCCAGGACTCTGAGATATTGTTTTACCGACGTTATGTTGATGACACATTTTGCTTATTTCATTCGGAGAACCAAGCACTTCTATTTTTCAACTATATTAACTCCAGGCACCCAAACATCAGATTCACTATGGAAAAGGAAATGGATCATAAGATACCTTTCTTAGATGTTTTGATTAAGAATGACACTCATTTTCCTGTCACTAGTGTTTATCGTAAGAAAACCTTCACGGGCCTTTTGACTAATTACTTTAGTTTTACATCGCATTCCTGCAAACTGGGTTTCATTCGCACGCTTGTTGACAGAGCCTACAAAATCAATAACACTTGGTTGGGTCTTACCGAATTCTTTCAGAAGAATCTTTTTCCAATCTATCTAGTTGAAAACATTATTAATCGCTACCTCGCATTTACTTGCCATGACTGCAATTCCCCGGCTTCTGTCTCTGACACTGCACGTACCTTTTACTTTAAATTACCTTACATTGGTCCTTTTTCTATTATCACGTAGAAAAAGATTCGCCATTTTGCCAAACGTTATTGTAATAACACTGATATTAAGCTAGTTTTCACATCCTTTAAAATCGGCAACATGTTCAGTGTGAAGGATCCTGTCCCTTGTGGGCTCGGTGCGGATGTGGTATATAAGTTTTTGTGTGCGGGCTGTGGTGCCTGCTATGTCGGCGAAACTACCCGGCATTTTTCCACACGCGTACGCTAGCACATTTTCAGTGATAGGTCCTCGCGAGTATGAAGTTTAAAAAGATATCTATTTTTCTTTCTTTAAAGGGTCTACTCGCAGTCGCAATAAATTTGTGTGCATGCGTGAGTAGTTTTACTTTATCTGGTACGGTTGTAGGACGAGCAAAGGATAACACGGGTTCCGGTTAGAGACCGGATTTATCCGGCGGCTTATATTAACTAACTTGCTATGTTTAATTTGTATCATATTTGTTTGTTACGCGCATTTGATCATATTCACATGGAAAATGTTAATTATTATTATTATTTTTGTTATTTTATGCTTTTGATGCTTAGCTAATAGTTCATTTTGTCTGCATATACGTTTCCCTCAAAACGTGTCAGCTCGTCTGAGTTCGCTTAAAAAATGTTTAACATGGCATAGGTTGTCTGACGCCTGGATTTGGTAACGCTCTTACATTGTGTTTTGCATCGGATCATGATGCTGTAGAACCTGAAAATAATTCACAAGTTGGCTACATAGCATAGCTTGACTTCGCGCCTTGGCCGCTTGGACTTTTACACTATTCACACTGCATACATTAAAGTGACGCATATAAGATCAACACGTGTGAATAAATTATCACTTTGGCTCAACTGCAGCGCGGTTCGGTTGTGCTCCAGTTCGTGTCGCTCGAATAGTTGGAATCTCCTTGCCTCGTGTTATTACTTTACTTGGATGGCGAATGTACAATACCCCGGCCCGGTTCGTGGTCGTCTGAGACCTATACAAGTGGATGAATTGCAAGCGGGCGCGGAACAAGCGGCCCAAGATGGTCAAGTGCCTCGTGGAGACGTAGAAGTTTTGCCGGCGCCAGTTCAACCTCCTCAACCGGCTGAAAACCAGGGCGCTCAACTTGTTGTGGGCCAGGCTATCTTACCTGCTCAAGCCCCACAGTTTCCACCGGCGCAAGTTCCAGCCCAACAAATTCCGCCGGCGCAAGTTCTAGCCCAACAGATTCCGCCGGCGAAAATTCCAGCCCAACAAATTCCGCCGGCGCAAGTTCCAGTGGCTCCGCAAGAAGCTGTGCACGTGGAACCAACTCAAGGAGAGCTTGAGGTAAATGCGTTTCGTTTACATGTATTTAATTTCGTGTTGTATGGGGTTTTTCATTATTTTTCGGGTTTTCCCCGCTCAGTTTGTCCGCGTTTGCCGGTTAGTTGGTTGTGAACAGCTCTAGTGTATTAGGTTTGGACCTTGGCGGGTTTCTTTTTTTTTTTTCCTTTGTTTTTGTTTTCTCTGTTTTTTTTTTTTAGTATTGTATTCAACACACCGGGATATTGGAGTTATTTGTAATGGAGTGAATGCTTCATTACCGGCTTTCGCGGATTGTGTTTTTTTCTCTCAATTGTTGTCGAGAATTTATATGCAACACTCAGATGGGGCGGGAACTTACCGTTCACTTATGTGCGTGTCTTTATTGTATAGAGGTGAAATGTTGTAACTCAGGATAGCGCGAATGAGCTATGGGGTGAGAGTTCACCAAAAGGGAAAAAGGGAAAAAAAAGAAAGAGCAATGGGGCGAGAGTTCTCCATGAGCAATGGAAAGTGATGGGGCGTGAGTTCGCCATGAAAATAGAGAAGAGAAAGTGATGGGGCGAGAGTTCGCTATGAGAAATAGAACAAAGTGATGGGGCGAGAGTTCGCCATGAGAAA
>CM042749.1:20833848-20844626 GCA_022496165.2 Catalaphyllia jardinei
AGTTTTTAAATTTCGCAGTTCAATTCTGCTTTCGCTGTAAGTTTTCATTCCACGAGGAGTGATGCTCAAGTCAGGTTTGACAGTGGCATGCTTTTCCTCCACCTACATGTATCACAATTCCTTGCTATGCACAGTAACCAATAAAATTTCTTCATTTTGTATAGATAATAGTGTGAGATTACGTCAAATGGCTTTTTTTTGTTTTCGCCAAAGTGGGCAAAGAATAATTATTTTGAAATAAAAAAGCTTTTCGTTATTATATAAAAACATCAATTATATAGAACATCAGTGACACACTCGGCTATGCCTTGTGTGCCACTTTTTTGTTCTTGCCACATTTTGACGTCATCTGTGATCTATTGCTGAACAGATGCATGGCAACATGGAATCCATTTGTTAAACAGATCACACATGATGTTGAAATGTGCTAAGAACAAAAAAAAGTGTCCCACAAGGAGATAGCTGAGTACAGTACATGTACATGTCACTGTTCTTACCACATTTTATATTCAAACGTTTTACATGTTACATGTACTTATCCAAATTATAGCAATTTGACTTAATCTATTGTCTATACCAAATGAAGTCACCTCATTGGTTGCGATACATACATGTAGCAAAGAATAATTTGTGACTGGTTCTGGGAAATCATACCACTGTCAAACTCGAATCAAGCACCCTTATTGAAAATGCTGGAAATGTCAAGTCAGTTTGTGTCATCGGAACCTCCCTGTTAGCTAGAAAACCTGAATGTCGCCTTAAATATTGGGGGAGTTCAAAAATACACTCGCAAAACTTTTGGTCAACATCAACATGTTGGAGGGCCATTGAATTAAAGTTTTGAATGAAAGGAGCGTTAGTGACAGTGAGAATTTGTACCCTCGGTGGTTACTGACTCTCAAATCAACTTGTTAAAATACATGTAGTGTCAGAGACACATTCTAGCTTTGATACAGCTAGCCGTAAGGTGATGTTAGCTAGAGGTACATTGTATACTTTTCCCAACACTGTGTCATGAAATGAACTGGAACATTTGTGTCAGAAAACAAGGTTATGTGTTTACTTTAACTGAGTGGTGTTTCATTCCTTTCAACAATCTGTGTCAACAATAATAATTTGAGACTGAGAAAAGTTGAATTTTTAAATAAATTTATCTCAGAAAATGTTTCACTTATTGGTTTTGTTAAATTCAAGAATTTTGTGTTTGGTTTAGTCTTGCTCAACTGCTGACTGAGACTGTTCAAGTATTTTTTCTAAACAAACAGTTTTTTCTTTCTTTCTTCCTGCTTCTCATACCTGTTCACAGCCTTGGCAAGACAAGTAAATTGTACTTTTTCACCCCATCACATAAAATTATATTATCTAAATTCTCAAAACTTTGGACCATATAAAAAGAGGATGGAAGTACAATGTTTGTGGCATTGGTGTCATCTTAACAACATGTCTGTCCTCTAATACATCACAGTGATCCATCTACATGTAGAAATAGGCAGTAGTGAGTCCAGGGACTCACACAGAAGAACTGTGAGTCCCTCATACAAAGGAATGAGTCCCATAGAGCATTTTAGCTCATTTCCTGTGCAGAATGTGTTGTTGCATTCGTGGGACGTCCATAGCTTTGTAACCAGGCAATTTCCTTGAAACTAGTTTCCAGGCTCTTTGGTGAAAGACCTGGAGGTTAAAAGTTTGTCAGACATGAACTCTCATGTTTTCGTTGCGGTTGCAGGAGAAAAAACATCTTCAATATAACCAATCTCCTTGGAATTTTTTCTTTTGGGGTTGTAAGGAAGCTGCTCTATTGCTAATTTGGCACATTTTTTGTTTCATAAGAAAAAAAGCTCAGATTATGCAGATTTGGAACTTAGCAAATTTCAAGCAGAGCCCTATCACTGCATCCTGTCAGATGCCCTGTTACATGTAAGAGAGGAAAAGACATAGGCCGTAATCGTAATCATAATTGTTTGTGCCCAAATGGATGCATGCGGGACTAAATATGTGTGTCTTTTCGGAACTTTATGCGTCTAAGATGTGGGATGCGCAGACAGATGCACTGCAGCATAGGTGAGAACTAATAATGCAAGAATAGTTCAAGACTTATTGTATAAACATACATAAACAGATGCAAAGACAGCATAAAAAGAACATAAAGAACTACAGTGTATTGCAATGGACGGTATTATTATAATCTTACATCTCTTTTTCCTGTTTCATCTGGTTCTTCTGTTTGATAGAAAAACAGAAAATCAGTAGGAAATGATTAACATGTATAACATTATTGAATTGCAAAAGCAGAGCTTACTACGGACCATGTAATTAACAAACTCCTCTGATCTAATAACAAAGCTACAAGTATGTACAGGTACATGTACATTGCATGTGGCAGTATTCACGATTAGTGGCCGAGTCTTGCTGATTGTGATATGTCTAGCCCATTGACGCCTGAATGAAATTGCCCGCGACCCACCCCTTATTCCCTGGCGTTTTTTTAGAGTATTTCAGAGCGAGCGAAAGCACAAAAATAAACCATATGCGCAGTAACCACAGACACAAGATCAGGTTTCAAGATGTCGTTTATTTAGAGTCGAATGAATGAAGGGCCAAAATATTAAAAAATATTAACAAAAAGACCTCAACTTGATATGTAAAACTAATTAGAAAGCAAGAAATTATAATATTTCTTTACCGCGCGACAAAATGTCCAGCGAAAGCCGAGAAAATTGAATATGCAAAAATGATTTAATTATTGACTTCAGACGACAAAACGAAACCAAATACAACAGAATTTCCTTCCTTTGTACTATTTGGGCTGACATTTGAGAAAAAAACAGAAAATAAAAGCAAAGAACTCATCAAAAAATCAATCCGAAAACAAGAAATCGAATAATTTCTTCGCCGCGTAAAGAAATGCCATTACGGCCAAAGAGAAATAAAATTTGTAAATCAAAAAGACGAAAAAATCAAGCCAGTTATTTTGAGATCAATCGTATTTCAACTTAGTGCCCATTTAATTCTTTCCTCATTTGTTTTGTAGTAGCTGAATAAGACTCCAAAACATATTTGAACAAAGCGATTTACGAAATAAACAAACCGCCTCATGGTCGCCGTAAATTAAATATGCAGAAATCCAGCGTGAAAGTTGCTGTTCGCTTTTAAAACCCAAAATTCGCAGATACATGGGACCAAATCAAAGAAATGCAAAAGGAAGCTCAATAACAATAAATTTTCATTCAAGCTGAGGCGAAGAAACCTATTTAAAAGGAAAAAAAACTTCCAAATTCGTAAACGTGCCTTCGATCATGAGCACATGTTCAAATTAATTCTTCACGCTAAAGTGCGAGCTTGAGTTTTTACCGACGGCATTTGCTGTCATTTTAACGCCCGTGGCTTTACCAATCATTCTAAAAGTTGAATTCAACTTCGAAGTAATAATATACATTACCATTTTTGTTTCTCAAATCCGAAAAGCTGCTTTAGATATGTGATCTGTTGTCAGAACTTACTTGAAAGCGCTCCGATCTTCATGTTTCGCGGCGATAGTAGGAAGAAAAACTACTTCACCAGAAAGGTTTGAGGACTTTGTAGTCTGTGATTTTCCATTCTGAGGCCACCTAAACATTGATTTGTATTTTTCCTTTCTATTTCGAAAACCAAAGCAGTAATTTCTCCATGTTAAGAATGAAAACAAGACCTTTGAAGTTTAAGATTTGGCCCGCAACGCGCCATGATTTACTGCACTTTTCGAGCGCACGATTTTACGAAGAAAAACTGTCTTTCTAGGACCCCTAAAGTCCTCTAAAAATATGCTCAGAAGGTCCATTCTGATTGGTTTATTTGTCCTAAAGAACAATAAGAGAACCAAAGAGTCTTCAGCGAGGGTAGGGAAGTCAATTGTCCCCATGTGCATTTTTCGGGCGGTTACGGGCGTCACAGGGAAATGGAGAGGTTTTTCGCATGGGCGGTTACGGGCGGCACAGGCGTCAATGGGCTAGGGTAGTCTTGTTCAGTTGTAGCTGTTGTCGTTTTTGTGTTTAAATTCTACCTTAGAAACGGTTGCAGTTATGTTTCTTTACTTTAGGTAAATTGGCCCCCAAACTTTCTTAACTCTTAAGTTAATTTAGGAGGTCAATAGCACTCTCCATTGTAATTTAATTTTTTTTTATTTAATCAGTTCAAAATCTAAATGGGGTAAATAAAGATGAAGTTGTTCTTTAACATTGAAAGTTACATGTATGTACATCTATACATCAAAAATGACTCAAAATATCATCGCATACTGTAGCTGCTCTAAGTTTAAGCATTACCTCATTGTACACTCTACATGTAACACCACTGACACCATTCACGCCCACAAGTCAGCAAGCAAACCAGTGAAAATGAGAGCCTGCCCAGGGTGTTTGCAAGCAAATGCAGTACTGTCTCTCATTGGCGAAAATTGGCAGGTTCTATTATTATGACAAAAAACTGGCATTGGCAATTCCTTGCTGGATTCATTGATTCTTGATTGATTCATTCAAGACCCTGAACAAGATCCTGATTTCACAAGCACTCAGATTATACACTCAACTTGACAAATCAGATGACTGAAAAATCTGTATTCCATTTTATAGTCCACACATCTTATTCAGTGATTGCTTTACTTGCTTAGCTATTCTACCCTGATATTCATGAGGTCGACTTGTGGCAAGTCTAACTGCTCAGGTTTCCATAGGAAAGCCCAAATCATAGAAATCCAGCAATTCTTGGTTGCCAAAAGAGGGGTCATGGTCCCAGGTATTCTAAGTGTGGACTGTGGAAACTGGGTACAAAAATGTGACATCTTTCTGTATTGTGCTCTCTCTTCGTGAGCACATAATTATACAGAATGCGGTGTTTTGAGAAGAAAGGTCTTGCCGGAATCACGCCTTATACATTCATCTCATACAAAGATGTCATATTGCTTCTAAGCCTGCCAAATGAGCAAAATTCATGCTTGAGTGGTTCTCACGAGTAACAAATGACCCATAAAGGAGATTGAACTAAGAAAGCACTGACAAAAATGAGTACTAACTTAAAAACAAACCACATGTATTATGCTGAGAAGTGTACCTCAGATGTTGAGGAAAACAAGAATCTTCATGAACAGAACTTCAAAGATGAGGCAAACAACATGTGATTGGATTAGGAGAACACTCAACAAAGCAACTTGAATAGTAAATATCCAAGCATAACTCTTGTGGTAAAATACATGTATCCTGATTCTATTATTTGTTTTTATTGTGTTCAATAACAAGCTTACCTTGTAAACTACGATTTGACTTTACGGTACAAACTAAACTCTCTTAGAGCATCTAGTTAATTAAGAGTTGGTTGCAACTGGAACTAAAAGCTTTCAGGTGTAATTTGCTGTCATGTTTGTCTGAAGTTGTATTGAGAAAACTTTGTACATTGTATGGACAGGATTTCATTTTCCCTCGCTTGCTCCCCTTACTGACATATCTCTCACAGCTTTGCCTTTGCTTGTGCTACAGTGCATGAGAGCCTGCTTGTTTGCTCGCTCGATAGAAATAAGACATGGTAACTCTCTAAGAATGCACACAACTCAAAATCACCAGCTTCTTCCAATTTGTTGTTTGTTACAATCTTCTTTAATATTTACAATACGTCTTTACCCTCAAGTTTCCATCCATAATGAGCTAATTTTGAGTCACAATTCATGAATCAAAGTGGCAAGGAACTCAATTGGCATTAATTTGTCCATTTGGTAGTGCGGTTATGTTCATCCGATTCAGAGCACATGTAATTTTGTTGATCAGTTCTAAATTCCACGCTGGGATAGCTTTACACGACTTGAGAGTGTGCATTTATCATGTCCCAGAGTCCTGAGTCCTAGAGTGGCAGTACAATATAAAACAACTTGATCAGTGACCTGTATTGCTGTGCGGCAAAAGGAAAAGGAGCAAGACAAGCACACATTTGCTGAGTAGTTTCTTCATATATACCTAAGTTTCACATTTTGATCTAGCCGCACAATAGATTTTTTCTATTGTTAGTTACGTATTCTTTGAGCATCTCGAAACTTGAAACTCTATACTCAAAATTCAAGCCTTGAAACTTGATCCATTCTCAAAAGCATTGAGTATTGAGGATTGAGCTTTGAGTCGAGACTGTCAACTGTCAAATTTGACCATTACTGTTAATTCACTTATACACTGTAAGGGAAAATTATAAATAAGGAGCTCTTAAAAATAAAACTAAGGCTTCAAGATACATCAGCACCATCCATGACTTAATTAAACGCAAAGTCCCCTGTAAATTTTTTCTACTATGTACATACATACATACATACATACATATTTTATTTAACAAAGCAGGTTAAAAATATGGCAGCGAAAGCTGATGTGGACCTGCAATACTAAAAAAATATTTAGAAAGTACGCTAACTAGATAATTACAATTCATATAAAAGTTAAACAAAGAAACATACAAAACTAAGAAATAGCAAATAAAAATCTAAAATAACATCTAAAAATATATAAAATCGTCAAAGTTCTTAAGTGTAATAGTAGAACTACAACCAAAAGATATTCTATCAATAAATATAGAGTGCTTCACAAGATTAGCTTTAAATGATGCAAAGGAAGGAAGAGTCTTGATCTTTACAGGTAAACTGTTCCATATTATACTGGCTCGATGAATAAAGGAGTCATTGTTTCCTTTCCAGTAATTATGGGTTAGATCAAATTTAAGGTTGTCTCTTAAATTATAGTTGGTCGAGTGCTTAGTACTTACCAATGAATCTTTCATAAAAAAGACAGCCTAGTACTCCACTGATGAAAACCACGGACTATTGGAACAAATAACATGCAATGATTAAAGAACACTTGTCAAAAGAGTTAATAAACATGTATTACATGTATAAATCTAATTATTATTGCAGAGCTCTAAAATTAACATGGTTGCCACAGACATCTATACGTAAAACTGTGTTTTTAAAATTCCCTGACTTTCCCTTGAGGAAATTAAAATTTCCCTCAGACATAACTTCATTTAAAAATGTACCATGCCATTTGAACAAGTACAACACTTAAAGGGACACTATCACAATGTAGCGCACGTGCAAACTTGACTGGTTTCTTTCATCGGAAAACAATAGAACTGTCACTCTGTCACATCATGCCGACGCGACAAAGTGACAGATAAGGATGGGATGATCACAAAGTCTGTCCAATCACTGGTGCTGGAGGTTTATGGATATATTTACTTCACCAAGATCATTTAATCTTGAAAAAGATTGTGCCCTCAAGCCTCCTCTTACAACTGCCCTTTCCATTCACTCATTAAGACTGTTTTGGCTTCAACAAATTGATCTCTCCTCAATTAAGGACAAACATTGTTGTGATCACAGTGATCCTCGATGCTTCAACGGAGTCACAAAAAATAAAATAAAAAATAAAATAAACTGACACCTACAGATACAAGTACATGTATACTTACTGGTGTTTTCCAGTTTGATATTATTCTCCTCAACAAACTGCGCTCATCTTCACCAGAACCCCTTGTACTTGAAATATTCTTCACTGGTTGACTGACTCTTACTGCAAAAAACAATCACAATTTAGACCTATTTTACTGATATGGTAGCCATTATGAATTCCTATGCAAGCCCTAGGATTTCACGGTAATGATTGCTTCCGTTACTGACCAAAAAATCGTTTGCCACACACATCTTCAGCCTTGCCAATCAAAATTCATTTGACAATTTTTTTTTCTGTCCTATTTTTCAACAGTTATAGTACATGTACATGTAGTTCCTTTTATTATAGCAGTGCGATTATAATAAATTATATTCTTTGTCTATTACATGTATCGTTTTATTGAGTTGATTTATCATAGTCTGCATATCTTTTACAATCACAGGGTGTCAAGCGCTTTGGGGTCCAAAAATATAGGAATATAGGACTCAATGACCTGAAAATATTGGACAAAACCCCCCAAAACTGCAAAAATATAGGACCAACGTAAGGTCCTTTAGTTTTTAGATTTAATAAGTTGCCAAATTAAAACGTCAATAAAAGAAAGACACTTTTTCAGTTTCAAAAACATCTTACCAAGTCAAAAATAACAATCAGTTTTTTTCTGGAATCGTAACATCATCTTACTGACAATAAGTTCTTTGGCATGTGAGATCAATAACAAGGGCAATCTGACATCCCTTTTAGTTTAACAATTGTTGACACTATCAACTGCTTCGAGTCCAAAACTCAGTATTGAAACTTCTGTGAATGCAAGTAACAAGCAAGGAATTTTTTTTTGCTGCAAACACTTTGAATTACAAAAACTAAGGCCAAATAACACAACACAAGTCACCGACTGTTCTGAATGAACTCATGTATTTTCAGGTAAGCTGAAGCATTCGGAAATTCTTTTATAAGCGACACCTTGACCACTGCTTTTAGGTAGCTGTGGTTGTCTTAACATTGGATTTCTTCTTGCTCTTCTTCTTTGAGGCTTGCTCACACCCTGGCCTTCTTCATAGCAACTGGAACTTCCCCTAAGCTTTTTTCAATTAGCTTCCACTTTTAACACTTGACATCTCTCTGCTTCTCTCTTATCTCAGACATCTCTGCATTAAGCCTCTGCGATAACCCTGAAGCACTTTCTATAATTACTTCCACTGCACTTACATGTATGCCAGCTCTATCACTGCTTTTGACTGAACTCTTCAGCTTGCTGTTTCTGTCAATAAGGAGCTGGCCAACTCCTTTGAGCTTTTCTCTTAACTCCTTCTCTCTTTCATTAAGGGCTGTTTCCTTTTCAAGGAGTGACACATTCTTGGCCTTTAAAGCATCCATTTCTTTCTGTTGCCTAGCAATTTCTGCCTCCCCTTTCTCTTTCTCCTTCCTTCTCGTTACATTCTCTTTTTTCTCTTTTTCACATTTCTGTCTGTAGGCCACGTGTGCATATCTAACAGAGCTCAGTAACTTCTTAGAAACAGGGACTCTTTCTGGCCTGAGTGATTGTGGGTCAGAGAACTTGACCATGTCCTTGATACATTATGCAGCCCATTTATAGTTTCTTCCAACAGTTTGTTTCTTTCAGCTGTCAACATTCTGCTGTTTACTGAAATCCCTCTTTCGACATCTGAGTCTCCATGGCGCAGCACCAAGGCTGCCTTCACAATTCTTCTCAGCAGAGGTTATCTTGAGTTTCCAATTGGTGTCTGTAGCTGAAAGATGTCACGCCAGTAATGATCAACTCTTGTGCCTTTCTCAGATTTCCTGATCTCTTCATCATAAATCACCATTCATCAGATGCATTTGCGATATCTGCAGCTGCCGTTTTAAGTTCACTAGCAACAAATTTAATGGCTCTTAAACTTGCATCTGACCTTCTGTCAGGATTTAAGCAAGAGAGAAATCTCAAGAGATTGTTTTCAAATGGAAGCCTGGTCTGTAGAAAGGCAGCAACAGCTATAAAAAAGGGTATGGATCCCTAACAGCTGAGCCTTTCGTTGATCTTCAGTGAGTGTCTTAAGTTCCTGTCTGGTTGGTTCTCCTATCACGAGATCTCCATCTGAGAGTTGACTATGACGTGCAAGATCAACAGTTCACAACTTGTGTGCACGCACAGCCTCAACTCTTTCCCCAACAATCTCAAGTGAGGTGACATAATTATAAACAGCTATTATTAGAATACAAAGAGCATGGAAATGAATTTACAAATCATTTACCTCTCAACACCAACATGGCAGCCACAAGCACATGACAGATGGACCCCCACAGTCAACCCACAATCCATTGCACACCAACAATATTGTTAAGAGAGTGCAAATTGGGCAATTTGCTTTCTGGTGTTGCTGACAGAAAAAAATCTCCTGGATTGTGGATTTTAAACGCCAATACAATATTTTTTCTTGAATCTTTTTTTTGAAAGAAGGCTTAAAATAAAGGAAAATACAGTAAAGATTTTCTTCAATTTAAAGGACTTTTCAGGACAGGTCTGAAAAATATAGGATTTTATAGGAATATAGGACTGGCTTGACGCCCTGCAATCATTGGCAAAATAACAAGAACCAGAAGCATATCACCTTGAAGAGATCTGCTTCTACAAGAACAGAAACAACTGGCAGAAACATTAACTTTGGGCTTTACATGTGGCCTTCCTTTGCTAGTTTAAAACACGTACATGTGTACGCCCAGATCTAAGAATGCTGTGTTTTGTGAAGAAAGTTTGGAAAGAAACAAAGATGTCGATCGTTTACGGTGGAAAGGGTGACAGTAGTGGTCCATGAATTATACCTCGATGATGCTAAGACAAACAACTCAGTTGTTGGAACTTCGAAGATGAGGCAAACAACAAGCAGTTGGATAAAATAAAAGATGATACTTGAATCGTATAGTAAGTAAGCGTAAAGTTTGTGTTAAATTATCCTGATTCTTTTGATTTAATTGTGTTCAATACAAGCTTCGAGGCCCAAATAAATATAGGTAGATACTTCATGAACAGTATACGAAGCATCTGTTTGCTACTTTGTTGACAAAGGCATGGTTGTTGACAAAGTATTTGGGTTGTTGACAGCATTCATGGCTTGACCTTGAAAGGCCAAGGTTGGATAAGAAACAAAGTGTGAAATTGAGATAAATATTTCATTGAAAGTAATGAAAGTGATCTCTTTAGCTTGACTCAAATATCTCTTGCCCTTGAAAGGTAATTTCTTGAAAGTGGTGACGTTATTTTGTTGAGCTTGATTCCAAATGTCTTGACCTTGAGAGAAAATCGCTTGAACGTGAATTGACTTT
>CM042749.1:20860550-20872516 GCA_022496165.2 Catalaphyllia jardinei
GACAGACCGACAGACCGACAGACCGACAGACCGACAGACCGACAGACAGACCGACAGACAGACAAACAGAAAATTAAAAACAAACAACCAACAACAACAACAACAAACGCACAAAGTAGACGAAACAAAACAGAAACACCAACTGAAACACACGTGCTTACCTAGTAAAACATTTGTTGGGCATCCCATGTTATGCCTCAAAGGTGCACCAGCACCTGAAACACTTTTAAATCTTCCCACCCGAGGCTTCAGCATGATAGTAGCGACCAATCCAGCTACTCCTCCGACCAGGTGCACCGGACTAGCCCCACCCATATCGACCACACCCATAGTTCTAAGCCACCCGTTGTCACCCCACACCCAGTGAGCAGGGAAGCAGTAAGTCAGAGTGTTCGTGAAGGCAAAGATGATATACGCCTTTAAGTTCATTCTTTCAGCGACTGCTCCTGACACGATGGTCGTTGCCGTTGTCGCGAAAGACGCTTGGAAGCAATAGAGTGCAAATACATCTCCCATACGCGTTTCTTCTGCATCAGTGAAGAAACTTCCGTAACCAGAGAAGGGATTTGCCCCGTGGCCGTTTCCAAACGTGAAGGCGAACCCGAACATCCAGAAACCTAAGCCGCCAAATATAACATCTACCGCGTTTTTCACCATGATATTCGCTTCATTCTTCCTGGAGACCATACCTAAACATAACCAACAAGAACAGAATCGTTGTTCACCTATCCCAAACCACTGCGAAGAGATAATGAGATCAACCTGACTGTGTTTTATAAATCATATTTTTGGCCTTTTTAATAGCAGTTTTTAAACTTCCAACAGGAAAAATATTCTCCTTTTGTGCTTTTTCTCTGTGTGTGTGTGTCCTTCGATGGATAGCACTTCGCTAGACAACGTTAGACTTATTTATCCTCAAGCCCCACTCTGTAGAGAACAAATATTTCAATAGGAATAGGCGACGAATAACGAACCGAATAAGAAAAAAAATCATAAACATAACAACTGATTAATATTTCATGTAAATCGATATATTTGAAATGAACTTGCTTTTACCGGTAAATAAGGGGCGATGAAATAAACTCACTTTTACGCCTAAGTAAGGGGTGATGAAATAAATTCCCTTTTACGGGTACGTAAGGGGCGATTCAGCACTAAATTCCTGTTAAATTAATACAATATGAATTACGTTTACGTGTGCTTTTTTAAACGAAGTACTCATTAAATGGTCAGTGAGCTATGCATATATTTTCACACGTTATATTTCAAAGTCAATAAAATGCTCGACCTTCAGGAATTGCCCATGAAATTTGCCCATCATAAATGTTGCAAATTAGTAAAGAGACAATAGACCTCAGGTATGTAGAAATTTTGGGAAGCTTCTATGTAAATAGAAAAAACATGTTTGAAAAAAAGATAAACTGGTACGTTTAAAGCAAAACATTTTCCATGGGAAAACATAAGTGAAGTATTGCCTAAATATTAGTTAAATTACACTTACCGGATTCTACCAGGCCAAAACCCGAAATCATTGTGAAAATTATGAAAGCGCTGGTTAATATCCACACGGCATCTCCTGGGCCATCCATGGTTCCTCTTCTGCGATGGGTCGTCGGCAATTCAGTGCTTAGTAACGAGAAGGTCTCGTTTAAAATCGAGGAATTGGTTGGCGGTTCTTCCATTACAGCGTTACTCAGAATCCGTGCAATAGATTTTATTGCTTTAAGGATTTTCTCGAGGTGTTAATCTGAAACTGACAGAAGTGGTTTCCAAATGTAAATAAGGAAAGCTTGTGTTGATATATAAAACCAGCCTTCAAGATATGTACCCGCTGATACGGCTGAGACATATCTCTCGGTGATCCGATTTTATTACTTTCTTTTTAAAGCGACATCTAGCAGAGACTTCTGGTAAAGTGCCGTTGTAGTTTAGGCAACTGTCCTTCGTAGTTCGATTTCGAAAATGTATCAAATATATGAGGTGGGAGTTATCCATCATCGAATCGATTTGCTAAATAACAAGCCATTGGCTTGACGCGGGTAGGCTGCGGCAAGGAAATGTATGGACAATTAACTGACCATGTTCAATTGAACAGCCGAATCGAAGTTTCTAATATGTAGATATAAAATGTATTGGGCTACAAACGAACTCAGTGTACATTCAATAATATACTCACCTAGCGACGCTTGTCTTTTACTTGATTTTTTTTGTTTTATTCAGCTGGAAGATTTCCCACATATCTTCAGCACTAATGTAAAACACGCAATAACTCCGTCTGTCTTGCTCACTGCTGGGATCTTAAATGATGGTCGAATTTCCTTAATTGTAATTTATTGCTAAGAAATATTCAAACGAACGGTGTAGAGACGAGATGGCCTCCCTTCAATATACTTTTCATCACAATAACCGGCGTATTTGCCAATATGCAGTTATTATTGCCTCTGAGGCTCACCGCCTCAATTAATCAGTATGCAAAAATCGTTCAATACACCTGAATAATTAAGAAACGACACCGGAAAATACCAAAATGTGTAAAAAAACAGAATCCTTACGACATGTTGGTCAATATGTTTGGCTGTTTAAGTACTACATGTGGCAGAAGTAAAGACTTTTTTCCCGCTAAAATAACTCATAAGTTCCTGGCCGCCCATAAATATATTTTTAGAAAAACAAAATTTTAATATTTTCACCTGCTTATTAATTTGAATTATGCTAAGATGGTTAAGGTGCACTATATGTGAAATAAATGTCATAATTCATGTTCTATTTCACACTGAAAGTGAAGCACTTAATCTCCATCATCCAATTTTTCCAAAACGAGTCTGTGTGTGTGTGTGTGTGTGTGTTAGACGCGATTTTGGTGCTTTGGTTTATAAAAAGATATAAGATTTCTTTTTAGATTATCATAGTTTAATATCGCGAGGTTATGGGAAAAAACCGAATCAGACTAAAACCAAATTCTTGCTGAATAAACTCGGATAAAATTACCAAGAACCTAAAAGCTCAGGGAAATTCTTATTGTGATATCGGTTGCGAGTGGTTTGACAAAGAGAACTGTGGGTTTTTAAGACTCAGTATAATTCGCTTTTTGCATACTTTTCTTAAAAGACGAAGTTCACCTGTCACAGCGGAAACAAATGGGAGAAAGAAAAAAACAAAAATAAGGAAACTTGATGAACAAAATGATTGACGGGCGACATAGCAAACGAGTTTCTGAAAACCGACGGTAATTAAACTTTCTCAAACCAGGAAGATATTAGTCACAGTTGAAAAAGTAGAATTAAAGCAGGGTGTTAATTCGGGGTCGAAACAACGCCACAAATGCTATGGAAAGCAATTTCATTTGTTATTTAACAAGTAAGTCAAACATCACACAACCAAACATTAGATTGTCAATTGTTGTTGGTTTTTATGTTAAATAACGGGAATTGAGATGGGTGCCCACGTGAGAATAAGTTAATTAACGACCGACTGACACGGGCGAATAATGCATGCGCTTTTAGTTCTTGAAATAGATTCTGGCTTGTCTATTAATTCAATTCACTTCATTGAGGAATAGCAAAAATGTGAAATAAAATAGGAAAATTCTTAACTTAATACAAGGGACTGTTATTGCCACAGTTATGTAGAAAACAGATTTTTTGAAATGATTACACTCCTTCTCTATTTATCACTAATGTGAAAACCTGTCAAAAACAGCAAGCGAATATTGATGTGTTATAAACATTATTCAATTTTTCAGTTGTAGTGCATTTCAGAAAATACTAAGACAATGTACCTTATAGGCAACATGTCTGAAAGTTCAAAGACTTTTCGTGAGAACGTGTGAGGCTCACATTGCAGCAAATCTCTTAGCCTGACAACGATTTATAATCCCTCTCTAAATGATATATTATTTTTTTCCAGGGCTCTCGTCCTTTGTTCTGACTCACTGCAAATACCAGCGGGGGTTGTTTTCAAACCTCAGCAGTGGATTATACACTGAGTAGCAAAGCTTATTATAAGTGGAAAGTGAAGTTCGCTGAAAGTTGAATTCTTTAAGTTAAAAATGAACGTGACACAAAACTCTTCGAACGCTGGAAATGTCACAGAAGAGCCTGCGCAGCTGAATTCAGACGATGCAACATGGATCTTAACGAGTGCTTTCATTATATTCACAATGCAGTCTGGTTTTGGACTTGTAGAATCAGGTCTGTACAGTTTTTTGTTTTTACATTGTAGCTGATATTTCCAGTTTTTGATTACAGTCCCATATGTCGAGTTCTTGCAACTCGAACAAAAACAACATGTACAGTATGCTTGCAGAGGCATTAAAATGTGGAGTGATGAGGGGTATGATATTTGATGCACAAATAAATTAAAGAAAACAAGAATATTTTAACCTTAATTTATAGTTTAAAAGACGCTACGGAGTTTCTTCAATACTATTCAAAACAATTTCAAAGCTGGATAAATTCGTGAAGAGGTTGCAAAATATGTCGTTTTCAAATCTGTTTTGTGTAACTACTTTCGTGGAAGGGTAACTTCACACCTTCACCCTACAACGACCAAACTTCAAGTTTGATCTGACTAGATATTTTTTTGTTTCTGACGGAAATGGTTATGAGAGCTTCATCACATTTCTGAAGCTATGGTCGGAATAACACCACATAATGACTGCTAGCGCTTGAAAATGTTGAGCAAATATTGTTAACTTTGAAAACGTTTCACAAAAGTTTAATCTTCACAGCGCAGTTGTCCTTCGCAGTTTATAAAATATTGATCAGTCTTCAGTCGTGTAGTATACAAAAGCAAGCTATCTTTTTTATAAGTTTCGATCCTGAAAATATAACAAAAGCGTATTCAGCTGCAAAAATATCTTATTTTGTAGAAGTTCGAAAGAGGAAATCTTTATGTGCCACTGTTCTGTCTGCCTCATATACTGTACCGGATCAAAAAAGTTACGAAAATAAAGTACTTGTGGTATAAAGCCTCTTGTTTATTTCACAGTATGATACTTTATTTGCAGTTATTAAAAGTTCCGACTGATTTTTTTTTGCACGCTTAAAGAAACTGACATTGGCGATCACTCGATTGTAAAAAATTGAGCCTGGTATAATACAATGTTTTATCTATCTCAATATCTAGTTACATTCGCTGTTTATTATATAAAGAAATGACAAACAGTTCTAAGAGAGACTTGTAACTCATTTAACACGACACTATCTTGACTTTAATGTTTTATTCAGTCTATACACATATTTCCAGTGAGTAAGCTATAAACATTTAAAGAGACCACTCATTTTGTATTTTGTTTGCTAGGTTTAGTTTCCCAAAAGAATGAGGTAAATATTATGGTTAAAAATGCTGTTGACGTCATATACGGGGGACTTTCCTATTGGTTGTACGGATTTGCCATCAGTTTCGGCGTCGCCGAAGGCACTAATGGATTCACTGGTATAGGTGAGATGATGGAGACACTTTGATGAATGTGTGTGTTCAACTGATCTTGTTGAGGAAGACAAATAAAATAAAGGAGATAATAACTACAAATAGGCAAACTTTTCACTTGAAAATGCTTCGTTGAACACTTGACAAATCATTTGTTATTGTTAATTACACTCGTTCCCAAAAACAAAATCAGCCGGCTCCACCCCACACTGACAACTCTATCTACAAAAAACATATTCAATTAACTATTTCATCGTATCTGTAACAAAATTCTCGATCGTGATTGGTTCTCCGTGCGTCTATTTGTCGCATCATAATCGTATCTATAACAAAATTCTTGATCGTGATTGGTTCGCCATGTTATTGGAGCGCGATAAGGTGGATGTCTAATTACAGGTATCCAATTACAGCTTTCGCACGTCAATTACGAGCCCCTTAGTGGGTTCCGTCTCAGTCAATGCTTCCTACAGATTTTTTTAACTTAAGGAAAGCACTATTGACTTTTTCGCCCAAAAAAGGCTCTCAAAATACTTTTAATTTTGAAATTTGCCATAGACACGATAAATTAGTAATTGGACTTGTTGTCGCACAGTTCAGGGATTAATTGTATTCAAATTTTCAAATCGCCTTTCGCGCATGTCCCATTTTGAAACTTCTAGACTCGTGCGACAACTCCCTAATTTGAACAGCACAAGGTCCAATTAGTATTACTTATCGGCGTACTACACTTGATATCGCTAAGAATCAATAAAGTGTATAAGGCACGCTTATTTCCTGGCAAAGACTATTGACTGAAAAACAAAATTCCCTGCCCTGCAGGAAAACGTGCCTGACAAACTTTGCTTACTTTATTTGTGAACAAACGCCAGTTCGGCCATTTGTAATAGCTTGTGTTCCTTTTGTAAACTATTGACATAAAAGGCTCCCTTAGGACGGGTTTTTTCACGTCAGCCGCAGTACTCTATGTACAATGTGTATATAAATTCTTAGAGGAACATCATGCACTAAAATTTCATTTACAATTACATAAAACCTTAAAATTTTCCACCGTTCGTATGAGTAAGTTACTCCATGATATGACAAGTTTTTTTTCTTGATTGAGGTGCAATTTTCATATTCAAGCCCAAGTTTTGCCCAAATTCCAATGAAAAAAAATAGGCACATCCCAATTCCAAAGCTACCCCTTCAAACATTTTGCCAAAAAAACTCGCACGAAAAATTCAAAGACAAACCATACCACTCTGCCCTACACTGAAACAGGTAGAACTTGTAACTTGAGTTTTATTATCATTTGTTGAATCAGGTTTTATTGCATTGCCCAGGTTACTTTGCGCTGGACGTTGAAGCCAAGCAGGGGGATGTGTTCGCATTGTATTTCTTCCAGATGTCATTTGCCACAACTGCTACAACCATTGTATCAGGCGCAATGGCGGAAAGGACTCATTTAAATGCGTACACAATTTACTCTTTCACCAACACTATATCTTACGTGTTTCCCGCACACTGGCTCTGGGGTGAAAAAGGCTTCCTCAAGGAACTTGGAGTAATTGACGTTGCAGGTAAAAAGAGAAGAAAAAAAAAGGACGAGAACTCGCGAAAACTTCCTAAGAAATTCTACAAATGTAGAATAAAACGGTTGAAACTGGTGCTTTAGAAGACCAGACACTTTGGTTGGTTGTTCAAATTAAACACGTTTCACATCAGAAAATTATTGATTTTCGGCCATTTTAATTGCAGGAGAAAGAGAAAACAAACAGTGGTAACAAACAGATTACGCACGGTATATTCAACTTGAAGTTTCGTATCGTTACAGCACAAATGTTTAGAAGTGACAGTTGCCATTACGACAAAATTTTAAAAGACTAAAACTAAAGCAAGGTATTGTTAACTAGCTAGTTCATTTAGCTGATTCAGGATTAGCGCGAATTTTGATTTTAGTTTTTCAGCTTTTCATGAATGTTTCTGTTAATATCGTTCTCCAGTTTCGACGTCAGATAAAATTTAGCAATGAAAAACTATTTTTTCATAGAAAAATTAAGGACTCGCTTTATTTTGGAATACCCTTTACTTGTGGTATATCATGTTACTACAGGCTGTGCAGGGGTACACATGGTTGGAGGTGTCGCGGGATTAGTGTCTGCGATAATGCTGGGACCAAGACTGGGAAGATATGACAAGTCAGTGAAAAGAGGAAAGCCTGGTTCACTGACCAATGTAATGCTCGGTACATTTATGCTGTGGTGGGGCTGGCTGGGGTTCAACTGTGGCAGCACCTTTGGAATCAGTGGATGTATGTAATTCACATTTAATAGAGATTTTGTAAATTAAGCTCTCGTTTTTTTAAAAGAACAAACTGCAAGGTTCAGAATGTTGGCGTCAGTGATTGTTAGCTAAAATTTCAAGCTGCCCAGGGCTATCGATTAGACTGTCTGTCTCAAACCTAAGCTGACCTACTCAGACCTAGTTGTCAATTTCACATGTTTCAGAAACTTTGCCCCAAAACTGGCATTAGATATCAAGATATTTTCCGCAGAATCTTCCAGCAATAATGGCAAAAATGAAGTTACCAAAAATATCTCGTAAAAATTTGAATAAAGGCAAGAAGACCTTCTCGAGACTTAAGCTCTCAAGCTAACAGCGCGAGAGAAAATGGAACTTGAAGTTATCCATAGTTAAATGAAAACACTTGTTTCATGTCAGTTAAAAACACAATAACATGCACTTTAAGCATTCTTACGAGGTTTGACATAATTATCTTTCTTGAGAATGCTTGAAAATTGAAGTTTGCCAAATCTTGCCGGTGCGACCTAATTAATAACCAAAGGAATAATGCAAAAACAAAACAAGAATTCAGACTAATTTTGTTTTTAAACTGATTTTTATATGACTAATTTTTGTCAATATAACTTATTCACAAAACAAATTCAATTCTAAAGGAAGGAAGGGTGATCATCGCAGTAAATTTTCCAATTTAAGCGATTGGAAAGAAGAAGCCTGAAAAAAAAAAGTTAGGCTTTCAACGGGATTTTTTTCAGGCTGCTTCTTTCCAATTGCTTAAATTGGAAAATTTACTGCAATGATCACTCTTCACTCTCATCTGTAACCGCTTCAAATTCAATTTTAATTTAACAGCAAAGTGGCTGCTAGCATCTAGATCAGCGGTAGTGACGCTGAATGGTTCCATTGGAGGAGGGATCCTGGGAGTTATTTACAGTTTTCTGTACCGAAAGAAGAAGCTGGACGTAGCGATATTCATAACTGGTGTCTTGGGCGGTCTGGTTGGTATCACCGCTATCTGTGCCGTGTGCCGTCCTTGGGAAGCCTTCATCATTGGATTCATTGGAGGACTGGCAGCTTGCGGCAGTTGCGACATTATCGACAGGTTTGTTTTGGAATCTTTTGAAATTCCGTTGTTCAGTTTTGTTTAACCCTCTGAAGTGGTCCCAATGTCAAATAATTTTGGGTTACGCGTTCAGGTTTAGAATTGATTGAAATAAGTTAAAAGATTACAGTTTTGTGACTGACTAAAACTAAACCTGAGCAAAATACTGATAATAGTTCTTATTAAGATAAATTTCTAAGATACTATCAAGGTTGACATTTTTGTTTAAATTTGACAAATTATTTAGTCCATGTAACATGTATTAACTTTAGATACATAGCCAAACGTTACATACGAAATGAAGCAAAATTTATTAGATATCGAGAAATGTTCTTCTAGGTTTAAAATCGATGACCCAGTAGGCTGCATAGGAACACATGCCTTGGCGGGGGCCTGGGGAATGATTGCAGTTGCTTTGTTTGTCGAAGAGGAACCGCTGGAAGGATTTTCTGAGGTCCGTGGGCTTCTCAAAGGTGGCAGTATAAAACTGCTTGGTGTCCAGATCCTGGCGTGCGTAGTTGTTGCTACTTGGGCCGGATTTACAACATGGCTACAGCTGTTTCTCATTAACAAGATTCTACCAATCAGGCTTAGTTACGACCAGGAGATAATGGGTATGATTGAATATCATTTCTACTGTTTTATTAACATATATTTGCCAGACTAAGCTAAATGACGAGCCGGACAGAACGTATTATGTTAACTCTTAAATAAAGCTTGCAACATGTTTTGGACAAATTATAATAGATTCTCTTTGTGGGAATAATGTGGGCTGTGATTGAGGCGCTGATTTGGAATTCAAATCCTGCACCCGAGCGGGAATCTCGGGATATTTTCTCCGTATACCAGAGATTAATCTTTGATCCCTTGGTCTTCCTCCGCGTTCCTTCTTGGAGTCAAGAGGATGGCCTAAGTTATGTTATGGCTCCTGGTTCTGTTTTTCCCAAACGTACTTTGCCGTAAAGTATTTCAACTCGGGTTGATGTGTCTGGTATGTGTATGTGTCTGGTATTCTTAACTTGACAGTTGCAAAGGAACTGAAAAGAGCTGAAAAGAGCTAAGCATACTATTTTTTCAGGCGCGGACAAAATTGAACACGGCATCGACCACAATGATTCTGAAGACGACTTTGCAGACCACGAACACAATGGACTGCAAGGGGAGGAGGATGGAACGGACAGCTACAGGGATTACATCGCACACGATGCGTCTGCTCGTGGCTACAACACAGAAAGGCAACAAATACTTTCCATTCAGAATCTCCCGGGTTGTGTCAACTATGGTCTTGAGGACGACACATTGAGCCTAAGCAAAGGAAAAATAAAAATGGAAGTTGGAATACAGGTGGATTTGAATTGCCAATGACTAATTCTATGTTTGATGTATATGTTAAAGCAGCCAGGCTTAGTCTGCCTTCGATTCCTATTAAATAAAAAGCCAAACACTGTTACCCTTCCATGGGCTTCCGTACCTGACATCTGAATATGCCAATCAGGACTTAGCATGTGGGAAAAACTGTACTGTCCTGACGAAGTCTGAAGTCAAGTTATGTAAGCAGGAAAGGCACTAGGGTCGGACACTTTTCTCACTGGCGACGACGGCATTGAAAGAGATATTTAAGGACGTTCGCGCCCAAAAACTTCCCACGTACAGATTTTTTTAAAACTTTGACTGCAGGTAGAAAATGATAAATTAGATTAAAAAATCGGGGTTCATCGAACTCGTTTTGAAGATAAGGCGTAGCACAGACCTTAGCTTTTCTAGGATTTCCAGTCATTCGAGGCGATTCTGGCCGGATTCATTACTATCGGCATATATTTAAGTTGAAGAATCGTATCTAAGTTATGTGTGATTAACACAGCATATATAGGCCTATTGGATAGATCTTTGCTACACATGCCATTAAATCAGCTAGAATTAGCCTTAAAAAATACAACTTCTAAGTTACGCACACCTGTATTCATGTACCAATTCGACCCTTTTTGAATAGTATGTGAGAGATAATTAAAACTTCCCACGTACAGATTTGTTTTGTTTTTTAGTATAATGGATAAAATCAGAAAAGGAAGTGATCTGCCAAACAAAAACTGGGGGTCACCCAGCATCCAACAAAAATATTCGCACACAAAGTTAACGCAAAGGTCATCAGCTCTATATTTTGTTGAGTATTCGACTCGGTGCGCGCGCTTGAAAATGACTTGGCACGTGCGTGAGCAATGAATAGCGTGCGCACTAGAGATGCCCAGTAGCAATGGGAGCGAGCGTCCTTAATAATGCCAAAATCCATATCAGATTGTAGAAAGTGAAAAATATTCAATTTCTGCAATCTGATTCTGTGTCTCCAAGGTTTTAATTTGGCGCAAAAGTAGGTCGCCGCGTCCGGAAACTCGCTTGTCGCTGTCGAGTATTGCTAGGTAGGAGAATAATCGTGTTACTTTGAGCAAAATAAGTTGTTCTTTGTCAGATTAAAAGCAGAGTTTCGGTAGGACAGTGCGGTTTTGACAGCCGCTCTTATTGCGGACGCAGCCACCACATACTGGCATCGTAATTAGGTCTAAGTCTAGTACACCTTTCAATGCAACGAATTTATATTCGACGCATTTGATGATACTGTTGAAATGTCCAGCGTATTAAAAATACCAAAGGTTTTCTGATAGGTAAGAGTCCTTTACAATGGAATGGAATCCGGCCCGACATTTGTCAGAACATCTCTGTAAACTTTAAAGGCGCTTCGTCTTTGACTTTAAAAGAAGGCCTTCGACCATATTACTACATTGCCAGTATAAACATATCCTAGGTGTCAGGTGACGCTATTGTAAATCGACTTGCCTATTTACAATAAATGTTGTATACTAATCTAACCTATCTGCAGCTTCTAATTAAACTTAACAGTGAGGACCCCCTGATCCATTTCAATAATCATTATACCAGAACGCCTTTTCCTCTGAAGGAGATGACAACTTGCACATAATTACGCACTTCATGTAAAACGTGCGAAGTTTTAAATGCAAATAAATGGTTTCTCTACTTCTCTATCTTGTTGATTATCCGATTTTTTTTAGATACAAAGAAAATGAAATAAATTGCCGTGCACTGGCTCCATCACTTGGATTGTAAAACGAACACCCAAAGGTTTTAAGGAATGACTAGGAGT
>CM042749.1:20872916-20889747 GCA_022496165.2 Catalaphyllia jardinei
AGACACCGCTGTTCAATTTCTTTCTTATCTCAATACCCGGCACAATAACATTCAATTCACTACTGAATTTGAACAGGACCAAGAGATTCCTTTTCTTGATGTTCTCATCAAACGCCAACCTAACAACTCCTTTTCCACTTCCATCTACCGAAAGAAAACTTTCACTGGCCTCTACACTCAATGGGATTCTTTCACGCCTCGAAAATACAAAGTTAACCTCATCCGCACACTTACTTATCGTTGTCTCCGAATTTATTCATCGCCTCGTCTGCTACAGTCTGCTTTAGATGACCTCAAGAAGCATTTGTCACGCAATGGGGTTCATCTGCCATTGCTGATCACATGACCCAAACAGGCCACAAAATTAAATGGGATCACTTTGACATTTTAGCCACTGGACAATCAGACATACACTGTAAAATTAAGGAAACCTTGTTGATTCGCGATTTAAAACCAGCGCTCAATGAAAATGTTGGCAGTGAGAAACTTCTTCTCTACTAGCCATTCATATTTTTTCCCGCAGATTTAACTAGGTCTGTTTATTTTCATTTACTTTTTCATTGTCATTACTTTCCTTATTTGGTATTAGCCTTCGTGTTTAAATTTAATTGTAATTTTGTTAGCCGTTACTTCTGAAGATGTATGTTGGAGCATACGAAACGTTAAGTTCATGAAAGAAAGTTTTTGCAACATGCGTTGTCTCGTTATGTTTATAACCGCAATTTGTGTGTTATTTTTACTCAAGTTGAAATGGCCGAAGAATAAGAGTGTCTAAGATGTTAGTCCCTCGCAGGGTTACCCCAGCATTAGGTTCGCCGGTATATTCATTTATACACCTGGGTGTAGAGATTCACTGTGAGAGTAAATTGTTTTTCCACGGCCGTGCCGCTCGATTTGGACACGAGCACACTAACATTGAGACCACCGAGCCTCCCACGTGACCTTTTGCTTATATATTTCTCTAATCTCGATGAATGACGTGGCGCGGTGACGTTGCGACATGAATTACGTGTGCTGTAAGGATGGGCAGATGAAATAGGTGCAGAAGAAATGCTCAAAGAGTGCACCTAATATTGGAACATAACAAAGCTATTAAAAGTCAAAGACAGTTTGAACTGAAAAAAAGAAGCTAATTGTATTTTGCAAAGCGATAAACGTTTATTGAAAGCCATACGATACCTAAGCTCAAAATACTAAAGGTTAATTTGTCAATCACTGCGAGGTGCTCTACACTTGAAAATCCAACTCTAGCAGATCATTTGCAGGCTAATTGAAAATAATGACAAGGTTTTACATCGATGTTTGAAACTGAATTACTTATTTCAAGTAACGATAATTTAAATAAAATGATGATGATGATGATGATGCAATCAGCCTTTGTTTATTAATCGCAATGAGTAGTACTGAAAAGGTAAAGCTGAAATTGTATTTTATTGGATGGCTTATGACGAGTTTGGCATAATTCTCATAATAAAACGTTAGAAGAGAATAATGAGTGGCCAAGCAGAATTAGGAGCGGAAATATTCGATTATTTCTATCACGATCAATCGGCTGGTTGTGGGACAGCGCGATGATAGCTACCAGCAAGGGACTTATCCACAAAGGAAACACCAGGGAATAGTAAGCAACTGTTTTGTTTTGTTTTATTTTTCTCTCCATTCATAATTGGTGTGTGGTGAGTTGTGTTGGTGAGTGATTCGTGATTTCACGGAAAGGCACATGGATGACTCATGTGAAATTGGGACGGCGTGCTCCAAGCTCGTTCTGTAAATTACGTTTAAAATACAGATATCTACATATACGTGCTTGCGTTTGCTGACTGTTGGTTCAAATTGCAACGAAATTGTCGTCTACAGCAATAAACAACATACAGGGCTTCCTAAGTTTTCAATTTGTGGTCAACGATATGACTAAGACCCGCCTAAGGTCAGAGCGTGCAACGAATGTAATAAGCATCGTCTCAAATGTCAGACAGGCGATAAAGAATAAGGATAATTGAAAAAATAAAACATATCATTAAAGGCTCTTTGATATTTAAAACTAGTGTCCAGTTCTTTAAAACATTATTCAACTATCATTCAAAGAAATGGACTCCAGGTTGTGTTATACATGTAGCACCAAATGATCTGAATTCGATTTAAGTTTTCTATCTTTCTATCTGTCTACCTTTCTGATCTTTGAAATTCAGGATTCAGAATCAAAAGACTTCAAATAAGGAAAGAGTATATAAAAAAGCATTAATTTTATTTAAGTTGTCACTGACAAATATCAGCGGGAGTGGGTGCATGAGGTTCGGTGGGTTACTTTTCACCCACGAAAATAACTAAACCCGGCCCAGACGCATCTTTGGCGCATGGCATGACAGAATACAAAGGACAAGAGCACATGAGCCATTATCTTTACAAAGCAAAGCTAGGCTTTGCTTTGTATCCTTTTCCATTCATTGCGTGCAGTGCGTTCCTGCATAAATATTTCATGGAACGCCAATTACTGTAATTGATATATCTTTTTTAAGGGCTTGTAATCAAGTTATCTTATTCTTTCTTTTTGTGAAGCTGAAATTGTTTTCGTTATCGTTTTTTATTTATCTTTTTGTTGTCGTCAATTTTATTTCATTTGTCACGAGACCTAGATAAATCGCTTTCAGAAAAGAATGACCTCCAGATTTTATATCTTGGAGTTAATAGCGAAGTGCAAGAGTGACGTCATGACTCAGAAAAGACTCAGACTAACGAACTGGAATGGTGGATGAGTTTGAAGATTGTGAGACAGCTGGTGTTCCTAAAGCACTTGTTAAACGAATAATGAATAAGAAAACTAGTATTAAACTGAAATTTCATCGCTTCTTAGTTAGTTCAGTTCAGAGATGACTTTTCATCCTTTTCTGTTTTTTTAATTCCCAGAATTCCTTAGGCAAGACATTAGACAGAAGAAGCAGGTGTCAGTAACAGTGAAAATGAACAGAGTTAATGAGCAACTCTATGTTCCTTGTCTTTGTCTATGTTTGTTTGTTATGCTTTTAGAGTTAGCATGTTGTGCATGGGGAGGCGCGGTGGCCTCATGGTTAGTGCGCTCGACTCCGGACGAGCGGTCTGGGTTCGAGCCCTCGTCGGGGACATTGTGTTGTGTTCTTAGGCAAGATACTTTACTCTCACTCTCATTTAAAGCCGGGAGTAACCCTGTGATGGACTAGCATCCCATCCAGGGGGAGTAGAAAAACTCCTAGTCGCTTCATGCTACAGAATACGATACGTTCCGGCCTGGTGGGCCACCATTGGCTCGTGTGCATGAAAATATTTCAGAACGTCATTCGAGCAAGCTGAACGCCGGCACCAGACCGATTTAAACGAGCCTTGTGGACTGCCGCAATACATTTAGCCGTCACGGCGTCTGGGAAAACCAAAAGTGCAATGTTTTGTAATTTTTTATCAAAGTTACCGTGGTAAATTGTAAAATTCTAAATAATAATAATAAATGGCTTTAAATGGTAATGAAATAAAAGTTTTCTATCTGTCTATAAAGGAAGTTCTTCAGCCTTTATGTTTTGCTTTTCATTGTATTATTTATTTGAATGGTCCAAGCTCAATTGGCGCCGAAAAGAAAAGCAAGCTATTGATTATACAGTCTGAGGAGAAAAATAATTCAAAGTAAGGTGTATATTTCTTGCCAGTAATTTGAGTTCGTGTGTCTTACACTGAAATCAATTCGTTTTAAAGCTTAGCAAACCACTACAAAAAGGATTTGTTGAACAAATCCTTTTTGTAGATGACACGTCATTTCCATCCAAATTAAATGAATTAAGCTAGACGAACTATCTTAAGTAAAATTAATTTGCACCTTTTCATATCTGTTTGAGCAGTGATTTTCGTATCCGTTTGAGTTTTTCATCATTTTGATACAAAGTCGCTAAAGCAATATCTATTAGGAAGAGTTGTCTGTTATGAATGCAGATAAGCCGAATTCAAGATTAACTCGACAGTCTGTAAGACACAGGTACATCAACAACAGCCACTCTTATGGACTGCCATAATTAACGATATCAGCCTTAGGGTCCAGGACCAAATTACACCCAGTACAAATTACACCTAATACACCTAGTAAACCGAGACTACTCAATTAGAATATTTATCTAGTAGCCGGAAGACGTCACTGAAGTAGACAAAGATGACTTCTCAACAATGGACGCTTTTTAAGGTACAATGGGATATATAAAGGCATCACTTCCGGTTAGCTCTCCTTTTTAAGAAAAGCTAAAAAGGACGTGGAATTTCAAGTAAAAAGTTGAAATTGTGTCAGTTGTTGCCAAAACGATCAATAGTAGTCAAGGCTCGAATACAAGCAATGGCTCAGAGATGCCAGTAACAGCTTTTACTCTGGAAACATTCTTCATTTCCGCGCTGTATTTCGCTATTGCTCTGATTTCTGTGTTTGGGAACATTCTAGTCATATTGCCGGTTTACACCAACAGACGACTGCAAACAACATGTAACTATATCCTTGTCGCTTTAGCTGTACCCGACTTCTTTCAAGGTGCAGTCTCGCTTCCCCTCAGACTCGTACAAGTTCTGAAGCCAGAATGGGAGCATCAATCCTTCTGTCGTGCTTTAATACGCGTTTCAACATTGTTTGGCGGCGCCTCAAGTTTCCACATCTTACTGATCGCCATTGAGATGTTCATATCCATATGCTGGCCATACTTCTATTGCAGTTGGATCACAACAAAATGTGCTTTAATGGGTGTTGGTGTGACATGACCTGGCTGGCGATGTTTATTTTCTCGCTTTTACCAGTCATGAATTGGCTGCAAGGGAGCCAGGAAATTCAGTTACTTTTTGTCGGTTTCCAGCATTTCTCACCCAAGAGTACTTCTCATTTATGTTCATATTTATCTATGTCATTCCCATAATCACTGTTACTTTCCTCAATGTGTTCCTCCTGCGAGCGAGCCTTCACCACGCGAGGCGAATTGGAGTGCAAATTGATGCTAGCATTTACAACTCTCGGACTGAAGGAAACTCCGAATTTGATTCGGAGAAGGTGGAAGAAGCACGTAAAAGGAAAAAAGAGACAGCAAGGCAAAGAAAAGCCACACGTATCGTGGCTGCAGTTGAGGGATCCTTCATCCTGTTGGTTGTCCCTATCAATATTATTGATTTTGTTGAGATGCTCAAAGGTGCAGTTGTACCAGTGCCAGTTGTTAAGACAGCGGTGTTAATGATTTACTCCAACCATGGCGTAAATGTTTTCGTTTATGCAGGTTTCAACAGAGATTATAAGAACACGTTTACGAAGATTGTACTGAAAAGCATACCTTTTGTCAGTGGGAGAGGCACGAATGAAATACAATGCAAAAACTCATTGGAACAGACAAACACAGAGGGGCGAGATTAAACATACAATGCTGGTTGGTTATGACGAAATTTTCACGCTTTAAAGACAAATAAGCGAGGGAAGCGCGTAACTTTCGATAACTAGTTCCAAAAGTATTCGAGTTATTGTTAGTTTGATTCCTCCAAAACCACATAATTAGAAGGGGGAATGTCTGCGTAGGAGGCTAAGTGAGACTTTACTTAAGACCTTGTTGAACTCTTTGTAGGTAAACAGTATCTATTGCTTAAGCGTCAGATTAACAAAAATAGCTTTTCTTGTATCCGTTGATATTTCCTACAGTTTCCTTGTTTCTATAGATGATTCATGGCGCAATTACAGAGGAGTTTTCTTCCCGAAAGCTGAATACAGCCAAATACCGTTAAACCAGCATTTTACAAATGAATTATTCATCTAGAAAACCCCAGAGCAAATCATCAGTGGTGTGAAACGTGACTGCTTATAGACAGAAATGATTAGTGTATTTGTTATATTATGCGTTAATTTATTGTCTGACAATGATTGCAGTGTGGGTCACTGGAACGTGATAAACTTGTTTTTCAAATTTCGAATAGTTTTATTGAACAGACTTGTTTATCGGAAATGCTTATTCTTAAAACAGAGCCATTTGATTACATCTCCTTTAATCTGTGGAAAACAATTTTCGAACTTCATTAATTTTCTGACCCATACTACATCCGTGTAATGTCATACAAGAATGGTCGAGGACCGAGCTGACTATTTTTCCGGCGTGAAGTCTGACGTGTTTATTCCAGTTGATGACAGTCTTTAAATGCTGCTCCTGACACGAAGGGTAAAAACACAATAGGGAGTTTAAGCAAATCGTTACGGCTGGCGCTGATACGGCAGTCGGCAGTAAATTTCCCCAAAAATGAGAAACTGCGCATGTACGTCGGATGCATCCAGCCGTAGCGTGAGAGTCGGGATGTTTTGCCATAGTGGCTACTACGCCAGGTTTATTTCTATCCTCGAGTCTGGCCCTTTTCAACAGACATCTCGGCATGTTAAAGTGGTAATATGATCAAATTTTTACACCTTGTGTTTTTTAGGAGTATCACTTAGAACTCCTTGAAAGAACAAGAACGCTGTTTACCGTTTGAAAATATCTGTATAATATGAAAATGAGATGACTGATGACGTCATACACTCAAACCAATATTATATCAAGTACCTAGATAGAGCTCTCTTGGCCAATTTGCAAAATACTGCAAAAAATCAGACATTTCTGATAAAAAAATAGCTGAGATATCTTTTCCATCAAATTGGATTAAAATTTGGTTGAGTATGCTGACGTCATCACTTGGCTAATTTGCATATTTCAAAAACTTGAATATCTCTGGAACGAAAAGAGAAATTAGAAAAAAGAAAACGCCATTTTTCTTCTCATACAGACTACTTGCTTATGTTTAAAAATGGATTAGATAGGAAAGATGTAGTTTTCTTCACTGTATCCTTTAAAGTCAATTTAGCTCAAAGCCCCCCATAAGCTTGTAAATCCGTATCATGATTTGGCAAAGGTGTTGGAATGGCGAAGTGAGTCAAGTGTTAATCACGAGGTTGTTTGTCTTCGGTTAAGTTTGCTTTGAGGGTTTAGTGAAGATGTTGTGTATCCAGAAAACTATACGATGCTATTTTGCTTTTTTGAGTTGATATATTTATTTGTGTTCTAAACTAGATATTCTTTGAGATATTTGTCTCTGAAATTATATATTTTATCCATCAAATTGTTGTTATTTTACAAAGTGTATGGCTTTCGCCTTCGCTCAGAAATAATCTGTTCGTCCAAGTAAGGCGAATAACGGTCATTGTCTTTTGAGCGAAACCATTATATTTGGCTGTGAAAAAATAAATAAAAGAGATTTTAAACTCCTTAGCTCATGTTTCTGACATCTTTGTATTTCGCTTTGCTAAGATTTGGCAGACCACCGAGACGTACTCTCCCCAGACCTTCTCAGTCACAGCAGCACACTCTACAACTGGTACATCCGGCAAAAAAGGAAGGAAAAAAAGTTGCACTGATAAACTTAAACTGGTGAACGTACCTCAAAGTTATGTACAAGGAGTGTAAAAATTGAATAGAAAAGAAATTACATATCTACGAAGTAGAATTTCTCTAGATCAATGCAATAAAAGAAAACAATCAAAGTATATCTATCTAAGTATTATACTGGTAGAAAGCTAATGGCTAAAATGAAAGCTAAGAGAGCTCTTAAGGATGGAAAGCGACATGGTTTCTTTTACTGGTGTGGTCGGAATTGTAAAAACATTTTGCTGTGTTGCCAAGTTATTCAGTTTGATGAACAAGAAACAAATTAGATATCAATATACCCGTCTGCTGCCTTTGCACAGGCATTCTTAAAACGATACAAATGCGTGATCCATTAGGTAAATGGCGGTCTGGAAGGGGGGGGGGTGGGGGGTCCTAATCCCGCATTCCCGCTCCATTTTTACGAGAATCCCGCATCCTGCACTGTTCTTCATTACTATCCTGAATTCTGTTTTTCTTTCCCAAAAAAATCCACATAAAGGTCTAATTTCTACAAAAGCTAATAAATAGATTGTAAGTTGGTCCTTTCGATTGATATTTTGAATTTGCGCGTGTTTTTAAAAGGTTCCTGCGAAAAAGAAATAGCTCTGTGTACCTTAGTATGGTAAAAGGCAGAAAGAGCACGATAAGTCAATCGTGACCTTGGGGTTTTCTCCGAAGCATTTACTCTTAGCGATTTCTGCTAACCCAGTGAAGGGTTTTAAGTGCTTTACGAAGTTGAACAGGTTGTTGTGTTCGTCGCCGCTTAGCAGAACATTGAATTTCTTTTTGTGGAACGCCGAGGTTCTTTCGCTAGAACTACAAGTATCGTTGGTGGCCACAGGATAAAACGAGACCATAACTCTCACTGTAGCAGAACTGGCATTACTATTTTCCATATATCAAGGGCCATCTAGCGTTTAAGCTGTTGAAAAACATCTCCTCAAAACATTAATTGTGAACCTTTGAAGAGATTGAGCAACTGAGTCAATTGAGCATGCTATCACACCACATGGACTTTTCTGGCATCTGATTGAAACAAAATACTCTGTGACAGTTTCAATTAGATAACTATTTACCAGGCACACTCTATAGTTTTGTTTGAAAGGAGACACCAGCGGCTTTAGCTGCTAGGACGTTTATTTGGGCCGTGACGATTTCGCGAACTCCCAACAAACCGGCCAAAAAATCCCGCATCCCATGCCCATTTTTGGCGAGTCCCGCTTCCCAGGGAGTAGTCAAATCCCGGATCCCGTCAAGATATTTATCGATTTCCCGATTCCCGCACCGTATTTTGGTCAAATCCTGGATCCCGAGAATACCCTTCCAGACCCTGGTAAATCGCTCAACCTTGGACAACTGCATAACACCATTTCTTCCAAGAGCAGTGATGTATGGGTCTGCGTACAGAATTTATTTTTCATCATTTCGGACACGTTCGTAAGAAGAACCTTGAAGGACATGATCTTTCTTCTATAACATATCACACAAAGAAAAACTGATCTAGAAGTGCACCAAATTAAAAGCGACTGGATGCTTTCTGGAGCGAAGTTTTGCATAAAAGAGAACAATTAAAAAATCTTGACATCTCGACACGAGAGGTATACTGAGCTGTGATCTGTGACGAAATTTATTAAACGTGGGACGACCAATACTTCCGAAGCCAACAAAATATGTGTCTTCTGTCAAACACAGGACGAAATCCCACGTTTCTTAAACGCGACGGAAACATAGAACTTCATGCTTCCGTTCCATTTACGTGTTGCGGAAACCTGTTACAAAATATCAAGCTTTTGTCATGTTTCCGGTACGGAAATGTCAAGTCATGTTTCCGTCACACAAGGACGTTTCCGTTGTTGTTCACTTCCGTCATGTTTTCTGTAAACGGATTTTTAATATCCATGTTGAATTTTTGCAAAGAAAACAAACCGATGATGGTTTTGTGCAGCACACTATTTTGACGAAATTACCACAACAGGAAACTGAACTTGTCAATGAAATTATTAGTCCAGAAAAGTTTGTATATGAGTTAGCAACCCCGGCTGCTGGTACAACTTACAAAGTAATACTAGCAGTAATCAAAGATTATCAGAGTGCGTTCGACGCCGTATAAACTTTTATACAGATACCTTAAATGATTTCCCTAGCTGACTTTCAACCTCTGAAAACCAACCTTTTTCATCAACAACCGGAGTTTAAAAAAAGATATTTCAGTGACAAATTCCATGCCATTCTGATTGAACAGGTCTCGGTACAAACTACGTTGCGTGACGGCGCCAGGTTCCGACTCACAAGTTTAATAGGACTAAAATATTTACATCAGCCTTCAGATTTCGTGCTAAATATTCTCACGTTATTAACTTGCAATTTGTAAAAGTATATATTTTTTCGAACATTATTCTAAGCAGGAAGCTCAAATATATGTACACATTTGCAATCGCGTGCTCGTTCATCGTAAACAAACTCCGTGTGACTGATTCAGTCGAATATTTCCGCTGGCCTGATACAAAGAATACAGTATTTGCATTTCCGTTCCCTGGCTCAGGTTCACTCTTACGCATCTTATAAAATAAACAAGTTCCTCGTGAGCCCTAACGAACGTTTAAATAACATCATGCTATTGAATACAATCCTACTCAGCCTAAAAATCCCACGGCTAAAGTATCCAACGCTACCTCTGTGATCGAGAGCGCATGGAAAGATAGTTAATAATATCGTACTCGAAAGGACTATTGAATATAATACTTATCCAGTCTCAAAATTCCACGGCAAAGAATCCAACGCGGCGAAAGAATCCAACAGTACTTCTTATCGTAAGTGCATGAAAAAGACCGAAGTTTGCGTATGGTCTGCTCACATTCCCACATGTTCATCACATGTCTTATCATATGTCTCAGTGCGTCACATGTCTTATCACGTGTCTCAGTTACGGTACCCGAGCGGTACCCGTTTACTGGCCGTGGCCATATAACTATGCCGTGACATAGTTAATAACTATGCCGTGACATGCCCCTGCAAAAATTAAGCGGGGTGCCCATTTTTGCGCCCTTACGGGAATGTGGATTTTCCAGCCTATAACCTTACACAGGGCAACCAACTCTCCATAGTCACGCAATAAAATTAGGCTTGCGTTCCACTTCGTCGAACGCAAAAATTAATTTTTCACATGACTTCACTAAAGTTCAAACTGCAAAACTATTGATCCCACTGAGATTTTACTTCTATGTCGTAAAAGAGCAGCTTAAGACTACTATTCATACAAATTTTCGCTCCGAATGGGTTCTTGGTTTTGTGATAGACTACAGTTGAGTTGATAAGTTTTTGCGTTACGCGGAATTTACTTGACTGCCAAGAGAGCTGTCATGTTGATTAAAACGTGACTTATTTCGGGGAATTTGGCTCTGAACAGTTCATGTATTAGAAAAAGGATTATTTTAACGTTTTTGAATTCCTTGAGAGATGAATTCACGCTTTTGAAGCACTGAAACTCAGGGACAGATGTTTCTGTTAGTTTCGGGTCGCCATGTTGGTGCCCATTTGGATGGGGATCAGCATTATGATGGTGCCTCGATCCAAATCTCTATAAATTTGGGTAAAACATTCCTCCGCATATCTTGCATAAGAAATATTGTTTTAACCTGAATCTTTGCGAGACTATTTTGCATATCTACCTTCTTTCTTTTCCCAGATTCTAGACTTTATCTATTGAATGTTTTTTACTTTTTTTTTGATCTATTTTGAATGGCGTGACACTGAAAACCAGCAATTTGAATATATAAATGAGCAACACTAGTCGTTATTATCCGCGATATTTACTACCTTTTCTTGGTTCACCCACTAAAAATAATTATAATAACAAGAAAAAAAAGGCCAAATAAATAAAGCAATAAAAGAATATTATTGTGACGTGTGATTAGAATTAGTAATTTCTTAAGAGAATTGAAACTCATTTGGAAACTGAGTACTTATCTTCCCACCGTAGCTTATTAGCACAACCGAACCGAAATGGAAGTTATAAGTTTGTACAAACGAGGACCTATGGCATACAGAGGACTTTGTTTATACAGCTTTTCTTGCACTAATTTCCGGTCCCTTGTAATGAAAAGTACACAGCAGGAGTCAGTGTTTTGATCTCGAAAACTAAGGTCCATCTATTTTCACGACACTTGATTTGCCAGGCTTTTCATAGCGACAGATAAAAAGACCCTATCAGATGGACTAGTCCATATTCTGGCAAATTAAAGTTCCACTCTTTGACGTTTATGCAAAATCCAAAAGTGAAAACGGCTATCTTTCAAGGTGATTGTTGTCATTAGATGGAGATGTCAATTACCATGTAACCCATCGAAATATCCCTTGGACAAATATGCATGGCAAACATATCCCATAAAATTTTTAAAAGCAAGAGGTTTTGTCGATCAGTGTCAGAAAGTAAATGTGTCAAAAAAGTGGATATAAAACCATGGAGAAAGCGTTAATTCACAGCAGCTTGGGAGATGTTCAAGTGTTTGTGATTGAAAGGCAAATTTGAATTTGTGGTTTTCGTTGGAAGAGAGCCAGATATTATTTGAATCATACTCAAGCCACCAGTTGTTTTAAGCGAACGCTCAGTAAGTAATTAGCTTACTTATTCTCGCTGGACAAGCTAACTGAACAATTTAACAGCGTTGTAAGCCACAACCTTGAATGAAAAAGCGAGATCAACACAAGTCGACATATTTCACGCCCAAAACATAAATTGAGGAATGGAAAATTTTACAGCAAATAGCACCTTTTATTCAGCCTCCAGTTCAGTCAGCAGGTTCTCCGAGAATCCAACCGGATCCATAGCTCTGGCATGCCTTTATTCAGTGATTTCATTCATTGCGGTGTTTGGAAACCTTCTCGTTATAACAGCTGTTATCTTGGACCACACGTTGCGATCATACACAAGTAATTATTTCCTCGCAAATCTTGCAGTGGCCGACTTTTTCCAGGGAGCTGTGGCAATTCCTTTGCGGATACTGGAAGTGATGGCGTTTGAGTACGACCCAAACGTTTTTTGCAGAATCGCAATTCCTACTTCAATATTATTTGGGGGCAGTTCCAACTTGGCTATCCTTGTAATAAGCATCGACAGATTTCTGGCCGTGCAGTATCCTTACCTTTATGTAACATTCTCGAGCCTCAAATTCATATTCGGTGCAATTGCATGTGCGTGGTCAGTTGCTTTTGTGCTAAGTATAATGGCCGCCTCCCGATTAGTGTGGCTTAGTCTTGATATACCGTCACCAATTTGTCGTTTTCCTACCTATCTGAACCAGGATTATATAATGAGCATGTACGTTATTGTACATGTCATTCCTATTGGTACAGTAGTACTTTTATACGGCTTTATTTTCAGAGCCAGTTTAAAACACGTGCGTAAGATTCACGCGCAGGAACTTGCGGTTGCTTCGTGCCGCAATACAAACGGTGACCCTAGTATCATCGAAGAAGAAGCCTCGTCTAATGCAAACAGGACAAGAAAGCACCATCGGGATAACATTAAGCATAGGAAAGCTGCCAAGACGGTTTCCATAATCGTTGGTATTTTTATCGTGCTTGTTGTTCCTATCATAGTAATCGACTTAGCAGAAATGTTAGGAGCTCCTTCGGCTCCTGCGGCATTAACAAAAATCTGTGTTTTTATGATTTATGCGAATAACTGTGTTAACGTTTTAGTGTACGCTGGTTTTAATCAGGACTTTAGGCGAGCATTTAAGAAGATAATAACTAAGTTCTTTCGAAGTTTTTGCGAAGTTAGACTGCAGAGGTGAAGCAAAGTTTAATTTTGCTTTTTGTAGAGATATTTTAATTTTAATTTTGCTGTATATATTCTACTGCTGTTTGTAATCAACTCGTTTGCTCAGTTTTAAAGATTTCTTGTAAGTAAATAAAATGCTGTTTACCAGGACAAAAGTTAACATCGCTTTTGAAAGCTTCTTGTGGACATGCTGAGAGTGCCAAACATAGTTGACATATTATATTACTATCATTATCATAATGACAGATGATGTAGTTAATTATAAAACAGTGAATGTTGCTAGTTTAAGGCAACTTGAAAAACTAAAACTAAACAATTTTATCGTAAAAGAAACTTCAAAATCAAAGATCGATCCAAGGGAGTATAGTTTAAGTGAAAAAAATATATATATATTCAAAACGAGTAGTTTTTCTTTTTGCCTATTGAAGCTTGCTAGCCGCTGATCTCTCTCCAGATATCTTAGTTTTTCATTCCCGGTATTACATTGCTGGAAAATTAACTAAAGCGTATACATTTGCTAACAGTTTATTCGCTTCGTTGCCAGTTGTCATGCCATATTTAAACCTGGGCCAGAAACTCTGCGATGGCCAATTAGCATGAATTCAAAATTGGCGTGTGTTCAACTGTTTCCGGGCAATCCGAAATACAGTCTGAAAAGCAACATGACAACTCTTCACAGGGTTTCTGACTCAAAGTTTAACAAGCAATATCTTTAAGAAGATAACTTGGTCGTTTGCTTCACTAGAATGCTCGTGCGTGTTTCCTTTTGTATGTGTGTGTTTGTTTGCTTTTGTTCAATTAAAAAAAATCTTATTTGTTTTGGTTCTTTTGAAAACCACCTGCGTTTAGAATGACGTCAATAGTGGTTGTGTCAAGTACACAGTACCAGTTATATCAGTGTTCACAGCGGACCAATGATCATTTTCTCCTTAGCACATAATATTTTTTCCTGTTTTTTCCCTTTCTTTTTCTGTTCATTTATTTATTTAACAATTTATTTGTTTATTTCTATATTCTTTTTTAAGGGTGGGGGCGGGGGGTGGGTGTTGGGGTGGGGTGGGTTGGTGGTTGTTTTGCTACCTAAATCTTGTTCCTGCTTGTTGTGAAAACAACGCTGATCGATCACGTGGAGCGAGTTAATTTAATTTATCCGTTATAGTCAAGGGGATTGGACATATGAGAAACGCGATCAGTCAATCTCGCTCCCAGAGCTCCATTCCCTTAACCAGCGGTCGAAAAACAAGAGCTCTGGGAGCATCCATTTTGAAATAACAATGGGAAATAACCGAATTCTGGTTATCCGGTTCACTGCGCAGTCTCAGTCTGCATCTATTTCATGCTATGGCGCATGCCTGAAATGGTTGCTTCCAGAGCTCTCGTTTTCCGACCGCTGGTCAAGGGGAACGAAGCCCTGGGAACGAGATTGGCGATCAGTAGGACTGTTTTGAAAAAAAAAAATGACTTGAACCCAGGGTATATATACTTCGCATCGTGTAAATGTCAGTCAATAGCGACATTTTTTTGTCAGAACTACACTAATCAGGACTATCCCAGTAAACGAGCTTTAATTACATTGTTTCACAGGATTAGTAATTCCTCGGACTGATTATAACATGCCAAATAATAATGAAGCGATTTTCGGTACACGCCACGCATGAAATTCAAAGTTGGGTAATGGCGTTACAAAATCCCGTTTCATTTGCAGTCCTTTATTATTTCAGAGGTATTTATGTACCCAAAGAATATTTTCAGTTCAACTTCATGATGCTTCTAAGATTTTAGAGGAAGAATTTTTAAAAAGATACAACTTTATGTTTTCTTATCTGGCGGTGCGCTCCACGTCACCGCTTACCCCAGGGCTAGAATTAAAATAAATGCGGCAATTTTGGCGAATTTGCTTGGACTGATAGTCTCAGACGAAACCAAACCCGTAATCATCGACCCCAGTAAGTACTTTGGTGGGCTGGGAATATATACATATGGAATAATGGAAGATAAGGAAAAAAAGTCTTTCGAATGTGGCAACACTCAAATGATTAGAATTATTTTGCACCTGAACGATTCGCACAGTACATGCTCTAAACAAATACAAAAATCAATATCAGAAAATCGAACGACTCAAATCAACTCATGCTTTTATTACAAAAAGCGTCCTACAGTAGATAAAGCCAGCATGTTTAGTAATAAGAACCCAAAAGAATGCGCAACACGCTTTTGTTTGTGAGGTTGTTAACAATGATTTATTTTACCTCAGTTTTGACACCTTCCAAATGGACCAGAAAACAGAAAACGACGCAAATTAGAAAAGGTTGATTGTGTTGCGCAATTAAATCAACATAAGGGATCTAGTTGTCATTTTTTTTCTTTTATGGGGCCTTTTCTTGTTCCTTTTCGGAAATTGAGTAGAAGGTCACTTATACAGTTATAGTTTATTGTATTCTTTAGATTCTGCAATTGACCACTATTAGCTACCTCTAGCCAGCTCTTAGAAAAAAAAAAAGAAAAAGAAAAACGAAATCGTAAATCAAATTAACCAGAAAATGTACCATTAGTTGTATTAGCATAAAAATAGTTAACATATTGTATCTAAAATAAACTGAAGATTAAATTGCTGTGAAAACGTACAACAGATAGGAAATTTTAGTTTTTCAAGAATAACTTATTTGTATGAAACAAGTGAAAATTCCACTTCATGGAGATAATTCTGGTTCCTGCTCCTTTGTTTTAAAATGAAAGAAGCCAACAACACAGGCAATAATTCTTTTGAAAATTTCTTGGCGTCGAATGAAACCCTGCTATCACAAGACCCAGCAGCTGCCATGGATCTAGCTACGGCCATTGTTGTCATACTTCTGATTTTGATATCGATTCTGTCAGTGTTTGGCAATGCTCTTGTGTTGACAGCGATCCAAAAACTACAAAATTTGTTTTTGCAGTGATCACCTTCACCTGGGTATAGTTGGCAATATTTGCCAGCCTTCCTTTGTTCACCTGGGGCGGTTTGACAAACGACCAAGCTAATCTGTGCCGTTTTCCACTGTTTTTGACCACAAATTACATCACTGCGCTCCATCTCGTCGTTCACATTGTACCAATTTGCATGATAGTGCCGCTTTACACTTTCATTCTCAAAGCAAGTTTAAAAAGCATTCGGAAAATTCACATCCAGGAACTGAGCGTTCGAAAACCAGCTGCAAGGGTAAAGGAAATCGACGTTGAAGAAACCGATGCTACTGCTCCCCGGGTCCGAAGAACAACTGATCAGGCAGCGAGACAGAGGAAGTCTGCCAAAACGGTATCTCTCGTTGTTGGATTGTTCATTGTACTGATAATGCCTATTGTTATCATTGATATTGTGGAAATTCTTGGGGGCCCGACAGTATCCCTCTTGGTCATCAGAATAGCCGTAGGGATGGCCTATGCAAACCACTTTCTTAACATTTTCATTTATGCAGGCTGCAGTGGTGAATACAAACGGGCATTTTCAAAAATTTAAAGGTTGCTTCACCAACAATTCAAGTTAGATCCAGTTAAGCAATAAATATTTAATTGCATGGTAAACTAGATTGGAAATGAATACCTAAACAGAGGACAATGCTCACGAAATTAGTCTCACAGACAGAAATGTGAG
>CM042749.1:20894747-20912659 GCA_022496165.2 Catalaphyllia jardinei
TTTCTGCGACAACAGAAACAGGCGACCCCATGGCTGTTCCATGCAACTGTTTGTAGTGTTTACCGTTGTACTGAAAGTAAGTCGACGTAAGGCAAAGGTTCAGTAAGTCCATAATGTCTTCTGTCAGTAACGGTAGTTTAACTGTGGATTGTTGTATAGCGGTCTCAGTACAATGTAACGCCAACTGAAGTGGAATACTGGTGAACAGTGATTTCCCATCAAACGACACAAGTTTGTAGTCGTCAGGTATCTGTACTGTCTTAATAGCGTCAATAAAGTTCTCCGTCGATTGTAGTTTGCGTCTTGATTTGTCAGTTAGTGGTTGCAGTGTGTTAGTCATATACTTGGACAGTTGATACGTAGGGGACCACAGAATGAGACTATAGGTCGCATAGGTATACCAGGTTTGTGCAGTTTCGGTAGTCCGTAAAGTTTAGGTGGTTGTGGCACTGAGCACCTCAGGCGATAGTAGCGTTGAGTGTCAATAGCGTCAGTCTTTTTAAGCGTAAGTATTTTGGTGTTAAGTTTACGTTGAGGTGCTGGCGTCGGGTCGCGTTTAAGTTCTTCGTAAGTTTGTTTGTCGTTAACAAGTGCGTCCATTTTGTCAAGGTAGTCAGTTTTGTCCATAACAACAGTGCTATTTGGTTTGCATTCGAGCCACATGGACCAACAGGCTGGTGGTTATCTCTTGTTTTTTAAAGCAGTATGAACGGAATCAAGGTATTTCTACTCCTAACTGGACGGGATTGCGTTTATTATCCCTCTAATATTTTTCGGAACACGCACACGTTTTAAAAATTGGGGAAATCACTCGGTTGCTCAGCTCCAGTTTTAACTGGGGCGTATTCAGTCACGTGGCCCGTTAAGGTCCGAAAATATTTGATGGATGATAACACTTTTATGAAATGAAAGGAGGATGGGTAACACCTAAATGTAGCGCTCGTCGCACAAACCATTTCCTTTTTCACTGATCCCTGTTTTGAAGGCTCTTGAATCCTATTCCGCTCTACTACATTCCAAGTTTATTCCTCTTCTGCGACCTGCTGCATCTCTCCCTTTTTCTCTCACTCACACGCAAGCACAGTAAACGACGTCTATTGCTGGTTTAATTAATGATCATGCTTTATTCCTGAGAATATTTTACATCACTGACCAGGATGCTGGATAAGTTAGCAAATCAAACTTGACATTTATTCTCCCCTTAAATTTCAACCTACGTCATAAAGAAAGTTGAAAAATAATCAATGAAGGATTGAAAAGAAAAAAATTAGCTGCTCATCATCTTTCAGGACTGAAACTTACCTTATGTTGGTATTTAGTTGTAAGACGGTAGCTTTCGAAGAAAGCAAAGATGAAATATTCATGGGCGTCCATGGAATACTTACAAACGTTACATGTTTTGGGACAATCTTTCCTAAAGCTGGGCATTTTATTGCAAAAATATTTATTAGCAGCACAGTAGTCTTTGGTGTCTTCGCAACCTGTAAAGGAAGGTTACAAGTAACATAGTACAAGAGATAAAGTTGTTAGCTACCCCTTCCCATTCCACCCTTCCATTGCTGCTTACTCAATATATAATGCACTATCCAGTGTGACATTATAAACTATGAACATGCGCTTGGTTGTAGTGTTAATGGAAAATCAAATTCCTTGGTCTGGAAGCAAATCAAATTTAAATCAAACATCCACTTGTACATTTTAACATCAACAGCAACAAGAACAACAATCTTTATTTCCAGATTGTATTCAGAACAAAACTATCGACTGTCATTGGTTCCCTGTGTGCCTATTTGTCACGTATTATAGTCTCCAAATACTTTCAATTACACTTGTCCGATAACAACGGTTTGAAATTGGACCCCTTTGGGATTCATACATAAATTCCAATCACGACTGATAATGATCGTTGAATGATACAAAGGACGTGGTTGTCAATTTTTTAAAAGGAAAATAACATTGTTTTTAACTTACCAGGCTTCGCTTTTGATGGAGATGGTACGTGTGGTGTTAGTGGTGACGATGGCTTTTCTGGCACTGGTGGCGTGGGGGAGCCACCTCCTTCCAGATAAAGTTATAAGCAAAACATAAGTAAATCAATGCTGTTTCACTTTTTGCAGTTTAATCTTGTAAGGAACAGAACTGGCGATATAAATTATTTGTAGGGTCGACAATCAGCCTAAAAAAGCAAACTAAGAAATCTCATTCATTCTAATTACTACTGACTTTAATTTTCGTCTTATTGTCTTCATTATGTAAGGTATATGAATGTACTTGCACCTATTTTGTCGTTAATCCAAGGAAGGTAAGTTGTGATCCGAGTGAAAACAGTATACACAGTCGTTGGACAGCCTCGCTTACCAAAACTAACCGCACCATGCAGATACCAAGTTCCATATTTTTCACAAACAAGCGGACCACCGCTGTCGCCCTGGCACCCGCCTGAACGAGTCTCCACGCCCTCTCCTGCACACAAGTGAGCTTCACTGTCATAGCGAGTGTATTTCTCTGCACAGTCTTCCTATGACACTACAGGTAGCTCTCCCTGTTGTAGAACGTTGGCTTGTAATCCTCCTCCGGAAAGAAGACCCCATCCTGCCAAGCGTCGATCTTCAATTAGTTTAAGTTTACAATGTTTCTTTCAAAGTCGATAACATTGATTTCAAAACGGGTCTTATGCAATCGTGTTTGTCTCTTTGAGATATCAGTTTAACAATTCTTTCAATAGCTTTGTTAACGATTAAAGGTCAGCCAAAATTTCTTTTCAGATTAAGAGGGTTCAGAATATTATTGAGTACGGTTGAATGTGGAGCACCTTTGATCGCTCGTTTCTTTAGTATTAGTATCACCGTTAATTTCTTCATCTATGTAGGAATTAAAATAACTTTCAAAAACCTGTTATGTAGCATTTGGTTCCAGGCTTCGGTGCATCTTTGGGAAGGCAAACTGTAGACACCTTATCACTAATCGTCACTGAACCCGGCTCTCAGCTCAAGAACTGCAATGTCATGTTTTAAGTTGTCCATCGCAAAGCCGCTGTGTTTGTGAAGAGTCTTAACTCGAAAAACCTTTTCAACGGAAGTGATTCCTAGTCGTTTATGGACACCTATGCGACGAAATGTTACATTTAGCAATTTAAAAAGCTCAATATTACTTTGCTACCTTTGACAGTTCATGTCAGCTCTCAGTTAAATTTGAACCATTTTATTATGAGAACTGACGAGAAAGTATTTCCTCAGGTCACGGATGCAAATAGTTTTCATCCTTTTTTAGCTTCACTGTAAAAAATATGGAGGCCTTGTGGTTTGTAGTACTGTTGTATTAGACAATTTTTCTTGCTTTAATTTATTTCAGTATTATTTTTAACCCCGAAATGTGGCATTGCGGTCGGTATTCTCCGAGCCTGCAGCATGCGGCTTTTTTATCATTTAGAACGGTATTAAACTGATTATCCTCCAAGTTCACCAATGTTCTCCAAGGCTTTTTCCAGTTTCCGATAGGACATTCCTGATGAAACTTAGCTCTCATGGTAACGGTAAAAAGCAATTCCTTGTGTAGCAATCCTAAAAGGGTAACTTAGTTTAAGTTGATTATTAGCCAACAAGAGCTTATAATTATGTCGAGTTCTCTGGGACTATAGCTCACTACCCACAGATCTTGTTTATCTGAATTTGTGTAACACAAACCCTAGTTCATATGTTCGTTCTACCCGGGTCATTGCTCCAAATGCAGTTATTGTGAGAGTTTCTCGAGATATCACGGAAGTGTATAAACTACAAAACAAGTGGACCCGGAAAACAAAATGGATAGGAAAAGAAACAACAATAGAATAGGAACTCTGCATGTTACCTACGACGACGGTGTATGCCAAGGGACTTGGATTTTTGTAAACACAATGCGCTCCGGTTAAAACCCAGTTCGTTTAATGAGAGATCCACAGCATATATGCAGGGTATCCGTCTTTACGGAGAGAGACCTGCCATGGCCAACAATGTGCAGCTGCATCTTCACCGTTCATCACTCGTGTGGTCTGGAACGGACGCTTACCACAACCTGTCACAAGAGTAACATATTGTCAAGGATTTTTAGTAATTACGCTGTCATACGTTCGGAGGTTGGTAGAGAGAAGGAAGTGACATCAAATCATGACTGGCGCTGAGATTTTTTCTATCATTGTCAATTTAATCGAAAATTGTGAAGTGAGTTGATCATGCCAGCAAGGCTATCCGCATAACACTCAGATTAAACCTCTACTCTGTAAGTATAGATGGAAGTATCACTATGGATATCTGCTTTAGGTTTTCCTTTCGTGGGTTTTTAATTCTCATCCTTCTTAGAGGGCCCTCTTGCTTTTTTAATCCAGTAGTTATTTGGTATCACGTTATGAATCTTGCTTCTTGTTGGTAACGTGGCCAACATTGATCGGTTACTGAGATGAGAGGGATTCATGCCGAGCATTCTGCCAATAAATTTAGGGCAAATAATAATTCTTTAAAATGACGAGAAAGGGATTTTGCATAACAAAGGAAAATCAAGTGAAAAAGAAACAGCACATTTACGTACGGCGAACACGCTGTGTAGGATAAGGTTAATGTGAAATCTATGAGGTACTTAAATAAAGCACATAAAGCACCTACCGTGGAAAATTGCAGGCAAGAGCAACAATTGCAAACACCAGAAACATCGCCAAAGGATTTCCCCAACCTGCCTTCAATGCTTGCTTACAAAATGTCTAGATATTTAAACCTGACATTCTACCTTGAGAGATAATAACCGAAGAAGCTATGTCTTCTGGACAGTGTACCTTTGTTTTATTAGACTTAACTAAACACGAGCTTCCCTTTGTATGAAAAAGAAGGACGTATAGAACAGCTGAACCAATCCAATTTATCAGCTGGCTTGATTGTGATTTTTATTCCAAGCACATCTGCAAAGGTGTGTCCTCTCAGGTCACTTCCATAAATTTACACTTACGTGCAAACATGATTTTTCTTAAAGTTAAGCCTATACTCTCTTGAATTCTGCAAAACCTACATCCTGGTAATTGTACATCAGGCACGTGCTCGAATTACAATGTTTGTTTGCTAACTGCTTTGTCGTGATCGTATATTGCTGGGATGAGTCTCACAAAGATTCTTTGGGGGTCAAGTGACATACATCTCATGATAATAATAACACCAAAGCAAAGCAGATTGATTCCCTTGCTATTGGCCAATCAAAGACGTTCTCGAGTAGGGAGAAAAAGACAACGACACCTCTGGTTGCCCAGTTTAGAAAAAAAAACACCGCTTTTGTTTACTTAAATGAATTTTTTTTGGTATCAATTCAGCAACAAAGGGATTTTTTCAACAATCTTCCGAAACAAGGAGGTAGTTGGTATAAAATTTTCTGATTACTGCAGCCCCGTCTGGGACTGTTTGAGTGCTTACTTGAGTGATAAGCTCCAAAAATTACAGAATCGCGCAGCCAGAGTTATTACTAAATCATCCTTTGATGCGAGCTCAAACCACCTTCTTTCCACCCTCAACTGGGAGAAGCTATCACTTCGCCGAAAGAAACAAAAAGCCTTAATGATGTATAAAACCATGAATGACCTTGCTCCGGAATATCTACAAAGTCTTTTCTCTCAGCGTCACTCTGCTTACAACTTAAGAAACTCTGCGGGAAGGCTGACCCTGTCCAAACCAAGCACCAATTATTTGAAACGAAGCTTCTCTTACAGCGGGGCCATGCTATGGAATAACTTGCCCAAAAACGTAAAAAATGCTGCATCCGTTGAGCATTTTAAGCGAAATATCAAGAAGGTAGCTGATATATCGGATTCCCACACGGCAATCATGTAAAGCAGTTGTAATTAGTCTTAGTTTTTAACTTAGTTTAACTGATGATTTTCCGTGAATAAATAAAGATTTACATACATACATGGAGTATGGGAATCTTACGATAAAAATCAAAAGCATCTTCTATGCAAGTAATTTAAGAGGCCCATGAAAGACACGGGTTAGTTTACCGCTAACCAAGAAATGCTACTAGTTAGTTAGAATTTAGTTAGAGTCTAACTAAATTCGTGGCAGATTGCCAAAGCAGAAAGAAAGTCATGTCTGTAATGAAGATGAAGATGAAGATTATGTCATCGATGTTCTCTGCTATTTTTCGAGTAACAAAATTTCTTACACCGTATGAATGAAGGTGGCAGTAGAGCAAGAATTATTCCAACAAGTAGTAACCCTGATTTACAAATCTATAGCAAGCTCATTATATGCTAAACTTGAGCGTCGGAAAGTCTGCTTGATTTTTTTCCTCAGCGGGTCTTACTGTAGTAATATTGCTCTTGGCAACAATGTAAATCCTTGGGAGAAAACATGAGTTCATCGGTACAGATAGATACAAAAGACGTCTTTTGTTAAACAAAAAAGTGCTCTAGTAGCGCGGCAAACCAATATTAAATATATCGGCCTCCGATTGTAACAGGTCATAAGCTACTTCACCTGCAAACTCTTAGATCCGAAAAAACGAAGGAGAGCAGGCATCTAGTTGAGTACTCCATCACACTTGGAAATTTTTGTATCCTCGCGGCAAATGACATAGTAAACATTTTCCTTGTGATATCGATCGATGCCTTCCGTCCGTCCGCCCGTCCGTTCTTCTATATATAAATCCAGCTAGCCAGTCCTACAAGCTTTTGTTTATTTTAGTCTTTCTTCTGTTGTTAAGAAGATGGAGGAGGATGCTGGAGAGGGAGTAAGCTGAATTATTTTCTGATTCATTCTGCCCGCTTAATTTTTTTTCTTGTCAGGTTTCAGTGGTACTTTAAGAAATACCTATCTTGTGAATATACGGAACAAACGAAATGACTATCTACTCCGGAGCGAGCGGCCCGGGTTCGAGCCCTGCCGGGAGCATTGCGTTGTGTTCTTGGGCAAGACAATTTACTCTCACAGTGCCTCTCTCCACCCAGGTGTAAAAATGGGTACCAGCGAATTGTTGGGGAAACCTAACAAAATTTTGGGGGAGTGATCTGCGATGGACTAGCATTCCGTAAAGGGGAAGTAGAAATACTTCTAGCTGCTTCATGCTACAGAAACCGGGATAAGCTCCGGCAGCTATGAGCCAGACTTTGTTCCAAGGCTTCACTTCAAATTGTATGTCAACTGTTAGGACTTTTCAAATATGGGCGAGATTGTATCCTTTCATGAAAAATAACAGCAAACTTGCCCTTTAATTTCATGTTTTAAACGTCTTTCCGAAAAAGCAGCCGTCAAACAGCAAACTAAACTTAAACTGTCAACCGTGAAAACAGCCTTTTTTAACCGTCAATCGTCAAAGGTATCACCCCCCCCCCCCCCTTTTGCCTCTTAGCTTTGAGACCTTCCTGAATTTCTGCATTTGTCAGTTTACATCTTCGAATTTCTTCAAGTGCCCTCAGCAAAGGCCGGCCAGGAAAGGGTTAGAGGGAAACACTAAAGGAATGAACCACAAAATCAGCGTCAACAACTTCAAATTAAACCCTTCTATTTTATTTATTAAGATCTACTAAAACGAAATACGAATCATGATGAATCAATGGAGACGGAACTTTCCTTGTGAGCCCAGATTTAACCTGTGGAAAAAATGCGTTCATATATATTAGAAGCTTTAAAGTATTGTGCAGTCTAAATATAAACTGCCGTACGAATATACGTGTAATTAGTTTTTCTTTATCTTCAGCATATATAGCAGAATTTATGGAAACCACAGAGCTAACCAGGCAAATCAACGAAGTAAGAGAAGACATTTCTTTGTAAAGGAAAATGCGGTGACCGTATATTTTTTGACATTTGGGTCAAAGGTGTTTTTCTAAAGATGATTGCTATACTTACAACCACCACATGTCTTTTTGCAATAAAGCTTCTTGAATGATGGAATCGAGCAAAAATGCTTGTTAGGTTTGCATGCATTCCATTTGTCTTTACAATCTGTATAAGCAAAATAATTCATAGTCCACTATATTAGTGAATCAAGGATGTTTAGCATAAAATGTTAACAAATTCGCACTGATTGGTCTACAAATTATACACGCGAATAACTATTCTTGGGGTACCCGTGACGTCATCATTTTCTAAATTTCAAAACTAAAGAGGTACCAAAGTTATTATCTTCATCAGGCCGCCATATTGGTGTCCCTTGGAGGTACACCAACATGGTGGCTCCATACTGGGCTCTGTGTGCAAAATATTTCGACAAATATTTGAAGATCGGGAAAACGTACATACCTAAGACTTGGGGAAGTGTCTTAATTATTTATCGCCTATAACATTATAATTTCGTGAGTTGATTCACTGAACGGCTTTCAAATTTAATTGCGTGACGGTGCAACCCAAGAATAATGATAACGACAATAATAACAATAACTGCACTCACTGGTTCGTATTCTAATGCTACTCAAATCGTGAAATAATTTCGTATGCTTGCAATTTCTATGAAGTAATCTCTATGTTAAGAGTTCACAGAGAGGTATTTATGAGTTTTCAAATGTTTCGAGGTTCATTTTTCCAAATGAGAACATGGGTTTCGCCGTCTCTCTTGCCCAAAAATGGCCCATGAATTAGCAAAGAATAGCGTTGTATTTTGCCCGATTTTTCTCTCTATTTCCTCTCAAAACAGGAAATGATCAATCTCTCCCTTTGGCTTAAACGAGTGCTTTGATTATGTCCAAGCTGGTAACCCGGTTTTCAGAGCAGAATCAAAAAGGTAAACTATAATTATATGTGTGAAATTACAGTGCATGCAAGTATTACTGAACATTCTTTGAAGATTTTTCTATGCCTTAGTGACCCTTAGTCAAAGTTCAGTCGTTGTGTACTCAGGGAAGCAAAAAGTACTCTTCAAGTTCAGAGTAATTCCTCTTTTGTACATGGGTTATTATGAGTGTGTCCATAAGAAAACCAGAAGAACCAGCGAGGAGCTGAAACAGCTCAAATCAACAATTTCCCTCAAACTTAGCACAAATGATGAGATGGGTTTTCCTTCAACATAATTATTTTAAAGAAGTGTCTCAAGTGCTTCTTTATGTCAAATTTGTACTCGTAATTAATGGGAAAATGCTTAGCTAGATATCTCTTTTTAATATCGAGTTGGTTAAGACAGAGAAACGGCTTTTGTGTCTGGGTAGATGTTGATGGCCATAAATCGTTAAGTTCCAGGTAAACGGTACGCCAGCACAGCCGTCCTCGAAAATTTTCTGACTTCTGTGAGAATTGTATTGATTGCTCTCACTATCCATTTTAGAATAATGTGTATTGGGTTTTTCACATTGCATATATGTCTGGATTTATGAAAACAGTGTTAAAGAACTCGCGCCCTGACCGGGCGTTATTTTTTCAGAAAGTTGACGAAAAGGAAAGTCAGTCAGTTTATCAGTCTTTTATTTGTCTCCTTTCCCCATTTACTTCTCTTCTGTGTGGCTTACAAGCTGCCTTTAGGGGTTTCCATAATTCAGACATATATTAGCCATCAATTTAAGGGTATTAACTGCACTACGAAATGTGTTATTTGCTTAAGAATTGCATGAACATCTGTACATTTAGATTGACTGTTGCAGAACCTGATGATCCATTTTCACATAACTTTTCTTATCGTGGAAATACTAAGCCAAAGATGGCTAATAATTAATATATGCATAAATTAATGCCAAATGTCCATTTTAGCAGGGGTTCCAACTAACTTTAAGGGAATAAAGTATTTTGACCCACTTTTTGCCACAATCACTCACTCGCTAAACCCAACATTTGTGCCAAGTTTGGTTTTCTCATGGACCCACTCTTAAATTAACAGCATCATCAGGCAAGAATTGTAAAATTTGTCCTACATGCAGGCGATTCTGATTTTGTGTACCTATTTCTATATTCTCTAAACTGTCTTCCACGAAGAAATCAGTAGCTATTTAACAATTAGACCCTTTGCCCTCAAGGGCTACGGGTCAATAGCCCATGAGGCGAAGCCGGATGGGCTATTGACCCGTGGCCCTTGAGGGCGAAGAGTCTAATTGTTTTAGTATCACCCAATTAGTTGGACAGAAAAGGCAATAACAAAGTTAGCAAATGCAAGTTTAAGAAATATTTATCTGGGGAAAAAAACGAAAGAAAAACCGGCGAATTCCTCTACTCGATGACTGTTACTATTAGACCCTAGAAGCGTAGCCAATCAAAATGCAGGATCAGTCCACTAGTTGGGTGATACTAAATATGTATAGCTACCCTATAAATTTAAGTATCACTACAATAATTTATGTATATGTGAGACCAAAATTGGTGTTCTGTGGACATTATCCTTTGCCTTCTCTTGTTTGTTCGCTAATTTTGATCTCTAAATACCATACTTAAAAAAAGTGTTTCTTTTATGGCTGGTTACTAATAATATTAGATCTTATTATATGGCTTGTTTGTAGCCAATATAACGCGTACTCTGATTGGCTAAGTGCAGCTCAACGACAGGGCATTATTCTTCAGTAATGCCCACGGGCCGATTACGGATTATGCAAATTAGGAAAGGAAAAAACGGGCCAGTAACTATAATCCAGGAAACTCAGAAAAGGCGAAGAGTTTTCATCGAAAGTGACGACGGAGAGTAGTGCTGATTCCGTTTAAATTGTAGTTTCTTTTACCAACACAGCCGCACGGCTTTTGAGCAAGTTTGAAGCACTTTACTGTGGGAATTGACGTTTGGCGGTTGATTATTGAGAACGTCGATGAAATTTCTCTCGTCATATAGTAACACAACTTTACTAAAATACTTTTTTGTGGCCGTATTGATCATTGTTTTCCACAAATAAATATATTCTTGACGGAGTACGCGTTAGTTCGCTGAATTCTGTTGTGCAGTTTGACAGATTGGAAAGATGAATGAATAGATAAGAGCGCGCATCACCGGACTTCCCCTTGAATTAAGATTTTTTTTCTTTCTTTAGAACCGTCTTGTTAGCCATATAATAAACAACTTAAAGTGCCCCTGTGATAAAAGAAAATCACTTCCTTTTTTTCTTGAGATTCTGAAAGTGTGTCTGCTTAACACTTGACTGGCAAAATTCTGACCTTTCATTTTTATCCAAAGGCCGTTTACTTTGAGTGTAAGTTTTGGATTTCACGATCCGCCATCACTCACGTTCAAACCTGACCGATTTGACCTCAGAGGATTGGATCCGGGAAAAGTGATGTCAAAGGCTCACTAGCTTAAAATTTCAGCGTGTGAACGCAGCTTATTATGTATGCAAAGTGCGAGGTAAAAGTGTGAAAGCCCAAAATTCCCGTGCTGCATATTAATTCTGCAGCGTACACACGCTTCGCATTCTTAAACTTGTGGTCTTTGACGTCATTTTCTCCTCGATCCAGCTCTCTCAAGAACTTAAATTTAGTAATGGCGGATCATTAAATATTAAACAGGTGCCTATTTAAAATCAAGGATTAAAACTTGGGTCACTTAGTGTTTAGTTAACATAGTTTTAAAATCCAAAGGGAAAAAATAATTTATTTTTTTGTCGCAGGGGCACTTTAATAACCTCGACCGTTCGGTCGTTACGGGAAAATCTCAAACCTCGGCCTACCGTATTGACCTCGCTCTCGCTCGGTCAATACGGCAAGGCCTCAATTTGAGATTTTCCCGTAATGACCTCACTCTCGGTTATTAGGTAGTTAATAACGTTGTGTTTCACTGTGTTACAACGATGTAAAGCAACGCTGAAAAATATGGAGTTCGCATTCTAAATTCTGAATGCGCAACAGCTAAACTAGTTGATCAGTAATGTAATTAACGAAGGCGTACTTACCAGGCTGTGGGGGAGGTGGTTGGGGCGTTTGTGGGGGTGGAGATGGTCGTGGCGTTTGTGGTGGTGGAGGTGGATTAGGTCCTCCTCCTCCTCCTTCTCCTGTCGACAAAGCGAAACGGTTTGTTCAGTATACCTTCAACTATAGCCCACGTTTGCTATATGAAAATTCCAACATGACTGCAAGGTTGTCACCAAAAACTGTAAATTATTTCCTACGGTTCTTTAATCTGCCGGTAATTTCCATGAGACCCTTGGTACAAAAAAATAGAATAGACCAGATATATAATTTTCCAAAGCCCTGATATCAATGATATTTAGTTGACTGAAAATCAGGACACCTTTTTTAGTATTCTCGCGCTTATTGGTAGCCTTAGAATGCTACTAGGATCAAAAAATTATTTCCTTCAGTTTTTGAAAGCGTGTTCGCTTAACACCCAACTGCCAAAGTTTTGAGCTTTGAGTTTTATCCAAAGGCTGTTTATTTTGATGTAAGCTTTGGATTTCACGGTCTGCCATTACTCACGTTCAAAACTGACCGATTAGACCTCAGAGGGTTGGATCAAGGGAAAATGACGTCATTTACTCACTAGCTTAAAATTTTAGTGGGTAAACTCAATTTATTATACATGCAAAACACGGGTTTAAAAGTCTGAAAGCCCGAAACTCCCGTGCTGAGTATTAATTCAGCCGTGTACACACGTATTGCATTCTTAAACTGGTGAGTCTTTAACGTCATTTCCTCCTCGACCCAGCTCTCTCAAGATTTTAAAGTTAGTAATGGCAGACCAATGAGTAAAAAAATTCCAGTTAAAATAAACACGTGTCTTTTCAAAAGCAGAACTTAAAACTAGGGTCAGTGTTTAGTTAACAGAGTTTTGAAATCCAGAGAAAAAAAAGAATTTTAGTAATTGAACTGAACAGAATTGAACTCAGGTTGAAGAAAAATAACTCTTTCTATTTTCCTGAACGAAGGCAACACAGCTACCCCGCTCTATTTGTAGAAAAGATAACAATTACATTTGTAACCAAACTCGTTTTGAATTGGAACGTTGAACTTGACATACAGGTACAATGAATTTGTTTCATATTTAGCAGCAATCCAGTACTTGAAATTCACACCGATTTTCTGTAGTATCCAAGACCTGTAGCTTGTAATCCGGGTGAACACTGTATAGTGGGTTGTTGGACAATTCCGCTTCCCGAAGCTGACGGCACCGTGCAGATACCACTTGCCTGCCATCTCACAAACAAGCGGGCCACCACTGTCTCCATTGCACCCTCCTGAAGCAGCAGTATGTCCCGCTCCAGCACACAAGTGTGCGCTCCTGTCGACTATTCCGTACTTCACTCTGCATTTATTGTGCGACACGAGTGGTAGCTGTGCCTGCTGAAGTATGTTTGCCGCTGGTCCTCCGCCTGAAGTGCGTCCCCATCCTAAAGCAATTAATACGCTAGGGAATTATAAATAGGATTTACTCCAATGGTTAGTATTTGGTACGTACCAAAGGCGAATTATAAGGTAACTCAAACTATTAGAATAAATGTCAAGGCGCGTTCTACTTCAAACGCTGAATTTACTTTACAGGAAATTCTAATTCATCTATATTCTTACTCTTAATTGAAGTAAAAGCAGTACGAAAGCCAACCTTACTCACGACTAAATAACTTACGCTTGTGTTTTTTGTAGTAACTAACATAACACTTTTGGCTGCCTTACTTGCAAAAAATCACACTTTCATTTAGTTTTAACACTTAAATACCCACTTTTGCGCTTGCATAATTGCTCTGAATTTGGCTCGACGGTGCTATTTCGGTTTTATTAAAGGTGAAATCAAACCTGTTATGTAACACTGGGAATTCAAAGCTGCATCTTGCTCTGGAAGACATACTGTAGTTACTTTGTCACTCAACTGTGCACTTCCCTCCAACTGAAGAACTGCAATGTCGTGCTTAAGGTTCTGCATAGTAAAGCCGCTGTGCTTGTAAAGAGCCTTCAATCGAAAGGTCTGTTGCACAGGCGTGGTTCCAGTTCGCCTGTGAGCACCTGTAGTCATTTTAAGAAAGATCTATTTCCATTCTACTTGCTCTGATGCATTATTTCCCACTTTTATTGAATGAGGCTGAGAAGGATATGAAGAATTCTGCAGATCAAGGAGAGTGTTATTCACCAAGGCCGGTGACATCATCCGAGATCTGCCGAATTCTTCATATCCTACGAAAGCCGAATGCAATAATTGCCTTTTTTATTCATTCAAAAAATTCATCCCCCGTTTAATTCTTAAAGGAATTTCGCCATGTCGCTCTTTGTTTTTCTGCTCCCCCAAAATAACACAACCTCGTCCCCAGGTTTCCTCGGTCAACAGTTCAATAACCTGCAGCGGGCTGCACTTTTGATGTCATTTTGACGTCATTCGTTTAACATGACTAAAATTTTGACGTCATTGGTTCAATATGACAAAGTTCTTTCCAAATTTGGTCAACAACAGCTGGTTATGGAGAATTATGCGTGTGCTTTTAACCAATTAGAAACGGGGAAGCATTTTAATTAATAATTATATGGTTTGTGTTTGTAGTCAATATAACGCGTGCTCTGATTGGCATACAGTAAGAATCTTTATATTAAAGTTCCACTAACCCCCCCTCCCAATTTTTTTCTTTTAATAAAATCTACTAGTTTCCCTGATTTCATCAGCGAAAAAATCATCTCGATTGATAAAATCCTTGCGTTTCTACAGGCGTTTGAACTCGTAATTTCTATGTGCGCGACCGCGCAAAGTGGGAGCTGGGTCGAGCTACTGGTGATGTCACTTCGAGAACCGAGCTGAAACGCTCAAGAGACTTTTGACTGAGCTTGGAGGGCTTTCAAAACATTTTTGGGTAATTTGTGATTTATATTGTATCGAAACCGAACAAGATTTTTACGTGAAAGAACTGTCGCATCTAGAATTACAATTTGGAGTCTAGCTACGATTTGGACGACTGCGATGTGTATTTCTTTTTTTCCATTTCGAAGTGCGGGTTGCCTGCGGAGATTGGCGCGTTGTAATTTTTGCCAGGATCAGGATCGACAATTTGCCTCTCTATTTGAGTTGTAATGGTACAAGTAATGGCAGTAGAGTTACCTTACAGCTCTTAAGGAGTTATAAAGATGTCAATGGACACGAAGAGTCGGTAAGTTGCCATAAGGAACGTGCAGATTTCGGAGTGTCAAAACATTTTTAGATTTACACACTAATTTCCCCCAAAATACAAGTGACAATGCTATTCAGTCGTAGTCCACTTCTGCCTACTTCAGCTGATCAATGATTGAAAACAGTTTTAACATGAGAGATGAGCAGAGTTGTCGGCAAACAATATCCAAAGGCGAGGTAAATTTTCGCTTCATTACTGTCGCCCGATCGTAGTAATTACTGTGTAATTTTACTATGCACGAACACAAGCTATACACACTTGCATATTTCGTACCGCTAAATCATGGCAAATCCTTCGTTAGGATATTGAAAAGAGGTTAGGTTCAGTGTAGTATATATCAGTTAAATAAATACATTTCCACTTCACTATTTTTTTGAATAAAATGCCTATTTTACGTACGCTAGGAGTTCCCAACATTTTAGTTTGCGTTTCGGTGGACTGACAAGAGCACGACGAACTCCTTCGGTAGCTCTAGAGTCAAATCTTAATCATTTGATTCACTTTTCTTACATAGTAATAAATGGTTGATCCATTCTAAGTTGGAAATTTAGATACATTTCGTTCGTCAAAGAAAAAGCTCAAAGAACGAAACTCTGTATTCGGTATGGCTTTTGAGATACACGGTGGGATTACGGCTTCCGATGTGCGTGTGTTTTTATTAAAATCTTCAGATACATAGCTAGTTCACCAGTTTATTCGAAGGCTCAACAATCTTAATCGCTTTGTTGTAGGACGCAGATTTTGTTTACTATTCGTTTAAAAATGTGTTAATTTCGAGTAAAAAAACCGATGCGTTTAGTTTACCGTGTGAGTTCATGTGATGGACTCGGAGGATCGATCGCTTGTGCTTGAAATAGTCAGATGGCTTCCAGCTTATCCCAAATTCGTGTTGTATGCAGTACCATGAAAATGTCAAGCTTTCCACAAGAGATAGAGAGGAATATACAGGCCATGAAAAGCTATAGGTTTTTAACGTTGCGGCGAATCTGAGATCGAAGAAATCCTCGACGGCTCCCCGACGTTCGCTTCGCCCAGATCAGCCCACTTATTTGGTCTTTTTCTCGTTTCTGGTCGAGTTTTATCGGGATAGAGGTATCGAATGAAGAGGAGTACTCTATCCTGCGTATCCTGTATTGCTACAGTCTCCAACAACACACATTCCTTGCATTCTGCAACAATTTTGACACACACTATCGCATGCTTGCATATATTCTTCTCAGAAACGAAACATTGTTATTCTCGAAATGACGTCGGAAACCAACTCGTCCCATTCTCCGCTATTCCTCGGTCGTTACATGGAAATGTGCAAAAGTATTAACTTTGAAAATTTGTAGAAAATTAACAAAAAAAGCTACAACAATGATTTTTTTGCTGTGATGATCAGGAGAAAAAGGAAATTTATATTAGCGAAAAAAAATTTTGGGGTTAGTGGAACTTTAACCTCGAACGTTTGGTCAGGAAAATCCGGCTCAAAGCTCTGCCTTCCGTGTAGACTTCGCTATCACCCGGCCAGTACGACATGGTCAGTTAATGAGTAATTAACATTTCAATATATTTGTTTTATCTTTCTTTTTGCTTTCAAATTGGCTTATACCGCTTTCATGAGGTCTATTTTTTGGTTTCCCACTTGTTGTGTCTGCTATTTGTATATGCAGAGCTGTAGAAATTTCGATCACTACTTCATATAGTACAAGTGTGAAAATTTAGAGGTTTGACTGAGGTTTTTATTCCGAGTCCATTTTGTGATTAAGTACAGGAGGGACAAGTAAAGCGTAACCATTTGTCGTGAATCTGTCGTGAACCACGATGAATGTCGTCTCTCAATCGTGAATTATCGAAACCCTTACCATTGGTTGCGCGAAAATTACTAATTCAAGACAACATTCGGAACCAATAGAATTCGAGGAAATGAGTCGGCAATTGCGTCAACGATCACGTGGGAGAGAAGGCAAAGCACCCTTTGCAAACAAAGATACATTTGCGTTTGGTCTCCGTAGCTATTGGGTTTCACTGTGGACGTTGGAAGCCAGGTACGTGAGTGAGCTTTTTCATTTACTTAAGTTTGTCATGAATTTCTTAAAAGGTGTTGTCTCAATATGTCACAGCTTTCGAAGTACGGGTCAACCTGGCCGAATAAATGGCTTTGACATATGCTTTCAAGTTGTAGATCGATGCACCGCTCTGCGCCATAGAGTTACTCCTGTGCTTGCGAAGACACAAAATTTAAAGTTTTATCAGCCCCATATGGGGAAACAAAAGCCGAAAACATCTATCATTGCCCGAACGTCTACGAAAGCTGTGAACAGTTTATACGCACGAATTTGTTTAAGAACTAGTAATCTTCTCGACAGCTATTATCCAAAGATAATTTTTAGCGAACCTAGCCTTCCGTCCAATGATGAACATTGTTGTGGCCTTGCCGCCATCTTGTGCGAAACAATTTCGTGGCCATTCCAAAATAGTTAAACAAGTGCAACGACGTAGAGACCGAGGACCGTCTAGATTACCGAAAAAGATTATAATATCCATGAAAAAGAGAAAAGGTAGGTGCAAGCCGAAGTGTATTCTCAGAAAATATACCAAATGGTCTAGATTGTATGGCTTAGTGACTCACTATAAGTTATGGTATGTAACATATCTGCAAAAATGTAAATGTTTTTTTCAGTAACGTTTTAAAAATAGAAAGTGTCAGCAAGCAAACTTTTGCAAAATAACAAACGAATAACTTGTTCCTGCTTAAATAATCACAAAATAACAAAATCAACCAGCAGTACCAAAAGACACTGTGTCTCAAGAATGAAGCTTTTGACATTTGGTGATATCGAGTTAAATCCAGGCCCTGAACAAAATTTCAACAGTCAAACTATATTGTCAGTTGCTGTAACAGAGAATTAACTCTGAAGTGTAAATTTTAGTGCTAATG
>CM042749.1:20921964-20929464 GCA_022496165.2 Catalaphyllia jardinei
CTCGGTTCAGTTACTTTATAGAAAGCAATATACATTATAACATAGTTGATAAAACGACGCTACCACATAGCAGTTCTACAACTGCTGAATAATGACAACAATCGGCGCTCATGAGGATCAATAACAACTAGGTTCACTGATCCACCCCCTTTTTTCCCTCCTGTTGCTGCACCTGCTAACCAGTTCCATGTGCCGGGTAATTATCCATATGTGAGGAACATTTTGTAATTTCATGTACAAAAACAGCAAAAACAACAAAATTTGACAACATGCATGTTCTGTAGAGCAATAAGTCATCATGCCACTTATAGTCACTGTAAGAAATTTTCCAATCTGTTTGATTGTTACCAGGAGCTATTGTTCACTCAATTTGAGCAATGGTTTCGGAATAACAAGATGTCCAGTAATTAAAAAATTCGGGTTCAGTGCGTCACCACATTTGATTCCCTTTTGAAACCGAATACTCCATCTTTATCAGTATTCCCATAATCTTTGACAAATAGCTTTTCTTTTATTGACGATCGCGGATTTTGTATAGTTTCTTTCTCTCAGTTAGCAATATAGCTATGATTTAAAACATCTAATTTGTTGCTAACTATTCATGATCGATTAAACAAACCGAAATTCCAGCCTAGTTTTGACTTGAGACAATATTACTCATTTGAGAAAAACTTGCTGTAGGCCAGTTGATTTGATTTAAAGACCGGTCCTCTCCAGTTGCAGAAGCTGTCGTTCTCTGAGACATGGCATAGCATAAATTTTAATTGCTCGTATCGCAACGTACGGTTAAAACATTGGAATCTCCAAACGTTTGGGTTGAATGAACCCTGAAAGAACAGACCCGTTCTTTGCATTTTATTCTCACAAAATCAAAATGTTTAATTATTTTTTTAAGGGAAAATCGCGAATTACTGGCTCCTGGAAATGTTCAGTTTAATTAATATTCTATATTGCTGTCTCGGGATGGACATACATGAAGATGATAACGAGGATAATGCTGACGATGCGACGATGATCACGGCCTCTAGAACAAAACGTTTTGCTAATTCTAAGCACAGGTAATGGAGGGGAATGCTTATGAAACCTAACTAAATTTAGGTGTTTTTTTGTATGTTTTTGTGAGGCTTTTTGGCCTTGTCCGTGCACACAGCACAACTGATGTTTACTTGGCACTGAAAAGCTAACCAATAGAAACGTTTTGATAACGCAATTCATGCATAGTGTATGAGCGGAAGACAAAAGATTGTGCATGGTCGTGGATCTTCCAACAAAATCTCAGGGCTTCATAGCCATTTCTAAGCGCTTAGCTATCTTTTGGCATCTACCACTTTTGGACATGGCGTATGAACTGAAGATCTTTTCAGCACTTGTAATATTGCTATCAGTCTCATTCATGCAAACAAATCGTTATTTCTGAAAAGTTTTATTCCTGTTACTACATCCTATTGAAATCATAAAAGAACAAAACTAGTAATGACTTATACATTAAACTTTCCTCGAGTTACGTTCTTGTTCAATCTCAACCTGCCAGGAAAAAAATGGAAAAACAATAATAAGCATCAAACTTTGCATCCTTTTTATATTTTATTTTGACACCAACAATTCTTGCCAGTGATACTAGAAAAAGTGATGACAAAAAACATCGAACGTTTTCGACCCTAGGTCATCTTCAGATAAAATAAAAAAAAATAAAAATATAAAAATATATATATAAAAATTCTTAAAATACAGCTTTTGCTAATCATTGTATGTATATCTGTACCTCAAAAATGATAAGCTTGATAAAGAGTAGTTAGAGGTCCAGAAAATGCAATTCAATACTGTCATAATGAATTTTTGAACACAAAGTGTGTTCTGAAAATAGTGCTTGACTTCCATATGGGACACATGTAAATTTTCCATTTGCATGAATTTTTCTTTCCCAAGTTAGATTTGAGGACCGATTGTTGTTGGTTCCAGTGGTTAAAAATTACTTACAGTCTCCGCAAGTCGCTCGACAAGAGTTTTTGACAAATGGCCAGTTGCAACGGTGACGATGGTTGTAACAATGTTCTTTACCCCAACTGTCTTCACAGCCTGCAATGAGGATAATATCAGTTAGAAACATTTGACTGGAGGAGTAACCTAGTACAAGAGAAATTCAGTTTTGCCCTAGATTACAGTGTTTTTAGCTGAAATTGTTCAAATATCTACTATCACAGTTGAGTCGGCTTCAAATATTATTTCGTTTGAAAAGGCAATCAAGCGAGGCGAACGGGTCAATGATTAGCTCTTATTAACCGAGCAGGAGGTCTGTATGGGGGAATCTTGACCGAGGTCATAAGTACAGACCGAACACAATGAGGTTTGTACACTCGAGGTCAAGATTCTCCCATACAGACCGACTAAGGTCGGTTAATAAAATGTTTATTATATGGAAAACAAGAACAATTTCAACAATTTATTTAATGTAACTAGTTTGTACTGACACTTTGCTTGCGAACTTTTCTTACAAAAGGCGATGAACTTAATTCTGCCAAATTCTGCCTTTCCTCCTTACCGTTTTTTTTTCTCTCATCACGCTTTTTAGCACTTTAGTTTGCAACTTTTTCACCGCAAAACATCGCCGGTCTAGATGGCAAAATCAAGACACCTTACAAAGTGGATTTCAGCCATCAAATTGAATTCGGCAGTTCCCAGTCCTTGTGTAAAAAGCTATGGTAACTGAACTGAGTGCCGTGCAATTTGGTCTGAAATCAAATTCGAACGAGCGCACAGCGCGAGTTCGATTTGAAATTACAAGTACGATTTCAGACCAAAATTGCACTTCACTCAGTTCAATTAACACTTTATTAAATCCATCTTGAAATCGCACAATTTTATGGCCTTAAATTTTAGACTTTGGTGTATGTTCCAAGCCGAGCTGGTTTGTTAAAGTAGCGGAAACGCTTTTATTTAGTATGCAAACGGTGTCATGTCACGAAAACTCATTTAAGCATAGCAAACAAACAAGCAGTTCTGAAGTGAGAACGAAAACAGTCTCTTTAATGCATCAAATTTCGATTCTCTTCGTCTGTGGTTGAGGCTGAGACTTCTCGTTGTCTTTGGAGAAGGAATTTGAGGGTGCAGCCGGTGTAATTCTGCGATGGATTTCTTTTGAGTTGTGAAACTCCCTCGACTGCACGATGCCCAGCTGTGGATAGTTTTCTCTTTTAAATACCGTTCAATGGCACTCTGCATGATTTCAAGCGATTCCAGCTCGTAAGTATCTCTGTTTTGTTTTGTTTTTTTTTTGTGACCACGGCGTAGAACTTTATACTCAGAACCTTGTCAATCAAGTTCGCGCGGCGCTGTTTGTTTCAAGAGATGTATATTTTTTCAAGATGGCGGGATCGAGACTGGCACCAGCTTCAGAGGACGTTCATTCACTGTTTCGTGGAGCGAGTCGAATGACTACGTTATTCACAGGGACAGAGTTGAGCTCTTGTATTGCTTCGTTTGAACCAACCTGGAACCCGGATTCTCATGTTGGAAACTTCTTGTAAAGAAGGTCTTTAGCCTGAAGGTGTTCATTATCATCATTCAGAAACTGTGATTAATTAATTCGTCAATTGTTTTGAAAAAGAAAAGACAACAACAACAAAGTTTTGGCAATAACCTGTAGTAGCAAAATTCGCAACACAGTGGCTTTTTGTGCTTCATTTTCCTAGTTTATGTTAAACTTACCTTGAAATCTGATTGGTTGTTCTGTTTTACTACCCCATTCTCATTGGCTGAGAAAAAGATGCGATTTAGAGTAAAAAATAGTAAGATTTGTGAATAAATCGCACCCCTGACAACTAATCAGACTGCAAGGATAACCAGTGATTTCAAAATGGATTTAATATAGATTGAAAATCTTGCGCAGCGTAGTTACGTTATGTAAATTTGAAACTTGTATAAAACTGGGGCTATTATTTTAAGAGTCTTAATGTTCCGACGTTTCAGCAATGCTGCCTTCTTCAGGGTACAAGACTAAATACAGTACCCTGAAAGAGGGCAGCACTGCCGAAAACAGCGTCAGTTTTACAATTCTCAAATTTACATTAAGTTCCCATGCGAGACAAAGCTACACAACAGAAAGCAGAGTAGACCGTTTTCGTATTCTTGGCATTGGACTGGAACTAGCTTGCAACTGAGGCTAACGAAGGGGAAGTCTTTTCAAATGCAAATGACATTAATCTCATTTTAATGATATTCTCTCTCAGAGCCTACATTACGAGCTAGTTCCAGTCCAGTACTGATAATACGAAAATGGTCTATTGACTCTTCGCCTCATTTGTGTGTCAAACTGCTGGTAACTGTAATAACAGCTATTGTGGGAGGAGTTTAATGGATCCTAATACGAAGTTTAAATAACCGCTGTCAAAACATCATGAACTAATCTGTTATTGTCCTCACGCCATCATCAAGACGCAATTTGTTATGAATGATTGGCTTTATCTTTAAAACATTTTAGGCTGCATTTTGTATGGTTCATAATTTAGTGTGATATTTTAGCCTTCTCAGTCATCATAAGTGTTCGTTTCTTCCTGGCTATATGGCTTAAAACTTCAGTAAAGTAAAAAGAAAATCCCTTCTCACCGGGTTTGGGTGGGCGTGGTAGTGTCGTAGCCATCGGTGGTTGTGGTTTTTGTGAGGGTAGTGGTGGGTTAGGTTCTCCACTTCCATCTCCTGTTGGCCGCAGTAATACAATAAGAATTATTCTCTCGTGTTTTATATAATTACCCAAGTTATTCTCGCATTTTGATTAGTTCTCACCTATGATCTATTAGAGGACAGATGCACGATTGACGTCATCATTACAAAGTTTTTCTCTCTGCCTTTTTAAAATGGCGGAAAGTTTTGAGAATTAGGATAATATTTTACGTGACTGGGCGAAAGATAAGGTACAAAAAAGTCTTGCCGAGGCATTGAACAGGTTCAAGAAGCCAGAAAACGATCATAGATCACGTCAAATGGCTTTTTTTCGTGCAAAGGCGGGGCAAAGGTGGGGCAAAAACCGGCTTTCGCGTTATGTTAAAATATTTTGAAACAAAAAAGGCTTTTCGTTATTATATAAAACAAATAAATTCCATGTTGCCGTGCGTCTGATTCAGTAATAGATCACAGAAGACGTCAAAATGTAGTAAGAACATCATGCAGTGACACGCTCGGCTACGCCTCGTGCGCCACTTTTTTGCTATTACGACATTTTGACGTCATCTGTGATCTATTACTGAACAGACGCACGGCAACATGGAATCTATTTGTTAAATATAAGTTGAATATTTAACAAATTGACCTCACTTTTTTATGCGTCTGTCCTGTCAGTATTGATCATGAATTTCGTCATTACATTGTCAAAGTAGCTGTGGACTATGTTATGTGTGACAATGTTATTACGAAATTCATTGTCTATAACAGGACAGACGCATGAAAAACTGACATCTATCTGTTTTTTACGATAACAAACTGTCAAATTGCCCGCTCTCGCTGGTTGCCGCATTTATAGACGATAACAATTAGCCACTGAGCGTGCGAGAACTTGTGTTGTTATCTAAAAATATTATTTGCCACGGCGTATACTTAATTTACGGTGTGGGATAGCATAGTCAAGAGCTACCATTTCTATAATTAATTTGCTAGCAACGGATCTTCAAAAGGTAATTCTGCAAAAGAAAATGAATGCGTAAAACACAAGTGACTTATTTCTAACGAACTCTTGTTAGATATTCCTTAGGACAATTTGAATGTTTAAGTCAATACCGACCTATTTTCTGCATTATCCATGATATGTAACTTGTAATTCTAGTGAAAACTGTATAATGGGTTGTGAGGCAATCCTTCATTTCAAAGCTGACAGCACCGTGCCGATACCATCTATCTCCCATCTCACAAACAAGAGGGCCACCACTGTCTCCATTGCATCCTCCTGAAGCACCTGCTCGCCCCTCTCCGGCACACAAGTGAGCGCTCCTGTCAATGGTACGTTAGGTCTTTATACAGTCATTGTGGGACACGAGTGGTAACTTTGCCTGTTGCAGGGAGTTCGCAGCTAGACCAAACTGGGTGCGGCCCCATCCTGAGAGAATCAACAGCCAGAAAATGATTAATTCGTCCAAGGAAGTACGCATAGACTGTCAAGTGAATGGAATACGATATGGCTGTTTAATATTGGGAACAAAATTCTGGCATTAAATTATTTTGTTTTAGAATATGTAACAGCGGCCTAGTTAAAGGAGAGAAGCATTAAAAAGGCAAAGTAAACCTGTTATGTAGCACTTTGACTTTAAATCTGCATCTTGCTCTGGAAGACACACTGTAGTTACTTTGTCACTCAACTGTGCACTTCCCTCCAACTAAAGAACTGCAATGTCGTGTTTAAGGTTCTGCATGGTAAAGCCGCTGTGCTTGTAAAGAGCCTTCACTCGAAACGTCTGTTGTACATCCGTTATTCTAGTTCGCATATGGCTACATGTGAACTGTCAAACGACATGGAAGTACTCCTAGTATAGACAATCAAATGGTGACATGTAATTATAGGTTATTTCACGGTTGGTGAGCGCGTACGCGTTTTATTCACAAGTTGTGTGAAACAAACGAGCGAGCAAAGCGAGTGAGTTTGTTTTAGACAACGAGTGAATAAAAATTGTACAAGCGAACTGACCGTGAAATAACTTATTTATTATATACATACCGAGATTCATAAGCGAACGATAAAATAAACATATCTCTATTTTATTTCAAAGGAAAACAACGCGCGGTGAAGCCGCCTCACAGTTTGAGTTGCACTGAAATGGCTTCCTTATAAAATACTTTACATCAAGCAAAAGTGTCGTTAAGAGTCAAAACTAGTTAGAATAAAATAAGACATCCTGAAAATATGTCGAAAAAGTTCTACGGAAGTTCAAAATTTGAAATACATACCGTTTCAGGTCCCTTTGCTTCGACTGAAGTGCTCTCTGAGGCCGCTCGAACTGGACTTCTTTCATAATGCGATCGAATTTCATAGTTCTTTCTTTAAATGGCGCTCAAAGCTGGCGAAGAATGCTCGGAATTACACTCGTATTCCTCGTTGTTTTCTTTTTTGCGAACCGTTATAAGGAACTCTCTGAGAAACTTGCTCAGCTCTTGAGGAGTAAGTTCGTCCATTTGTCTCGTCTCACCTTTCAAAACAAACAATTCGTGAACAGAGCAACATCGTGTTTGGTCTTTTTCTTGGCGTTTTCATTTTTCTATCCGTCTATGAACTCTTCTACTGACGAATCTAGGCTCTGAAAATGGTTAGTCTGATTTGAAGCCATCTTTCAAAAGAAAAATGCGCCTAAACTCATAGAAATGTGCTATTTGTCAGTCAAGAGGAGCGGCGAGCGAGCGATACGGTTTTGTTCACTAGTGAAAATAATGATATAGCCAATCAGAGCGTCGATACGTCGTTTTTCACTAGTGAAAAAAATCGTGTGACCAATCAGCTGGCTTCTCTAGCGCGAAGAGTCTATT
>CM042749.1:20933331-20938331 GCA_022496165.2 Catalaphyllia jardinei
CTAATTCACATTATCAACTCAGTTGATAAAACCAAATTATCTTGTAATACTCCCACCGACGCAGCACCACAGTTTCTTTAGAAACTTACCCCCTTTACACGAGGCGTTAGCCGAGTGTGTCACTGATGTTCTTACCACATTTTGACGTCTTCTGTGATCTATTACTGAATCAGACGCAGTGCAACATGGAATCTATTTGTTTTATATAATAACGAAAAGCCTTTTTTGTTTCAAAATAATTCAACATAATGCGAAGGCCGGCCTTTTGCCCCGCCTTTGCCCCGCCTTTGCACGAAAAAAAGCCATTTGACGTGATCTATACATTCAAAATGAAGCAGTTTCATTGGTTGCTATGCGTAGCAAAGAATTGTGATTGGTCGAGAAAAATCATGCCACTGTCAAGCCTGACTCGAGCGTCGCTTCTCGTCGGATCAAAAATTACAGCGAAAGCAGAATTGAACTGCAAAATCTACAAATCTTGAAGAAAATGCTGGAAAAATCAAGTCGGTTTTTGTCATCGGAGTAGCCCTGTGAGCCGAAAAGTTGGACGTTGCCTTGAAAATTACAGAAGTTGAAAGAATACCCTCGGAAAACTTGTGGTTGACGGTGGAGATTTTTGTCTTCTGTGGTTGGTGATTCTCAAATCAGCTTGATATAGTGTCGGAGACACATTTTAGCTGCGATACTGTTGACCGTGAGCTGTGGTTAGCTATACTTAGCTCACTGCTGGAACATTCGCATCGGAAAGCAAGGTTATGTATTTTATTTTACCGATTTTAAGAAGTGATGTTTTGATGTTTTATTCCTGACATTAATCAGTGTGTCAACAGTTGTTTTGACACTGGGAAAAGTTGGCCTTTTTTAAATAAATTAATCTCGAGAACATTTTGTTTGTTGGGATTGTTAAATTCGAGATAAAGCAATGGTTCTCGGCTTACCAAGACAAAGTTTGTGCGTGGTTTAGTCGCGCTCAACTGCCGACTGAGGCTGCTAGAAAATTATTTTTGTATCATTTTTTTTAAAAGAAACGGCTTTATCTTTCGTTTTCTGGCTTCTCAAGCATGTTCAATGCCTCGGCAAGACTTTTTTGTACCTTATCTTTTGCCCAGTCACATAAAATATTATCTTAATCCTCAAATCTTTCCGCCATTTTAAAACGGCAGAGGGAAAAAGTTTGTAATGATGACGTCAATTGTGCATCTGTCCCCTAATAGATCATAGGCGAGAACCAATCAAAATGCGAGAATAACTTGGCTTATTATATAACATCTCATATCCAACGCACGCTCATGGAATAATTGTTAAGTATACCACGCCCCCAAAACAACCATTTCGTCTGACACCTATAAGTTTGAAGACTGGTTCGTCGTGCGAAAACTGCTCTGTACCTACCTTCGGAAAAAGGCTGTAAAACAGCCAAGATGAGCAAAATGAGGGCGATCATCCTCAAAATAAATAATCTCTCTTTTTCTCGTCTCCAATATAGCGTCGATCTTAAAAAAGTTACGTTTATTTACGTTATTTTATCACCTGCTGAAAGTTTGCCAAAGCTGGTTCCGCAATTCCTCAGTTTTTCGCCGACAGGCGTTATTGATGTTTGGCCATTATCCCCTTAAACAATTTCGTTTGATTGAAAAATCTGAGATAAATAATGAAAAGGAAGAATTTCCCCCATTCTTTTGACGTGGGTAAAGACAAGCGGCACTTTCTTTATAATTGCCTCGGTCTCTCGGACGAAGATAACTTTGTCTCACAGACTGATAACTTTGTGAATGTGAATGTCACAAAGAAAAAAAAAAGAGTGAATGTCACTCTTTTTTCCGTGAAATAGGTTTTCTATTTTTTTTTTTCTTTTATGAGCACAAAACTCCTATCAGCCGAATCGAAAAGACGTTTCAAGGTAGTCGGTAATGCGGAGATTTGACTGTGTGAGTAACTAAAAAGCTACTGATCTGGAGATACAATTCAGGTCTTGGTGATGGGCTCTCTTTTCCTGGCTAATACCATACCGATCCAACTTTTATCAATGAATTTTAGGCCTACTCTGGGACATAAACACGCCTTAATTCGCCTTAACTCGCCCTTACTCGCCTTAACTCTCCTTAACTCGCCGCTTGAGATTATGTTCAAGTTTCCTTATCTCGCCTTAACTCGCCCAAACTCGCATTATCTCGCACAAACTCTCGCCACTCGCAAAGCGGATTGCAATTTCAATGGGAGCGATCCATTTAACAAACTTCAGACTGGTCCAACTGGGAAAGGTGGTCCACCCGAAAGGTGGACCTTTTTTTCGAGACTTTTCCAGTTGGACTGAGTTTTGTACCGAGATTTCCGGAAATTTTGGTTGAATGGATCAAGCCCAATACTTCATCCCACTCTCAGGTTAAATTCGCAATTAATCCACAAAGGGAAGACGCTAAACTAGAGATTCTAAAAATTATAAACAATATGGATTTGTAAGTCCCATCCTTCTGGAATTTCCAATAAGAGCCTCTTTCTTTTTACTAAAATTAACTGTAAATAGTTACTAGAGGTCAACTCGAAAACCTTACGGTTCCTTTGACCTCTAGGCTCCAATTAATTAAATAAATTTCCTAATTATTCTCTTTAAGTAACCTGTGATGTATATGACGATCCTCTGTAACTTGTCTTAAGTGTGAGTTAATAAATATTGTTGTTGTTGTTTGGTAAGGGTGTTTCACCAGTAAGATTTGATGAAGTTTTGCTTAGTACTTAATGGACAGCCAATGGAACTACCAGTAACAACCTGAACATGCACAAACTAGTTACCTAACAAAAAGGTTGCAATGCTAAGCATGGCAGAAATTTCAGAGGCATGTAGTCACAGGATCTAGAGAAACCCATATTGATTGCTAGTAAGGGTACATATGAATGTTGTGCCGCGTAGCATTATGAACACAAATGATGTAACAGAGAATTAACTATGGAGTTAATTCTCTGTTACAGTTAATTCTCTACATTTAGAATAAAGGTTTTTGCATTGATAGCCAACCCCTTTCGCCATTTTTAAAATTACCCACACGATACTGGTAACTCGTGTTTCTCCCAGGGTCCTCTCGTTCAATCCAAGTTTTAGGTGGGAAGCTTCAACTTGGCGTACATGAAGTGAAAACACGTCTGAATCGGTAGCCATTTTTGTAAGGATTGATCACTTGCAATTAAGGGTTTGCTACACATGGTACAGGAAAGATTCATCAAGTCTTAAGGGTTTGCGACACAAAGCCGATAATGGAGAGTATTTTTGTTTATCAACTTAAATGAGATATAGCCCTCTGCACAACTGTGAACACTAATACGGGAACTGCTGTCTTCGCGAAAAGGCACCAATTGCAAGAGATTAAAATAGATTTATCCCAACGAAACGAAAAGGCAATTGGTGTTTTCGTTTCTGGCAGTGAAACCAAACAATTGGGCTGGATTCCAAAGGAAACCATTAGTGAAGTGGAGGGAATGAGCCAAATGGAATTAAAGATAAGTCTTATAACTTTCAAGGAGAAAGAAATTTCATTTCATTTTTGTAAAATTGACTACCTGTCAAAAAATTCCCCTATCTGAGTTGTAATTCGTCAGCTTCTCTGTTTTGTATACTAGTTCTTTGAAGAACATTAATACAGACTGTATTTTTTTTTAACTCTGGAGTTAGTGATAACAATTCATGCCATGTTATGTGATACCTGTTATGTTCACCTGTGTAATTAAAATATTAAGTTATTAAATTTAAAAAAATAAGAAAATAAAATATCCTACCTGCGTTAATACTACAATTACATTTTCTCATCTATTCATGATTGTTTTGTTTACATTAGTTTATTTTTTTCACTAATTTATTATTCTGCCTTCTGCTAAATATTTATGTAGCTATTACAAATAATATGTGATGATAACTATTTTTATTTGTGGAAGTAGTACCATACAGCCACCAAATGGTATAGTTTGGTGTCTGAATGCTATATAATAATTACTAAAGAACAAACCTTGGTTATTCAAAGGCAGGATAGTGCTATCCAACGGATCAATCTGTAACCAGTGGATAGTGCAGTTAGTTTCCCCAGTACTTATCTACTGTATAGTGATTTATCTGTTGAATAGCGCTATCCAATGCTTCAACAACCAGGGCAAAGACTCCAAACTCCACTTGCCCAATTAGGAAAAAAAAGTCACAATTACTAACTTTAAATAACATTTGGCTTCACTCAACTTTAGAGCTCATCTAAAATTTTTTGTTGAATTTTTTTTTTTTTGTAATTGGGCAACATGGAGACTGTTAGGTATATATACATAAGACATACAAAGATTGCAAGGCATCTTTATATGTATGTTACTAAAGCATTGTATGTTTTAACCCTGGACACTTCAACATTTGGTTGACCATTTTCCCTTAACTCGCCTTAACTCGCAACTGATAGGTGAGCTCCATTTTCCCTTATCTCGCCTTAACTGGCCTAAAATCGCATTAACTCGCACAATCTCGCGGCGAGATAAGGTCCCAGAGTAGGCCTAATATGAGGGTTAACCGCCAACACAGTTTAGCTTTTTATTAACTGGAAATATATGAAACGGTCGGGTTCTTACGAGTTGAGTTTTCAAAACATCTCGACCAGACGCACCTAAGATTTGATTGATCTAATTTAAGCTTATTAAAAAAATACAGCAAATTTTCAATAAGGTACATTGATACATTAATTTTATTTATTTTGTGACTACTTTCTATCCTCATCAGCTTACCCTACAATCAATGCACTTGATTGCTGCAAACTACGAGTGACTAAATTGTTTCACTGCGTTCAATACAAGAACCACAGCATCAGTGTAATTTCAAGTACCTAGTATTCAGAGAAGCTTTCAAATGATCGTTATTTACGGGTTAGAGACTGTTGTGGGTGTTTTGTTTTCAAATACACGCACGCGCTTACTGCACAATGAACGAGAAATTTTCAATACTGCACGAAGCGAAGCTGAGTGCAGCATTGAAAATCTCG
>CM042749.1:20943331-20956555 GCA_022496165.2 Catalaphyllia jardinei
GGATAGTACTCGTCCGTGCAATTTTTCTTGTAAAAAAGAGGCTTGTAGAAAATAAACAAATAAAATTCTATTACGTAGGTTTTGTCTGCTTTCTTTTTCAAATTTTACATTTGACTTTCACGGCTTTCATCTAAAAAGGTTGAAAATAACTTGAATTCAATATGATTTTTAAACTAGCGAGCAAAAGAAAATTTTATGAACAGCAGTAGAGTCTACGGAGTGTTAATGTCTCGGCCTTTCGATCTGATAGTTGCCCCTTGGAATTTTCATGTTCTTAAAAATACCACATTTGCCCTCGAAACTTCTTCATCTGACAGTCTCTGCTTTTCAATTCTTGCTGATGAAATAAACGTTTTGTTTTTCCTCATAATTATAACAAACGCTTCCATTCCTGGTTTTAACTCCTGGAAGATTGTAGAGGTTTTCAAAGAGAGACTTGAGGTAAGGTGTTATGCGAAAAGAAAGTGTAAATAATGTAAAAACGCTAAACGAAGAAAGTGATGAAAGGTAAAATAAGAAGCTAACTGGAAATTTTTGGTAACTACTCGTTGTAGGCACTACTTACCATATTTAGTACCTAACCGGACCATTACTTGAGTGCCAATTTTTCTTGCAGTTAGTTTCACTGCAGTTTGCGCGTGGTTAGCTTTCATTTTTTGATAGGGTAACTCTGTATAAATTCATAGTGCTGTACAGTAGTTTAAATATGAGTATAACTACCCGGACCATTACATGAGTACACTAAGTAGTTACCGCCTTTTTAATGTCTAAAGCAATTTGCAAAGAAAATTATGTTCCATTTACTACAACCGATGCAGAATAAGCTTAAAATTTTACCTTGAATTTTGCTTTTCTTTCTATGGCTGTTCTCGGCGACAAACACATTCTCTTTCCGTTGGCATGATTACATCGTACACAAGAACACCAAAATGTGCCTTCTAATCGATCGTTTACTTCTTCGTTTTCGCTTTCGCTATCCTCAGGAATAGGAACACGTTCTGGCTCAAAACAGTAAGGTTGAAGATCAGCCATGGCCTCGAGTAAACAAATACGCTTGCCAAGATTAATGGCAAGACAAGCATATCTTCAAATATTATTTGGAAAACCACCACCTTGACTGGGAGTGTGCTCTCTGTTCTCTCCCTAAACTAAGCGACTCTTTCTTTTTTGATCAAACCGGGAATGAGACTTTAGTAGAGGAGAACAGTACTCATAATAAACTTAATTCTAACGACGCAGTTTCGCTAACCGAAGCGAACCTTAGGGAAGACGATGGCAATTATCTCCAACAAGCTGCCCTACATATCAACTCCTCAACAAAGGACCTAAAAATTGCGGATCAATATCAGTATCTGGGCAACTGCACACCTACCCCTCCCCTAACACAACATGTTATAATAAGTTAATAAGTTAGTGTTGCTGTTGGGTTAGGGGAGGGGTAGGTGCGCAGTTGCCCAGATACTGATATTGATCCAAAATTGCGCATCTGAACGTCTGTAGTATCCGCAACAAGATCGATGAGCTAAGAGTACTACAAAGCATCTGTCGTTTCGATATAATTGCCATTACAGAAACTCATCTGAACAGCTCAATCTCTAATAACCTCTTGTATATAGATGGGATGAAGATCTTCCGCCGAGACAGGACTAAATGTAAAGGCGGCGGATGTATCATATACTGCGCTGAACATTTGAAGGTGACCCATCGAATAGACTTGGCCTCAAAAGACCTAGAGGCAATTTGGGTCCAGATTAAATTTCCCACCACTTCTGCATTGTTTTCAGTTATTTACAGATCAGAAGTTGAATGTCCTAACTTCTTCGAGGACATGTACGGAGTTTTTGAAAAGGCGTGGATGAAATCTGACACTATCATTCTACTTGGTGACTTCAACTGTGACCTTCAAGATATTGAAACCAAAACTGGGTCCGAAATTCATCCCAAGACGAGAAGATTGCTGTCCATGTTTCAAATTTTCGATATGCAAAACATTGTAAACAAGCCAACAAGAATTACACTAGGATCAAGCACCTTAATTGATCTGATAGTCACAACAAAGCCCAACTTAATCAACCGTAAAGGCGTCCTACCCTTGGGACTTTCAGACCATTGCCTAATATATGCAACTCTTAATCTCAAGCTCAAAAGGCCGCCGCCAAATGTGATAAATGTTAGAAACTACAAACAATTCCAAGTTGATCAATTCCAGGCATTATTACAGCTGCGCCGTTTCAAGTTGCTCAGATTTTCGACGAAAAGGATGATGTTCTCTGGGCATGGCACAAATTATTTAAAGATATTTGCGATCTACATGCACCTATGAAGCGCGTAAAGGTCCGAAGTCATTCTTCTCCGACCAAGAAATTTATACAAGATACAAGAAAATAAGAAATGAGATTACATCACAGATAAGATACGCTAAGGCACAGTACTTCAACGAGAAGTTAGCTGAAGTTAAGTCTGCAGCGGCTTACTGGAATTTAATTGCGGAAGCGACAAACCCAGTTAGAAGAAACAGGATTGGTTCATTAAAGAGGGAGGATGGTAGCCTTGCCGTCAATGACACAGAAAAGGCAAACTTAATAAATGACTTCTTCGCTAATATCGGCTCCAGACTTGGACGAGCCAATAGCAGCTTTCCACAGCATAACGACTGTACTGGCTCAATGCCCACTGTGACTGATATCACCGTCTGCGAGGATACGGTCCGGCGCAAACTAAAAGCTATTAAACCAAATAAACCAGCAGGCCCAGATGATATTCCACCAAAATTATTAAAACTAGCAGAGCCTGCCATCGTCTCACCCTTGACTGGCCTATTCTCGTACTGCGCATACCTCGGTGAAACCTTTACCGATTGGAAGAAAGCTCGTCTGGTTCCTGTGTACAAGAAAAATGATGAAGCTGACATAAACAACTACAGACCGATATCGCTTCTTAGTGCTCCTAGCAAGATTATGGAATCTTGTGTATCCGATACAATCGTCCGACATGTTTTCCAAAATAACCTGGTAACAGATAAACAGTGGGCCTACCGCAAGGGGCACTCTACTGAACTATTGCTGGTACATCTCTCGGAAACCTGGAGAACAGCAATCGACGCCAACAAAGTAGTTGCTGTGGCCTTTGTTGACTTTAAAAAGGCTTTTGATTGTGTATCTCATGCCATCCTACTGCATAAGTTGAACCTTCAATTTGGAGTTCAAGGCAGCCTACTATCATGGCTGACTGACTATCTAACTGATAGAACTCAATTTTCTGTAGTCAATGGTCACCACTCATCTGTGCTAAATGTTACCTGCGGGATTCTCCAAGGATCAGTACTGGGCCCCACGTTGTTCGCTTTGTACACTAATGACCTTCCAAGGGCTGTCACCTCCGGCTCTATTTTTATGTACGCGGACGACACCACTGTTTATTGTATTGGCGACAGTGTCGATCACACTGTCACTTCGTTAAATAGAGCCTTATCTGAACTGAACAGCTGGTGCCTAGAGAACTCACTAACTCCCCACCCAGCTAAGTGCGAAGCTATGCTTTTGATGAGAAAACCGCACATCGGGCCGCTAATTCCTGTGACAATTGGAGAGGCACGGATCGAATGGGAAAAACACACTCGCCTTCTGGGCGTCACTATTGACGACAAGCTTTCCTGGACACACCATCTTACAGATTTGAAAAAAAACTTTGTTAATAAGCTGAATCTCTTGAAACGCAGTTCGTTTTTGAGCCGAAACGCCATATTGGACTTGTACTTTAAAATAATACTGCCATCTGTTTTATATGGGCAGGTCGTTTGGGGAGGCTGTTCAAATACAGACCTTCTACAATCTTTGGAATTACTTCACCGAAGAGCAGCCAGAATAATATATAACTTACCTCACGATACGCCTACTGACGAAGTATACCGACAATCGAACTGGAACACTTTAACCTTTTATTATAAACTTCGATTAATTAAATTATTTCATAGCGTGTTCATAGGTGAAGCACCTGCGGCTCTTTCATACTTGACAAATAAACCTCGCACTGCATACTACCTCAGAAGGACTAACAACGTTATCGTCCCTCGTTTTAATTCAAAATTTCTTAAAAATTCTATAAGCTATAGAGGCGCTATTCTTTGGAACGCTGTCTCGAGTCACTATACGGGCCAGTTTACTGAGTTTTATCGTAAAGTGAAGAAGGACATTTATTTTAAGGAACTTGATTTTAGCGCACCGTCGGCCCAGTCATTGCCGAGGCACTACCTAGATTTTAAATGCTTTAAAATATTTTACATTTTATGCCTGTATTTTACATTTTATGCTTGTATTTTACATTTTATTCTGTAAGTAATGTTATCACTATTTCAATTTAATTTCATATTGTAATTATTTCCACACGACCCCACAAGCTCTAAGTTTTAAACCTTATCGTGTTTAAATAAAGGATATGATGATGATGATGACGATGACGTCACGCTTAGCGGCCTATCCGGACCTGGCCGCTTAGTATTTGCTTCAAAATGGCGGCTGTCGATGGCAAATTTTAGGCTTCTTTGAAGACAAATTTCTCGGGATAGAATGCACTTTAGAAGCTGAAACTTCGTTGAGTAATTTAACTCAATATATACTTTTTATTGGTGATGACAAATAAAATATGCTTTCTGGAGTGACCTCCTTTAACAAAAAATATGCATGACCAGAAGCAACAAAACAAACAACCGGAAATGTAGATCTCACTGGCGAACAACTCTTTTTCTTATAGATAATAACATAGCGATCAAACTTTTTTTCAGAATAATGAATGGTGGTTACGTTGCAAACTAAGTACTTTAAGGTATCCCGAGATAACCGGTAAGGCTGTTCCCTGAGTCCTATTTGTTTTATACTATCCTCAGAACTACTAGACTAAGCGCTAAAAATACGTCAGAGTAGCAAGAATAAGGGAATAAATCTCCCAAATAATGTAGAAGTAAAACTAAGGCAATTTGCTGATGATAACACCCTTATCTGGAAGGATGAGATTGAATCCTTAAAGGCAAATATAATGATTATAAACAAACTTGCTGAAATCTCAGGTCTCAAATTGAACAAAAAGAAGTCCAAAGCTATCTGGATTAGATCGCAGAAGAAGAACAAACTCGGCTAAACTCTTAGCAATAGGCATAACTAATGAACCAACTAAAACACTGGAATCTATTTTTCGTACAATCGTAATAAGAATAACGACCAATTTTTTTTTTATTAAATTTCCAAAAATGGGAACAAAACTAAACGCTTGGCTATCTCGGGACCTCATCCTTATGGGAAGAACTTTATTGGTAAAAGCATGATATGTTTCCAAAATAGTATACTCAGCCCCAATGCTAAGTGTTATAGAGGAAGTTAATTAAACGAGTACAAGAAAATCTCTTCAGCTTTCTTTTCCGAAACAAAACGGAAAAAAAATAAAAAGAACTGTACTGTATCAAAGACCAAGAGGTCTACGGTTTCCAAATGTTAGAACAACTGTAAAGGCGACTTAATTATATGGAACAACATAGAAATCACTATCGAAGGAAGATCTTTGTGTTGGAAAACCTAGAGCGAGCGTGGGTATATTTTGTACAAGATCTTCTTATGAGTACTGGCAAATATCTATCTTATGAAGAATTCAAAACTAAATCAACCCTTGAATCTATTATTGCCTAATTCTCTCTGCAATTCCAGAAAGTCTTAAGTGAAAAGCTATGACTATTAAAAAAACGTTTAGAAACAATCACAGAAGAAACTGATGTATACCAGTTTTGCCGAAGAAAAAAAACCATCCGTTTGTCTTAAATGCGATGCAGGAATTATATATTCACTCTTCCAAGCGAAATGGGAAACAGAACCAATATCAGTTCAATCATGTTCCAAACATTACCCCCTTTCGCCAAAGAGTGGAACAACTCATTTAAAAACATCTTACAGATATCGGCTGACAATGAATTAAGACAATTCTCATTTAAACTACTTCATAACATACCAGTAACCAAAAAGGAACAGACAAAATTAAACCGGATAATGAATGTTTTTTTGCAAAAGTCCAGGTTCTCTCAAACAAACATTCCTGGTTTGCTCTATCCCCGAGGACTTCTACTACGACATGATTATATATGATATAATTTCGACGACAAACATAAATCCCAATTTAATATGACTAAGCAGCAGATCCTTTTCAATGATTTTACACTACCCGTAAGATCACATCTCCTGAAGAGGAAATTCGGAATTTTCATAACACTAACAGTGAAAAAGTACATCTACGACTGGAAAATGATGGAAAAAATTCCACTTGGAAATTAATTCAAACAAAAACTAAATATTCAATGGAAAATCTAAAATAGGGGAAATCGAAAAGCTAGATTCTGATAACCAGCAACCAGCACTGCGTCACCCTATAAACGAAAGTAATTTTAAAACAATATAGACGTCTATGCTAAATTTTGTTAAGCGAATATTGTAATTCATAATTATACTGTACTCCGTGTGGCGTTCCTCAAAAAGCGTAAGCTTTCTATTGTTTTTGTAGTAATAATCATTGTCTTGTAATGAGTGTACTTGTATTATTTTCTATAGTGTCGTTATATTGCATGTCAATGCAACCCAAAGCTGTAAGTTAGAGTCTCTTTCTTCTGTAAGTGGCAGTGAATCTGCGAGTTTAACGTTGGAATTCGATTAGGCCAGCTGATTTCTGCAGAGAAGAAGCAATTTTATATACTTACCTGCGGTAAGAACTGAGACCGCCAAGAAAAGTTTTTATTATAATGGCTCAGTTGTGTATAATAATTATTTAGTAAATAAGAATTAGTTTTAATTGTTATACTGTACTATTATTAACTTATAGTTACTTAGTTTCTTATTATTTGTTTTAGACTTTTTATTAGTTTTAATTTAGGGCTCCTATTGATAACAGATTTACTTTACTAGTTAAATAAAGGTTTACTAAATCCAAATGCACGATCGATGAACCTTTCTCCGGCTGGACCGGAGATTACAGTTTTTTTTTTCCGGTAGGCTAGATCAAACGAATAGAAACAAACTAACTTAATGACGGATTTTCATCTTACACGTATAGTGCTTGTTATAATTCATTACTTTTTTACAAAAAAAACGGCAAATACTTCAATGTAAATTTCAAAAAAGGTTTTAATTCAGCTTCCTTTTGCTGGCACGGTTTTTATGTTGTACAGAAAATTTTCCAAAGATGCCATTTGAATAATTAACAATTATTCCACTCGTGCTTGTTGGATATGAGATGATTATAGCCTACTCGGCGCTACGCGCCTCGTTGGCTATCTATTATCTCATATCCAACAAGCGCGAGTAGAATAATTGTTTTATTAAAAACTCCCCCAAAATATAGAAAACTAGACTACAATAAAAATAGAGGCCTGCCATGTTTGTAGATCATGGTATAATGGCTCATAACTCATGATGGCTAAGCCAACCAAAACTCTCGAATTGCATTATCCAATGATCCAGTTTTTAATAATTAACAATTATTCCATGAGCGCGCGTTGGATATGAGATGGTAAAAGCCAGCGAGGCCCGTAGGGCCGAGTTGGCTATAACCATCTCATATCCAACAAGCGCGAATGGAATAATTGTTTTATTAAATTCTGTACGGTTGTATACTTGGAAATTTTAGCTAAATTTTACTGGTGTTTAACGTTACAAAACGACCGGAAGTAGATGTGGCAAAAACAACAGCAAGTGGGAAGTCACATGGCATGCGCGCCTTTTGTAAACTTTCGTTGAATGAAAATTTGAAAGCGAAGCCGGCGAGTCTGCCGAACGAAAATTACCATCATCTATAATTTAAGGAACGTCTACCAAACTAAGGATATTTAGCCTTGATCAGAAAGTTTGAAACGCGTTCAAGTTTGAGTCATCGAGAAGAGTTTTAATTGTACTTTTGCACATAACAGTTGTAAAAGTACTGCGGAAAACTTTGATCACTATGTGACAGACGTTGTGTCAAAATTATTCTTGACAACAACTCTATCAGCGTTCCCTTACTGTGGCTGCCCTCGCATCAGTTTGAGCTGAATATGTGGAGATTGTTGCTGGCCAGTCTTAGAGTGAGGGACAAAACATTTTAGCATCGGATTCATCTTCAGAATCTCCGAGACCCTGATGGTTTTTTTGTGGCTGGTAAAGATTCGAGCTGACGCTTCGGTTCAGCTTATCAAAATAGTCAACTCCTTGATGGATTTTTCGCAAGTACAGAATTGTTGGCGTTAGTTGGCGTTGAATCTCTTGTCGTGGTCAGCCAAAAAGGAGACTGAGGTAAAACTAGGTCGCCCTCTGTAAAATTTAATAATGCCTGTTATTCGCTGCATTTCAAGTAAAGATTTCTCTTAAACCGCCGCTTGAGATGGTCGTTTTTCAAATGTTTTGAGACACAAAACCTCACTTTCCAAAGTAAAAGAAAAAAACCAAGCGTTTTCCGAGGCAAACGTTTTGACTATCTCACTGGTCTTTTATTCTATTATAGCCATGCAAACTTGTCACGTCTATTTTCTTTTTTCTTGACGATTAAAAGACTAAAGTTGCGACATAACTTTCAGTATTATTCTTACACCTACCCAACAGCATTTACGAATACCACAAGTGCTGTTTGTTTAGAAAAGAAAGGTTCAATTTGAATTGTTTGCTGCAAAACTTACAAATTATTGTTAGAAATGCTTTGCTCCTGTTATGATACCAGACAGTCAAGCACTAAAAGCACTTTTGGCCTATTTTGACGTGTCGGTGTCTATATTATACAGCGTATTTTCTCAACTGAAGGAGACAACTATTTTAAGTTCACGGAGTACGCCACACCTTTAAAAGGAAAGACAGTAATTAATATCTTACCTCAACCAAGGCAAATATTAGACTTTTTTGCAAGTTTAAGATGCTGTCGAAGACCCACTAGTAGCTGTAGGCCAACGAGTTTATCTGAAAGGAAATCATAATCAGTAATTTCTATCCTATATACAGGGAAGTTTGATCGCCGGGCCAGGTGTTTTGTGCGAGTAAAGTTCATAGAAAGTATTTTTAACTGCAATTTTAAAGCAAACAAGCTAGAAAATGAATAAAAAACAAAGAAACTAAAATTCCAATGACGGTCCTATTATAAGTTTTGTATACGTCGAGAATGGGTCCATTTCCGTTGAGGAAATATGAATGCTTATGAAATAAGTATGAGCGAAAAAAAATTTACATTTCCCAAAACACCCAGATCACTTGAAAAAATGGAAACTTCCTGGACCTTTGAGAAAAAGAAAATGAGTTAGCAGAAAGCAAAGAAAGATATTGGATGAAACAAGATAATCTACAGAGTGCATAATAGCTAGCAAGTGTATAGAACATAGAGGCGTTCTAACGCTTATAATCACTGTGCCACTGATCAGGCAATGCGTCACTGTTTATTGGAAACTGGTTCAATCCCCATTCAATTTATTCTGACAATGCCAGTGTGCTGCGAAGAGAGCAAAGTTTCAAAATCTAAAGAATCGTGTACGACGCGCTGCAGCACTAATGAAGCAGACAATAAGGGTGCGTTTCTTTAAAAAAAAAATCCAAGATTGGATTTTTAAATCCAAAAAAATCAGAAGTGGGATTTTGAGTTTCTTTATTAAACAGATCAATCCAAGATCTTTCGGATCATGGTGCGTCAAAAGAACCAATTCAAAGAATCCACTCTGTAAGTGGATTCGTCGGTTCCTTTTCCGCACGATGATCCGCGAGATCACGGATTGATCTGTCCAGTAAAAAAACGCAAAATCCGTTTTCGGATTCTTTCGGATTTGAAAATCCAATCTTGGATTTTCTTAAAGAAACGCACCCTTACTCTAAACCATTGCCTAAACAAAACTCTGTTCTTTTAAATCAGTTCATTTTGTTCCTTATTTTACTTTTTTTACATTTTTCACACTCTCACCACGAATACATCGTACATTTTATATCTCGTGCTTTTGTAGTTCATTTGTTAAAAACTTTAAGCGAAAGCTTTATATGTACTTTTTATCAAATCCTAAACCAGAGAACACCTTTCCACAAGAATCTTTGTAATGCTAGTTACATCTCAATATGTATTCTTAGCAAAAAATACACATGACTTCAAGCAAATAAACAAATAATCGGAAATCTAGGTCTAACTGGCTAGCTACTCTATTCCTGGCCAATAACGAGGCGATGAAATATTTTTTTCTGTAAATCTGTGAGTTTAAGGTTGACTACGACTAGGCCAGCTGATTTCTGCTTCCCGACAAACCGTTGATAAAAAATATGAATTCCAATCAATAAACCTTTCTTTGCCAGGACCGGAGTTTATACTTTTTTCCGGTAGGTTAGATCAATCGACTACAAACAAACAAACTAAAATTTAAGCTAATAAACAGACAGTGCTAGTTATAATTCCTTACGTTTTTGTGCCAAAAATCCCAAAACTTCAATGTAGGTTTTAAAAAAAGACAAGTTTTTAATTTACGTTCCTTTTGCTGCCACAGTTTTCAAGACGTAGAGAACCTTTTCAAAAGATGTCATTTAAATAATGATTGTTATTCGTTGCAACTAAGGTAAAGATTTCTCTCTTCTCCCCCCACCTCGAGACAAATGGTCGTTTTTCAAATGTTTCGAGACACGAAACCTCACTTTCCATAGAAAAAGAAAAAAAAAAACACAGAGTTTTCCCAGGTGGCAACATTAATAAAGTATCTTGAACAGATATCCAAGGAAAAATTTTTGATTCACTCACCGGTTATTTATTTTATAATTTCAGCCGTGCAAACTTGTCACTTCTATTTTGTTTTTTTCTTGACGATTGAAATACTTAAAAATCGTCTAAAGTTGTGGCGTGGCCTTCAATATTATGCTTGCAGTTACTCAACAACAGTTACTGTTTAGAAAAGAAAGATTCAATTTGTTTGCAGCAAAATCTGCAAATTATCTACCAGCCATTATTAGAACTGTTATGCCCCTGTGATGATACCAGGATTCCGGTCAAGCAGAAAAGGCAGTTTTTAGCCTATTGTAACGTATTGGTATCTATATTATGCAGCATATTTGCTCAACTAAAGGAAACAAGTATTTTGAGATCACGGACTACACCACTTCTTTAAAGGAGTAGTTAATATATTACCTCAACCAAGGCAAATATTTTACTCTGTTGCAAATTGTCGAAGACCACTCGTAGCTGTAAAATGTGATTTTTAGGCCGACGAGACAAATGAATCTGATCATGAGAGCAAATCATAATCAGTAATTTCTATCCTATATACAGGGGAACAACTCCTTGATAGAAAGACACGCAACCGAGCGATTAAAACACACCATTATAAGTTTCTAACGATCAGTTTGAAGTTTCATCGCCAGGCCAGGTGTTTTCTGCTGTTAAGTTCATAAAGTATTTTTAACTGGAATTTCAAAGTAAACAAGCGAGAAAATGAATACAAACAAAGAAACTAAAATTAGCCAAGGACGGTCTTAATATATCTTGAATACGTCGAGAATGGGTCCATTTCCGTTGAGGAGATCTGGAAAAATGTACATTTCCTAAAACACATTGATCACTTGAAAAAACGGAAAGTTCCGGGACCTTTGAGGAAAAAAGGATTTCGCAGAAAATAAAGAAACATATTACATGAAACAAGATAATTTACAGAGTTCATACAGAGGTTTTATAACCCTGATTACTACCGTGTCAATGTTCTGGCAACGTTATTTGTTCGAAAGTGCTGTTGTCGCCCAAGAACAATTTCCCAAACGAATTCTCCATCTAACAGACTCTGGTTAGCTTAGCCTGCTGCAATAAACATGTTGCTTTTCCTGATAAACTTATCATAACAATGCTTTCATTGCTGATTTCAAGTCCTTGAACGAAATCTGCTTAAATTAACATTCAATATCTTTAGTTCTTAAATCTGAAACTTGGCGAGATATTCAAGTTGTAGAGGAGCTAAAATATGTTTTCCTGACCAGGACCTCGACTAATAGCTCTATAACGTGATCTTGTGGCCAGAAAATAAATTTCACAAAATTAAAAGTGGAAATCTATTTGTTACAGTTAAATACAAATGGCTACGAGAAACTAAATAAGTAATAGGGGAATCTTATTCAGGTCTTAAAATTTAAATTATTGCGAGCAACGTTTTCTTTGTCCTATATGTACCGCATTAATCAAACCGTTTTAAGTTGATCTACTACATTTACTGTAAGGTTACACTTTTTCGTTAAATTTGTTAGTTTAGTCATGCAAACTTGTCACTTCAATTTGTTTGTTTCTTGTGTCCCTTAGCAAACCAGCTGTAGTGTTGAGTAGTTGTTTTCGGACTAGGAACACCTTTGAGGTCGTCTGAAATTACAACATGATTTTAAATTGAATTCAACAACAGCCACGAATACTGTGGGTGCAAATTGATGTTGAAGAGAAAGTTTCATTTAGTTTGAAGCAAGATCTAAAAGTGATTAACCATCCATGGTTTTGAATTTTATTTGATCAATTAAAAGAAACTTGTTTTGAGACCATGGACAGCGCAAAATATTTGAAGGAAAAATAACAAACAAATTTCGATTCGGCAAAATCTTTGATGGGGAGGATACTTATTGCAAATGAGTTAAATACAAAATACTTATAACTGCACTTTCAAAAGGAAATAGATTAAAAAACTCAACGAGCTAGTGAACATAAGAGAGACATCTGGTAGAGATAAATATTAACAAAGAATCTAACATTTCGGTCAATGATAGTCTTAGGTCTTGACTAAGTCAATAATAGGTCAATTTCCGTCGAGAAAATGCGAAGAAGTTTTGCATTTTCCTAAACAAAAAACTTACATGAAAAACTGGAAACGTGCTCGATCTTTGTAAAAAAATAAGTTGAGCGATGTTGATAAAATTTGAAATTTTTAATCTACAGGAATATTTTAGACTGACTACACAAAGGAAAAGAGTAAATCAGTAAAATGTAAAATCAGTAAATGTTCGGGTTTATTGTTAACTTGTGATGTTTCTAAGACCAACTCACAGCTAAAAAGTGTCAATTCTCGACGTTGACTTAACTTGACAGTTGCACTGTTTTAAATTAATTGAAAAATAACAACAGAAGATATTTATTGATAGATCGATTTTCAATCCTGTTGGTGAGCACCTCTTTGAGAGGGTAGATATTGACCTGATCGAAAGCTTTGCTCAGTAAAACAGGCTGGAGTTTGCCCTAGCCAGCTGTTTT
>CM042749.1:20969851-20980692 GCA_022496165.2 Catalaphyllia jardinei
CACAAGCCGAAAGATCGGAGCTGTCATCAAGCCAAAGGAAAGCAAACCCCCTATTGTGAACCAACAATGGGTTGTATACCATTTTAAGTGTGATCTGTGCGATGCGGATTATGTCGGCTACACATGCCGACACCTGTATCAACGCATTGATGAACACAAGGGATCTGTCATCGGGAAGCACGTCAGAGATCAACATAGGGGGGACCCAAGCGACATACCTCGTAGATTCAAGATCTTACGGAAGTGCCAGAGCAAGTTTGACTGCTTAATTTATGAGATGCTTTTCATAAAAGAACTAAAGCCAACTTTGAACACGCAGTCTGACTCCATCCGCGCAAAGTTATTTTTATAGCGCAGAGTATCTTATAAAATTTTTATCCTAATTTTTTTTTCATCCTATTGTTATCTAGCCTTTTGTATTTTAGTTTTTATCACTTACCTTTTGCAACATTTAGTACATATTTCCATATTTTTATCGCTTTTTATATTCTCACGTGTAGTTTACATCTTATATGCAAAATTCTATTCATTTATTTCTTACTTGAAAATGATCTCAGCGAGATCGAAACGTCGTATTTTTTCGCTAATTTTTATCTTAAAATTTAACTTTAGGCCTTAATACTACTAAAAGATAAAGGCCTTAAATACTAAAATAAAGCTAAGAATATGTAAATACACTTCAGTCACCTCAACAAAGAGTTAATGTCTTTGTGTCTTTGATGCAATCTGGGCGCAATTGCTTTATCAGGGGAGAAGCTAACCAATGACATCACAAAATTTATTAAGCCACTAAACAGTCTAAAATGGACACAAATTACACCCAAATTGCTTCAGACACAAAGACAACCCCAGTGTTGACGTGAGTGAAGTTTATTTGCACATTCATGGCTTTATTTTAGTATATTTAGCCATAAAATTATTTTCTCATGCAAATTCTGTAAAGCGTTCGTTCTACAATAGTTGGCAACAACATTCAAACACTGACCTTGGACCGCAGTGAGGTTGGGCTGCCTGTGGTAAAGCTGCTAAGAACTTAATGTTTGACAGTAGTTTTTAGATCAACATGGTTCTTTGCTTTGTGATGGAGCATTCACGTTTGAATCTCCAAACTGTTGTATTGCGTGATATTAAAATGGCAACCGAGAAAGCTGTCGGAAGAGTCCTTGAAATATACGAAGTACAGACTGATAACGTTTTGCTGCAATGTTAAAATGACAGGTGTTTCTGTTGCATTACCGTCGCTGTACATGTATAACGCCTTCGAAGCCGATGGACACCAATATGGCATTTCAAAAGTCTTTTCAGATAAAGCATTTCTCCAAACAACGCACCTTTTAGAGATTGGAGCACCCCGTAAATCTTTTCGTAGATGTGGCATGTTTTTAGCCCGCAAATGCGGCGTTTCCAATAAGCTTATCCCCTTCTCCTCAACTGTTTTGGGATGAGACTATGGCCTGTGAACAGGCTCTCCAGTCGAAGCGGGATGAAAGATGAAATATGGCGAAAGAAAGTTGAGGGGCCGGTTTTCCATTGTGATTCAAAAGAAAGGCCTTTTCCCTGGAAAAGTTGAGCAATCATGCTAGAGATAGTGAGCTGACCAACAAAACTTCAATTAAGCTTTGAATTGGCCAAGAAATTTGAAGAGAACTCGCGGAAACACCTCGGAAATAGTATAACTTGACGTGCAATTCTGGTTACGAGCATGGCGTTTTATGTATGTTTCATCCTTTCATTCTTTCGCGTTAAATTTCTGTGTTCTGTCGAGAGGTCAATAAAACGCAAGAAAAGTGCGAATTAAATTCAGAAATTAAATTCAGAAATTGTTGCCGAATAAACTTGGCATTAAGGAGCCAATAAGAAAAACATGTTTTCGTCGCCTATATGGCAACGCTGTAAATATTGGAAATGTTGATTAAGAACAATGAAAAGAAAGAAAAAAACCCTAAGAAAGCTACTTTTGATCGACCCTGTGAAAAACCTAATAGCTTTTCTTCAAAATGTGCTAAATTAACTGTAGAAATTACAAATGAGGTAACCAAAACAAACTATCGAAAACCAGAGTACATTTAGCAAATGTACTTTTTTTTTGAAATTTAAGGCAGCTTTAATTTACTTGTTGTCCTGTTAGTCCCAGGGGCTCGTTAAATCTTATAATCTTCTGCTCCATTCCCATGAAAAAAACTTGAGTTATACATACCTGCGCAGTAAATAGATTGAATATGGTTGTACTATTAGGTCGAATGTCAGTCGGAACATCTTCATAATGATACTATTCTTGGTAGCGTCCATGTTTGTAGTCCTTGGAAGTTTTCAAGCAAACGGGGATCAATCCTATGAATTTACAAACTCTGCCGCCTTGGACGAAGCAGCGACTGTAACACTGTACTGGAGCGTTGACTGGAATTCCAAAACAGTCACCTTTGCTGTAGAAGCTTTGGCGACAGGATGGGTTGGTTTTGGGATTTCTGCAGGTCGGGGACAAATGGTTGGAGCAGATATAGTCATCGGAGGTGTAGCAGATGATGGGAAGCACTATTTCATGGTACGTTCATGTTGCGTGATGGCGTATCGCTTGCATTTAGTGTAATTGATGCTTTTAAGTTGCAAGCATTAGCACGCTTGCTTATTGTTCCTGTACCCAAAGAAAAGTGAAACAACTTGACCCAAGCCGGAGATTCGGATTATATCACTAAATCTAACTACGCATGTGTATTTCGCCATTAGTTGTGTGTTTAAGTCAATCGGCTGACAAGTCAACGCGGCAAGCTCTTTAGATCAGAAAGACATTTTTAAAATTCTCCGGATTAAATCTATGCTTAGATGATATGTCAAGAGCCACACATTTGACACATGGAGACTATGGCAAGCTCAATAACTGTCAACCTTTCAATCAGTTGCATTCAGTATGCCACAAGCTGTCGATTCAGCAATTTTCTTCTGATAAGGACAATTCCATCCATGCATCTATTGTTTTATTGAATGTTGTTGCTTTTTACTCAGGACTGTCATGCAACCAATTATAGTGAACCAACCGTGGATGAAAAGCAAGATTATGACCTCACATCCTTGACAGAAACTGGCAACATAACAACGATGAAGTTTAAACGACAGTTTGATACGTGTGATGGCCAGGACAACAAAATCGAGGTGTGATGATTGTTTTTTTTTTATACTTTTTTAGTTCACTTTATCTTCATTGGACCATACAGAGTCGCCAGTGCATAACGTTAACCCTGCTGAGACCAGGTGGGCGAGAGGCAGGGAATCGGGAGCTTTTCATATAAAGCCCCCCGCCCCCTTCCCCTTGCAACTTGGCTTGGCTTGTCTCTCAAAGAGCATTTGGAGACTGCACCTAAACTTTATCTGGCAAAAATTTGTTATGACACGCCATTTCTCATAACATTTTTTCCCCACGGCATCGGCATTTTGAAAGAGACAGATATTATTAGTCTTTTTCAGTTTTGACTATTTTGAGCCCGTTTTGATTATTTTCTAACATTTTTAACATAAATCTATGATACAGTCTATTGCAAACAGCTGTACTCGTAATTTATTTCTTGTTCATGTGATTCTTTTTCTAAATGGGAACCTTTCAATTTCCAGATGCCGAACAATAAAACAGACATTTTCTAAAATCTTCCCTAAACTTACAGTTATAATTTTTGTCTCTGCTAGAGTCAGTGTCTTTGGACTAAGCTAATAAGGATGACATCAGCAGTGAGGCCTCTTTGTATCGTTGTTGACTGCTTTAAAAATACTCATCACGAGTGGCACGTGCTCAACTCGATTTCAATTGTTTATCATACTTACTTACTTCTTGCTTGCCTACTTTGCTTGCTTAAACGCTTCTTCCGTACTGTACGGGGAACGTATTTTTAAAGCACATTTTAGGGCAAAACTTGCCCTTAATCTAAAAACTTTTATGCACCCTTGCCAGTAGATATCTGAAAACAATTGCAGTGGCGGATCTAGGGGAGGGGCCCCGGGGGCCCGGGCCATCCCCCCTTATTGTGGGTAAAAAGAGAAAAAATGACAAAAGGGTAAAAAGGGAAAAAGGCCAGCAGGGCAAGTAAATCAAGACCTCCCCCCCCCCCCTCCAGTTAGCTCAAGATCTGGATCCGCCACTGATTGGTGACATAATTGTTATGTAAAAGAAACGTCAGCGTGGAAAAATGAAACAAAATATAAGACATCAAATTACCTTGACTTTGCAGGAAGGAACATCCAAGGTTATTTATGTGTATCATCCCTCAGACCTTCGCTCACCTGACTACTTTCCTAAGCACATAACGAAAGGTTCCCGCAGTTTAATGCTGTTGAACTCTGGTAAAAGCAAGCCAATACTACCAGCTAACTTGATGTTCCTCGACATTCTGAACAACCAAGTAAGATCTGCTTTTAGTGGTTTTTTGGGTTATCGTTCGATCATCTTAAGCCGGCTTCAATGCGAGAATAGGAAGCCCAACGAGACTCAGCGATGCTGGTAGTTTGACCCAGACCACTGCTCTGTTACGTTCACAAGTTTGCAGTTAGACTTACGCCTTTTCAGTTCTAATGTGATGTTTTCCCGTCATACTGAAGTCACCATATCAATCAGAGATGGCGAAATTTGGAAAAGGCAGTCATATTTCTTTATGGCATGCTTGGGTGGGCTGTTGGGCTGGGTTGTTAGTCTAGATATTGGTATTGTTGCTCGAATGAGTCACTCCGAATGTGCATCTTTGGTACTGGACTAGAACTAACTTGCAATGGAGGCTCATGCGAATGGCTCATGCGGGGAAATGTCGTAAAAAAGCGATTGACGTCCGGTTGCATTTTAAATGACTCCACGCATTGGCCTCACTTCCAAACTAGTTCCAGGACAATCAAAAAAGCCCGAGTCAACAAAACTCGCTGAAGTAAAGCAAATGGTAAAAAAAAAAAAAATCATCACTTCACCAACACGGAAAAGTGAACATCTGATGTTAGATATCTGTTAGTTGATTCAGCCTTTGGCCTTGCCCCGCATCATCGATCACTCCAAGGAAATCTCGAGCTCATAATCCAGTCTGTAATTAGGACTTCCTTAGCTGTTGAGAGTGCGAGTGTGAGGTATACCACAAGTAACAGCTGCATGAGTTACCAGCCTGTTTTCGTGTTGGTCACAGGAACCCAACCGATGCACAGCAACTGACCATCTTCAGGATGACGGTCAAGTTACCAATCCTTCATGTGCGTCCGGGAGGAAAATTAAGCGTCCTTCAAGCCTGTTCAACACTTTTAAAATTCTCACAATGTATAATTATCTTGATGCAGACCAAAGTCCCAGCTGATGAAACGACGTATTGGTGTAAAGTTTTTGAAATTCCAAGGATGGAAAGAGGGCACCATGTTATCAAGGTAATTATCTGAAGATATGGTATATGCGATAGAGCAAGTAATGATTCATAGTGGACATCAACAATAAAGTAATAATGATACCCACAAAAGCTCAGATGTGTAGGACACTTACCTTTGCATATGGTCGGTGCGTTTGAAATTTGAATGAGTCAATCAGCAATCAGTAAATGAGAAAATGTGTACTATGCTGGGATCACCTTTATGCTAACAGGAAAGGTATGCCACTTTTCTCACTGGAAATCGTATTTAGTAAATGCTAGATACTGTATAACGGCAATAGACTGCAAGGAAAAAAAAACGTTTTATGCCTGGCCCCAAAAATGGATTGCTCGAACTCGAACAAGTGTCTTCACGTATCAGCAAGTAGGATAAGTGTTATGGCAAAACTGTCATTTCTCGTTTATTTTAACCCAGAAATATAATCTCGAGTTAAAAATTAGAAATGGTCAAAACACTTTGCTCAATCATTGCGCCAGCATTAGGCCGAAAATTGAATTAATCACATTTAATTGATTAAACTCTACAGATACTTAATCAAAACGATCCACGTTGTCACTCCAACGTCTATTACTAGCTCTCCCTCCCACCCATATCCCCTTCTCTCTACATACTCCCATGATTTGCTTAATATTATGTTTAAAAGCGTACCATTTTATTTTAGGTGGAACCTGTAGTTCAGAAAGGCCACGAGGGGCTGGTTCATCATATTTTGTTGTACGAGTGTCCCGATAGTTTTCCAAGTTCCTTTTTGAATCATTCTGGTTTTTGCTATAACGAAACAACTCCTGGTGAAATCATGAAGTGTGCTGGACAGTCAATAGTTGCTGCCTGGGCAATCGGTGGAGGGGTAAGGTTTGAAGCAGTACGTGTATATAATAGTATTATTCTGAGTAATACACTTCCCAAATTTCTATGTAATGATATACACGCTGCCAGCAGAAGACTTTAATCTTTGTAGAACGTTCGCCATAATAAGATAACAATAATTTAAAAATCAATCTGCGTTCATTAAATCATTTCAGTGTACCGACATTTCTAGTTATCATTTCAGTAATTTCTGATCTTTGTACCAGCAATTTGAAAATAACAAACTTGAACGTTTAGATTCGTGGAATTAAAAGACGCAAATTTCTTTTGAACTCTTTTTGGAAATAACAGAGAAACAGCTCCAATGATGATTTTAACTGAAAGGAAAGATCCCTTACAAATTATCATATTTTAATAATATATTACATTTGACACTTGTTTATTTCTTAGAGCTTTTACTACCCCGAACACGTGGGCCTCAAAATTGGTACCGACGACACACCAAGATACATTGTTATGGAAACCCACTACGATAACCCAGATCACAGATGTGTTATGTATAAAGGGACGTGCCTAGAGCTGCAAGTGATTGGATGTATCTGAATTGTAGTTTGACGGTCATGCCTATATACTACTATCTAAGAATCTTTCATATTAAACACTTTTCGGCAATCGATTGCGTTCTTGCTGAATTGGGTTTTCTGCAGACTTTGTCGACAGCTCTGGTCTTCGGTTGTGGTACACTAATGAAACTCGCATATACGACGCAAGTACCTTACTTGCCGGATGGGATGACACTTATCAGATGGTGATACCTCCAAAGCAATCTAAATGGCAAACAGTTGGTTATTGTCCAGGAGCATGCACCACAAAGGTATATGGCAAAGAATGAAGGCATAGGCCAGGATACTCATTTTGTAGTGAAGCTTTGAAGACTCGCCAGTAATAGCATATCTTGGCCATTTATATCTACGGATGTAGTGGTTTACTAAACCTTTTTTATAGTGTGGAGTTCATAAGCGGTCATAAGCCGGTCGGCCTGTTTCTTGACTGTGAGTGAAAATCTCTGGGACACCCGCTGTGACCTGGATAGCTTGAACATTTTGTCATAGCGACTAAAATGAGCCTTTGCATGTCAGCTATAACGTTCAGTTGTATGGCGTTATCTGAGCTCTCTTTATCTTCTCTTTATCTTCGCTAATACCATTAATTATTTTTTTTCCATAAACAGGGCTTGGATAACCCCGCCCTGGAAGGACATAAAGTGAAATTATTTGCAGCTCTTCTTCATACGCATCTTGCAGGTACAGATGAAAATAATTAACATATGGTTTGTGCAAAACAAGATCCGACACAAGATTCACTAACCGTTTCCAAAATCAGTTTAACTGATATCTATGAAAACAATTTTAACGCCAAAAAATGGCAGAAATAGACAACACATTTTTTGCAGGAATGAACGAGAGTTTATCCTTAGAGTACTAATAGCCCTAATACAGTTTTTGTGTAGGTCATTCTCATATTTAAAATTTACCTTGTTCTTGTTTTGTCCGTTACCACTAAATATAATTACGTTTGACTTTTTGGTATTAACTTTGAGCTTCCAATCTTGAGCATGTTTATGAATCACATCAAGCGATTGTTGCAGCCTTTCTGGAGAAGAACTGATTACTAGCAAATCACCTGCATACATTAAGCAATTAAGAGATTGATTTCCTAACACCACACCTGGGCATTTGTTTTGTTTAATATATTGCGGTAAGTCATTCATAAATAAAGAAAACAAAACTGGACTTAAACCATCTCCTTGCCTTATCCCCTTGTTACAGGAAAATAGGCCTGTAAGTGTGCTCTGGTCAATTTTATCACAACTCTTAATTGAGGAATACATGGACTTTCTGATATTCAGGAATTTTCCTTGAATTCCGTATTTGTGTAATTTCTGGATCATACCGAATTGCCATACACTATCAAAAGCTTTTTCGTAATCAATGAAACCAACACAAAGCTTTTTGTGTTGTTTGGTGTATTTATGGAGTAGTTGGCGTAGAATAAATAGACTATCCGTGGTTCTGGCGTTTGGTCTGAACCCAAACTGTTCTGGATTTAAAATATTGTGTTGCTCTATAAACTTACTTAATCGGTTTTGTAAAATTGATGTGAACAAATTCCCTAAGCAGCTGGTTAAAGTAATTCCTCTGTAATTGGCTGGACATTTCTGTCACCTTTCTTTTTGTATATTGGTTTTATGACACCTATGTTCCATTCAGGTGTGTTCGGGTAACACATAAAAAGGTGTGTATAAATACACAACTCTAAGTGTGTTGTTTTGAGGACAAAAAAAGGTGTGTTGCAGTAACACACCTTATAAGTGAAGGTGCCCGTTTCATGTCATTGAATATCCTTTATAGAGAAGGTATGAGGTAATACCGTCCGTGTTTGAGCATTTCATTTAGAAGAGCATTTCATTTAGGGCGCTTTTTTATGTTTGAGTTTAGAAATTTGATAATGAATTTCTTTCACGGTGATCGGCCCGTTTAAAACTTCATCTGACTGCATAGTTTCGTCAAGATTGTTTGGGCGATTAACAACTGTGTGTGATTCCTGAGTTTCTTCTTTGTCATATAAAAGGTTTTGAAAATGCGTTATCCAATCTTCTGGTGGAATATCGGAACTTTCGTCAATCGTTTCACTTTTTCGATTTTTGTTTATTAGCTTCCAGAAATCTCCGCTTTGGTTGGAATTCAAGATGTTTATTTCATCTAAAAGTTGATTTTTATATCTTTTATGCATCTTTTTTACCAACTTTTTGTATTTCTTTTTGAGATTTGAGAACAAAATATTCTTGTCGCAATGATCGAGGAGCTGTGGGATTAATTTTGTTCGCAAGTTCCTGCAGCTCTTTCTTTAACTGTCTGCAAGTCTTATCATACCATGGTTTGTTTTTTTTTGGTCTTTTTACCTGTTTTTCTACGTGATGGTACTAGGCTAATTTCTGCAACTGATTTTAGTATTTGATTGAACTGTGAAATGTCATCATATATTGAACTATGGTGTTCTACGCTAAAAGATTTTAGGCTGTTTTGAATATTAAAACTCGACAATGTACTTATGAACTTATCTTTGGATTCTGGCCTCCAGAAAAACTTGGTGAAGCAATATCGCGAAGATGCCTCTGTTTTTGGAGGCTCTTTTAGGGTGTTGGTGCTGTACATGATGTCACAATTACTGCAAGCCAATTTGAGAGTGATAGGACAGTGATCAGAATATGGTGTCAAAGCTTGTCCTTGAAATCCCAAAACTATGTTTTGAAGATGATCGCTGACGATTCCGTAATCAACGGTGCTTGCCCCGTTTTATTGGTACGATGTTAACTTTCCGTCCAGATCACCTGTAACTCTACCGTTTAATATCGTCAGCTCATTTCCTATACATAATCGTAATGTCTCGTCTCCTAATTTGTTAAAACTGTAATCCGCATTGTTTCGTTTTGGCCAGTTCTTATCAAAACTATAAACAATAATTGGATGAGGTTTTTGTGACATCGGGAATAAGGTCGAGGCAAGTGTAATCAGCCGAGGTCGGAGGCCGAGGCTGATTACACTTGCCGAGACCTTGATTATTCCCGATATCACAAAAACCGAATTCAATTATTGTTTTATTATACATTGTTTTATGGAAAATATGTGTGAAATGCAAGCAGATTTTATTTGTGCTTCTAAAAATACAAGGACAAACGCACCAAGCGGCCGTATCTTTCGAAACCATTCAAGTGCTCGCGCTCTTTAGCCAAAGGTGTATTACGCATGCGCACTGCGCGAGGTATAATCTGTACATATAATTGAATAGGAGAGTATACCCTAATCATGCTTGTCCACAAAATCACGTGAATTCTCAAAATAAGCAGGGGGCTCTTGGCCAATCAGAATGCTGATAGTGATTACAATGTATGATAATATGCGTTATCGGTTGCTGTCAGTCATTTTCGACAAAGTCATTCAAGGTTCCAGTCCTGGCATTGAAATCGCCAAGTAAAATAATTTGGCCTTGCTCGGAGAATTTGTATATTTCTTGTTCTAAAACGCTTAGGACGTCTTCGCCTGCTTTTCGCTGAGATTGAAGGGGGGGGGGGGGGGGGGGGGGTAAATAAACCACCGCGAGAAAAATGTCACAGTGTATACCAAATAAATGTCCTTTTAGACGACTCCAAATTATGTTTGGAGATGCACTTTTAATGTTTAAGACGAAGTCTGAATGTTTATTTTTTATCAAAACAGATACTCCTGCTCGACCTCTCTTGCTTGTCGTGTTCTGTACGGTTGAATATACTTTGTAATCTTCAAACACTAATGACTCGTCTTTTGCCCATGTTTCTTGTAAACAGATAATATCGAATCTTGATAGGTTAGATTTAACTGACTTGATATTTCATTTAGTACTCGAGATCGTTTGATTGGTCGGTTTTAGCTTGGTTTTCAGTCCCTGGATATTCCACGAAATTATTTTAAAAACATTATTTTGCTTTAGCCCTAAAGAGTCCATTCCACAGAATGCAATGATCGCTAAAATACTATATAAAACTAAATAATAATATAAGTAACGTAAAGGCTAAATGATACTAAGAAGACAATTATAATACTCACTGATTATCGGGG
>CM042749.1:20984195-21003828 GCA_022496165.2 Catalaphyllia jardinei
CACACAGGCAATTACCCTAGCACAGCTGATGAGTATTCTTCAGTTCCACATGGCAACGAATGGCCTCAAACTTAACCTGTTTCCAGGAACACTGAAAAAGTCTAAGGATGGGGATCGGAACTTCTCGAAACCGAGTACCTCCCTCCCGAGAAAAGTGGATATTAAACTCGCTGGAAGCAGCCAGTCATAGCACGGAATTGATGAAATAGATATGAAAAAGAAACTTATTTGTGAAAACGATAAAGTCAATTAACAATAATAAACTTCAAATTGCTAAAAATCCCCAGGAACCTAATATATCTCGTCTCAAATTCACTCGCCAGATAAATAAATTTAAAGACACTACAAACCTATCACGAAGGGTGGTTGTAAGCTTGTGTATTTGATTATTCTTGCTGTGATTTTATCCTGTTTTGCCCTGTTTCTGGATCACGCTTCTGTGATTCGCTGAAGTAAGCCTCATGATTATGCCTTAGACATGTTACAAAACATGAACTTTTTTTTCTCAAGAAACATTCTCGTGAAAAACTCTCAAAGCAGGACCAGTTCAGATACACCAATTTTCCTAGTTTCCCCCCCCCCCCCCCCCCCCCATTTTAGGCAGATTTGTACCCATATTGTGAAGCCAAACATTCTGTAACTTGAAACTAAACATAGTCTAAACAATGACAACCTTACATGTCTATTTACAAAATATCTTTAACAAAATCGATACACATTGAAGAACCCAGGTACGTTGTTACTACATTGCTAAGGCATTTTGTGGTTGACCGAGAGCTGCACGTGAGTCGAGACAGCCACATTCTCAACACATCCCCGGATATTTTGGCATGTTCCAGTAAGGTGTTTAACAGCAGCAAAATGTGGCCATAGGTTTGAGCTTCGTTCGACTTCAAGGAACTCAATAAATGCCGTCCAAAATTTTGGGCTTTTCTCTGCTGACCGAGCCCTGTAAGTGAGTCGGGATAGCCAGGGCACGTCTGGTTTTGGATACCGCACTTGGATGGTATGTTGTCTGATTCTCGAAGAAACTCAGCTCTGGAATCATGTTTCAGTAAAGTATTTAACACCAGCAAACTGTGACGCTGGGGTCGAGCTTTTAATCGATTTCAGTGAGCTCGACAAAAGCCATGTTATTGAATTCAACAATGCGAAGCCTCGAGAAATAACTGAAGTTGAAAACTATTAAAACGGGCAAGCTTATTGTTACAATAAAATCTGCTCGAATGGGTCCACTTTGATATAGGTGTGAAAGTCGCCAATGCTTGTCCATGTCCTAATACAAACAGCCAGAACTTATGAAATACTGAAATCGTACAGGTGTTTTTGGATACTTCTTTCCCACAAAGGACTACATTTCTCGCCCGTAAAGACGAAAATTATCAACTGGGTTTCAACTGGGTTGTATTTTAACCAATACCAAGTCTTTCAGCTCCAGAGTTTCAAGTAAAGTTATTTTGGACGCGAAATTAGTGGGTTGTCTTTTAGAGCCTCTTACAAGCCATGCGTACAGCGGAACTGAAGAGTGAAGAAATGTATGACCTTTCCAAAAGTGACAGTCCACTAAAGCAGGTTATCTTGACAAGACCGTGCAATTGAAGAGGCCTCTCGGAGGACTAAGTAGTTCTAGCAATTGTGTCGGAGATTTAGGACAGGCACCATTGCTGTAGCATATTGTCACAGCACGTGTTTGGTTGTTACCCGTTAATTGGTAACCTTAACTGGCTTGTGGGTTGATTAAGTTGTTCATCTGGTTAGAAATTACGATCTTATCAGTCTCTATCAACTGGTTACCTTAAGTCCTACAAAACATTTCTACCTCTTAGTATTTTGATATGTCAAAAGAATGAATTCCTCATCGCGAAGATATCATTAATTATGAGGGATAACTTCCTAAACTGAATCAAATTTTCCTTTACTAAACGTGTACACAGGCCAAATCCATTAAACAAGAAAGATTTATTCTAAGAAACTAAACGATTTGAACAGTTCCTTAGAAATTCCATCTTGGCTTGTAATATAATAGCTTGCAAGGTCTTACTCTCCTCAGATTGATTTAGTCGAAATAAATAATCAGTTCCAATTTGCTATTAAGAGATAAACATGACTGCTTGTTGGTCTGAGCTTTGTTTCTTCAGATGTAACACATTAAGTTTCGGTCAATCGAAAAACCAACCACGATTATCTTACAGGGCTAGGTGTACTAAGAAGTTGACATAAACGTTTCCTGCTTCCTAGAAAAATGTAACCGGCTACTTGTATACCGTTGATATTTAAAAATGAGTCCTTATCTCTTTATTCTTGCTGGTATCTGCGTAACAAAACCCTAAACAATTCTTGTTTAAATAATTTCATGTACTGGAATTTGATAGACCCGTGTTTATACAAATTACCACTTTTGCATTTCGTAGTACCAGTAACCCAATCATATTTTTCTAATAGAGCAGATAAGTTTTCAAATTTATTGAAATAGTAATAGCCATACATACATGTGGTTATTAACATTTTTATAGTTATAGATGTTTTGTTTATATACTTTAAAGTCCTCACTACACTGAAGAAATCTGAAATCGCAGTTTTATCTCAGCGGTCAGGCCTACCGTCCACCATCATCCGTCACGAAAACAGCATTTTTTCAAAACGTTCTTCAAGCAGGAGGAATTTCAAAAAGCTCGGTTTTCCTTTTTGTGCGGACAGAAAATGTTTTGAAAGCGTAGCTTTTCGAAAACTATGAAGCTAAGATAATGATGAAATTTCCTTGCCACAGCTTTTATCAAACACAAGTCCAAATCACATGACCCGTAAATGTTGGGCTTTCAAAATTCTCCTGCGTAGCTTGTGCGGAAAACATTTGATGCGTTTTAAAATTCTTAATCTTGAGGCACTCTTGGTTTTCGTTTTCGGGAGGTAACAGGGACCTCTATAATGCAAAACCCACAACGAACAGGAAATGGTCTTTCTCACTAGTAATTTATTCCACTTTCCCTTTAAAATCTAGTTGCGTAAAAACGGTTCTTTACTCCTTAATTAAACTTCAAATATAGTTTGTGGTTGCATTGTTCTTTAAATGTCCACAAGCCTGACAAATTAAATTGTAATTCTATTGGAAATTTGATTTTCTTTTTTGTTTAGCATCCAACCACAATTTTGGTTGTTAGTCAACAAGGTGAGATTCCAAACACATTCTTGCCCCAATTTCAACTATGTTAAAGTAAACAGTTATTTGGAAGCTCTTGCAAGAGTAAACATCCTATGGTCATATTGCCAGTTGACAAGTGCTCTCCCGTCGTCGGACCTTCTCAAACAAAATTGGACTATACGAGTATACCCTATCTGATCGGAGAAGATTTCGTGAACTATCTTGGTTTTATCGAGTTTTAAAAAGGCGGGATATTTTCCCATTCTATCCCAGGAACGTCTTTGGGGACCTCTAAGACTTGAAATTCCGTAAATCGAGTGGGACCGGTAAGAAGTTCACCCCACGAATCTCACTCAGTATTTATCTATAAATTCGCATGGCGGTACTGCATCCTTTAGTTCCTTCTGCTGTGAGTTCTTTGTTTGTGTAAAGTTAACCTTCTTATCCTGCCTATATGTAAATAAATATGTATGTGAATATGTTTTTTTTACCAAGACACTGAAGACACAAGAACTCATTCAGAAATGCCTCTGCATTCCAGGATCGGACTGGAATTTGGCAAGAGATAAAACCCCTGCTGGCCGCGGATTTTATCTTATGCCCTCAGTTGGCATGTATGCGTTCTTTGTTTAAATTTCCTGTAGTAATCCAAACAATCTTTAATTCTCGTTGCCAGCACAATACCAAGTGATATAAGAGATAGACTTAAACTACTGAAAAAATAAAACTTATAGCGACTTGTATACAACCTGCCAGAGTTTAAACCCCGAGTTAAAAATTTATTTCTAACTCTATCAAGGCACTGAAGGCAAAACCTATACCTGTTGTATCTTAAATCGGCTTGCTTTATTCTTCTGGTTTCGTATATTCTAATTTTATGTAATATTTAAAAGGATAAAGCTTACTGAATAAATTAGGCAAAATCTGTGATTATCAGATCAGAAATTTCATTATTGCTCAGTGGAGAATCAGATATACCTCCCCCGCGTTATGCAATTGGAAGTCATCGATAAATAACATAACACAGGGTGATGGGACAAAATGGTTCTAACCATCGAAATTCTCATTATTTTGGGGGGGCTTTGTTAAGTCATCAACAACGAAATTCAGTCCAATAACGTCTAGACAATGTGTCAAACTAACATGAAAATTTCCAGAAATCACGTAAAATTGAAAGCTTTTGTGACAAACTCGCTAAAAAGTTCTTTTTTCCTGGAAATGTAATAGCAATTTTCCTTGTAATAACAGTTTCTCTTGTCCATCAACTTAAACAAACCTACATGTTCCAAATGCATTTCTAACAAAAATACGTAATTTTCACATGATTATGTTTATTATCTTGAATTTATTGAAGAACCTCTCAGATTATATTTTTCGCTCTAGTGAACTCCACTTTTAAAACCCATTTTGGTTTCGAGCAATGAAGTAGTAGAATGAAAAATTTATGTATTATCCTATCAGGTGATTGGACAGTCGTCAATACAATAGCGAAATTCCTGAGAACCTTTGCTTGCTTGAAGTGCACTATACAGTAACTAAATTTGTCCCATTCTCTCACAAGCTCACAGGCCTTTCTCCTGTAAATGCAGTGTTGGCGCTGTTTATTGTTTATTTGTACCCTTGCTCCCATCTGAGATGAAATCGTTTATTGTGAACATTTTCCCCTATCTCTTTATCTTTATGCTAATGACGCCCAGTGTCTTGTCTAGGAGATTGCCGGTGGAACACAAGACAGGTGAGACAAAGTACTGAGTCTTCTTATGTTCCATGACAATACATCAGACCATGTCTGAACAGAAAAGCGGCTTTAATCACCAATGAATATTCTTCATTTTACCCAGTTTTGTCCGTCAACTGTTTTCATAGATGTCGATAAAATTAATCAAAGTGGGCCAGATAACCTGGGAAATGGATCGTCTTTAAACAGTGGCAATTCTAATGCCACTGACTTGAGGTTTTAATCCATGAATTAAGCTAAAGTTAAAGCCCACTTGCATTGTTAAGAAATCGACTGCAAAACGCAACGGCAAGAGAATACAGGAGGAGATGCGATATCGTTAAAAATATTTATGAAGTCATCAGTGATCCTCTTCCAAGACGATTATAAAGAAAGTACCGCTTCTTGTTCGATTACCAAAGCAAGCAATAGTTCTCATTTTCATTCCTATTTTTTCTTTATTTCCCGGCCAGTACCAGTGATATATTTTCTCTTTGTTACCTTTTGAGATATATTAGAAATTTTAAAAAATGTGTTTAACGTAGATTCACTATACCACAAGGACAGCAGCGTGCCTCGTCGGCTCAACAAAGTTTCTCCCTGTTCGGCCAGCAGCACTCTCAGCTTTGTGTGATGTCTTTTCTTATCAACTATTTGTGCATCATTTCGCCATGTCCGTATTTATGTGTATTTATTCACAATAATATCGTATAAATAGATAGCGAAACGCGTCGTTCGAAATCTGCTGAATTATCTTGTCTGTTCATCGTCTGAATCATTCAATCAAGGCTTGAATCATTCCATAATTCAGACCTTTCTAAATATTGTGAGCTTTCAATGTATTTTTGTCGGCAATCGACAACGGTTTAACCTGTATGAGAGGACACCTTCGGAAAATGAGCTATATATTTATATAACTGCATGTAGCTTCTATATATGACGACGAAACGTCAACAATTTTTGGCTGTCAAGGGATCCTTCAGGGTGCTCTCGAGGAAGTGATAGGAGTTAAGCAAATAATAGCTACAAGCGGGTGTTGCCGTGACTGAAAAGGTCTGGGTAGAGTACGCCTCGGTGGTCTGCCAAAATTTAGCAAAGCGAAATACAAAGATGTCAGACACATGAGCTAAGGAGTTTAAAATCTCTTTTATTTAGTTTCTCACAGCCAAATGGCTTCGCTCAAAGGACAATCGCCGTTAGGACGAGCAGATTATTTCTGAGCGAAGGCGAATGCGATACACTTTGAACATGCAATACTGAACAACAATTTGATGGATGAAATATATCATTTCAGAGACAAATATCTCAAAGAATATCGAGTGAAGAACACAAATATATCAATACTCAAAAAAGCAAAATAGCATCGCATAGTTATCCAGATATAAAACTTTTTCAATAAACCCTCAAAGCAAAATATAGCCGAAGAAAAATAACCTCGTGCTCAACACGAATATTTCACTTGACTGACCTGGACTTCGCCATTCCAACACCTTGGCCAAAACTTAACTTATCATGAATTCATAATACGGATTTAAAAGCTTATGAGAGGCAACTCTGTCAGATTTCACGCTTCGGCTGGATGCAACCGGCGTAAATGCGCAGTGTCTCATTTTGGGGAAAATATACTTCCGGCCGCTGTATCAGCGCCAGCCGTTGCAATTTGTCTAAGCTCCGTTTACACAGACGATTTTTTGTCGCAGCAAAATTGCATCAAGTTTCAAACATGTCCGTAAACCCTGCGATATCGCGGCGACAAATCGCACTGAAAATCGCACCTGGTTTACACGTGCGATTTTGAAGTTACAACTTTAGTGCGACAAGAATTGCAACTAGTTTCCGCGATGAAAATCGCCTGTGTAAACAAGCCTTTAAACTCCTACTTCAAGAGCAGGAGAGCTCTCCGCTCTTGAAGTAAGCTTTCGCCCGAAAATATCGCATCGTCCTGACTAGATGCCTCCTTGTCTCCGAGGATGGATTTCCGCTGATCTCTCGAGTACGCGAGTCGGGTCTACAGGTGAACGCGGAATCATTTCTTGAACAATGGCTAGTACTCGAACCTGTTCCAATTAAAGCGGAGGGTCGTACAGGGGGGGATCTCTAGCACGGTTCACGAACAGATAAAAATCGAAAATCACGGATCACGGATATAACAGTTTTGTTTTCCCGAATCACGAAAATACGCAAGTAAGATACTCTTTTTTAGAACCTGTTCTTACACTAGAAACAGTGTTTGAAGAAAGCAAAAACGCGAATGACTAAATACTGCAAATCACATACTTAAGTCACTCTGCATAGACGACTCTAACCACTCGGAGGACTTGCGTCTCAAAATCACGTAGAACACGAGTCATTAAGAATAATTTCCTAAATTCACGTTTCACGGAAAATAAAATCAGCTGATCACTCATCACGAGAATACCGCTGTACGAACCCCATTAAAGTGGTATCTTTTAGGTGTCTAAAGAAGCTCAAGCAACTTCCGCATTAGTCTTCTTTAGAAATTAAATCGAGCATCCCTGATGTTTTCATGTGGGAGTTTCCCTTCCCCGGGGATTCGAAATGTCTAACAAAAAGTAACCGAGTGAACGAGCGATGGAGTAAAATCGCTCCACCACTACAACTTGGAAAAAAAGTTATTAAAGGAAAAGTTATAAAAAAAAATATGACTGATGGTGTGATATATGGTTGTGGAAACATATTTTGGACAAAGAAAAACTTTTGCTTTTTGGTGAATTTTTTTAGCGGAGCTCCGGCCGCGCGGAGGGACACCAATTAAAGCACCATAACCATAGGAACAAAACCTCATGCATGCATAACATCAACACAAAAGTCAGGGAAACGATCAGTTCTTTTCGTTATGACGTTATACTCCTGACAGCAATAGAGCGGGACCAGACAATGTCTTCGAATAGGGGAAATTTCTGAGAGCATTTTTAAGCATGGGTAGATCTTTACAATATGAAAGAGTTTTCGTGTTGGCTCACCTTGGGATGTATGTTTTCGTCGTGAATAAATTGGCCTTTTTACATATTGTTGTGATAGGATCTAGTGTTGCCGCTGAAAGGCATTGTATTGAAAATACGAATGGTAATTAAAGTGCCTCTATATGACCAAATTCTCGATATCCAGTTTTTTACATTTTCATACACAATAGGTCTTTCCTAGATGTCTTGCCAAATTTCAATCTACTGCGAACATTACAACGCGCGTGTTTTGGACCTTTATTTTCGCCGCCATTAATTTTCTTTGTTCCAATTCTTCTTTGAGAATTGGAGCAAATGACGTCATATTAGTTAAAATTGCCGCACGGATTGAAATTTTAATAACAATTACTACAGTAATTCGCACGAAGAAGAACAAAACCTTTGGCCCCTGTATTCGTGCAATCTTCCACTCTTCACCCAGTAAAGTCTTGGGCAATTCCAACCCGCTCAAAACCGACATTACAAAAGAGAAAAGGAACAGTCGAGAAAAACTTCTCTAATTACGAATCCCTGGTGATCCTAACTGTTTTTCGTATTTTGTGCAAGAATCCAAATTTTTTCAACACCATCAGTCACGCTTAATTCTATTCTGCTTTGGTCACAAGAGGATTTTTCATCCTTAATCGGGGACGGAGACCACAAGCGCGCCATTTCTAGTATGGAACAATTTTTCTATTGTGAGAACAAATTGCCCCACCGCCTGCGGGTTGCGGATGTCGCGCGGGGAAAATGACGTTCGAAATTCCCAAAAATTTGCTTTTGGACCAACACTCAGCGCTTTTATGCCTGTTGGGATTTTGCAAAACTAAAGCTCAAGATTTTAACAGAGAAGATAGTAAAACACTATCGTTGGTTATTAGGCAGTTTGAGAGCACTGGGCGTAAAAGCGAATACAAAGACAGTATTTGTTGAAGATTGACAGCTTTACCATAACGCAGCCAAAAAATTGTTGGATATATGAACAACAGCCTCCGTTTGGCGTTAAAATATGTTGGGATATTTGTCCGCGGGCATTATCTGTCTCAAGAAGAAGCGAACAGTTTCCCGAGAGCGTAGCTTGAGGAAAACTGCGAGCTTCGAGGAACAGCTAATGTCCAAGGACAAATATCCGAGGATATTTTTGCTCCAAATGGAGGCTATTGTATTTATTATCCTTGAAATCTTTTTTGCAACGAGCGCAGGTTTGAAAATTGGGGAGTATTCTCGGAATATTAAGTCAGATGACGTGTTTAGACCAATCGCGAGCAAGCAAAAATATTTGAAGGATTATAAATGTGGATACAGTAGAGTTTCCAGACTTCAAAGTTTCCTAGCTTCTCTTGCCACACGCTTGCGGGGAATTCGCCAGAGTCTATTGATGTCAATGTTTATAGGTAAACCAAAAACAATTTTTTGCAGAGCGTGAAAAGGACTGGGTACGAGTATAGCCCTACGACATGTTCGTGGATCTGCGCGGATATATGTCGTCAGGATGGTGCAATCTGTTCTAAAAATACTAATTGTCCCATTTCATAGGTGCTGCGGATTCTAAAACTTACGGTCTCCGTCCCCGATTATGGCTCCTCGTGAAATACAGTTAACACAAAAACTACGAGTTTACTTTGCTAGTGTACAAATATAAAGCAGCCTTTGAGAAGTGGACAAATAAAGATAAAATACTTTTCGGTTGCTTCAAGGATTTGAAGAGATGCCACTTTCCATGCCATCATCCATCTATCCTTTTTGAGCCCAAACTTCCTCTCAAATTAAGGAACACAGTCAGCTTTGGGATCGGTCTTGAAGAGACTTCACCCCAACCTGAAATCAAAGTACATCTAGAATTCTGCTTCAATCTTCGCAGTGTTTTGCTTCATATTCAATCGATTACTAAAAAACATGTTTTTGAGTGGGCTTTTGCTCATCCTATAATGTTATTTTTTATCATATTAGGTTAAAAACGGTATGGATCGTGTCTCTGTCATATGCAAATTAGCTACGAAATGGTATCCAATGCGCATGTGCGCCGGCTGACTGTGTCCCTATAAAGAATGGGCCTCTGACTCATTCAATAATAATTTCACCGAAACTGGTTTATTGCCAACGAGTCAGACGAGAGAAACCGCGAGTCTGACGAGGCGACCACTATTTAGCGACACATGTAGTGTAAATGTTTATGCGGCAGGTTAACCAGAAAAATTCTCAGATTTTCTCAGCTCGATTCATAAGGGAACATCTGCGGTACCGTAACATATTTTTTGGCCATATTAGGATTTAGTAAATTCTCAGCTCCGATTTCTAGCTTTTTGATTGGCTAAAAAGCTCCGACTATGAGCCAATAGTCGGAGTTTTACGTCATATGGAAAATAGTGCGCCGAGTTTAAAATTTTTCGCCTTGTAAAATTGTGGAAATAAAAATCGGTGGCAAACCCCGGTTTGAGAATTTACTAAAACAATTATTCCATTCGCCCTTGTTGGATATGAAGTGATTATAACCAACTCGCGCTACGCGCTCGTTGGTTATTTTATCACTTCATATCCAACAAGGGCGAATGGAATAATTGTTATGTAGTTGACATTTGGGACAGGCCAATTAAAACACTATTTTCCTTTGGGATGTCACGAGGCTTCAAAGCATTGAACAAGGTTATTGCAGGCTTTTTTTCAGTTTTTCTGGCGTGGGATTAATCGGGGTTTTTTTCGGTCTATTTGCCTTTTGTTTATTTTAGGTGTTAGAAGCTTGGATTTCCTACTTTTGAATCGCATAATTCATAGGCTCATCAAGAGTAGAAGTTGTTTATTCGAGCGAAAGCGCTCTTTCATTGTCATTTGCAGCCAGCGTGTTGACAGAGTCAAAAGAGCTCAGATCGAACCAACGAGTGCACTTTGTGAACAGAGTTCTGAAAACTTTCAGTGTTTTCAAAAAACTAGTCTACAAGGCAGTCTGAAATTAATATAGAAAATCCATTGAATAACTCATTTAATTCTTCTCACAACTGTACCGTAGATCTTTCTTTAGCCATGTTAAGAGATCCCAACTGTTATTTACTTTTTTACGAGCTTGGGCATACCATAAAATGTCTAGTCTTCGACATAGAAAATTTTCGTGCTTTGACTCCGGAGTCAACTCTTATAGAATAATATCTTCAAAAATCACAATTGAAACCAGCCGGTCAAGTACCAGCTCATGGTTTTAAATTTTTGACTGCCGGGTACCTCAGTGGTTTTTTGAACAACCGTGCCCGTGTGCCGAGATCGAGATTTAATTAAATAATAATAATAATAATTATAATAATAATAATGATAATGATAACAATAATATTAATAATAATAATAATAATAATAATAGAACCTTTTTTGGTGCTAAAACGTCACAATAATTACTTATAAGATTAAGAAGGCTAAAAGAACTTTGAGTATTTACATAATTATCACATTCAATTATTATTATTTAATAATAATAATAATAATATTTTTTTATAATAATAATATTAATAAAACTTTATTCATAGGTTTACAAAAAAATAGACTATTTACAGATTCAATAATAATAATAATGATGATAATAATAATGGAATTTATATAGCGCTTATACTGTTCTAAGCATACCAAAGCTAAAAGAATTCGTTCAGTACAAAACCAAAACATTGTTTAGAATCACTTGCCATTTCTGAGCAAATATCTACGACAAGAAAGTTAACCCAGCTCAGTCTCGGTATTTACCGTTTAATTGAAGGAAACCTGAAAATAATACTTTACAAAGATAGGAAAACACCAAAGAGGTAATAATAAACCATAAAGGAACAAGGATGGTTAAGGATGGAGAAGATTAACACGAATTACAAACGACAATATTGAAAGATTTGGGCTAAACTTTTCAAACCTTAACCAGCCTGACGTAGCTCCTTTGAATCAAGTCTTCTGTTTTGCGCTGGCGTTTAGTTATCTCCCGACTCCATCCGGGCGTTCAACGGTGGAGTAAAACAAGAGATCAGAGAATACAGGGCTGTGAACAGAGATCACAATTTTCAGTTTATTTGAGGTTTTGCTTGTGTTCAAATCAATTACCAGAAAGAGAACGAGGTTGAAATTAAAATTGCAGTTTTGTCCAAACGTCCTCTCGAATGAAAGAACAAAACTGTGACTCATTCACCTAAAAATTCAATCAAAACTGTTTATGCCATAATTTGTTTTTTCAATTAGATAACAAAAACAGTACACCCGCCAGCACGAACAGCACTGGAGATGGAGAAGACTACCACCATGATGCTGCAGGATTCCGACGAGCGGTACCAGCCGCTCCACAGCTTCCTGCCAACATTTTTCTGAATTCTAACCAGCAATGCTTTACACAGTTCTTTGCAAACGGACAACCACCAAATGGATTACGTACTACCAATTTACAGAATATGAGATACATCTGCCAACAGCTGCCCGCGCATCCGGGAACGTATTTCTACGCGACGATGTTCGATGAAGATCGGGGAATTCCAGTGTATTCAGCGTATGTTTTGAATGCGAGTAACGTAAATTTTGTAGCACAACAACCAGGAAACTGGATCCAAACCAACGGTAACCTATTTTCATGTACACTAAACCCAAGGGAGTTCATAATCCTTCCATGTTAATATTCCAAGTTATCCCATTCACGGTATTCAGCCTTCAGTGGTAAATGTTCCTAGTATACAACTGGCGCGCCTGAAATTTGAATTGACCAATAGGGATTCAGATGGCGGGCGTCAAAGTATGTTAGCATTGATATCGTTTCTCACTGGAGACGGAATTGAATATTCACGAAATGAATTTATAATTCCAAAAACTAAATTATAAAGAGTGAAAATTATGAAGGATTTTGGGTCTCCAAACGTTTCTAAAATTTGGCGCTAAAAATGGGTCACATGGGTCTGGCAACTCACTCTTAGTTCTCGGAAACCCCGAACCACCGAGTTTGGATTCCAGTTCGAGTTCGTGTTCCAGTTCGGGTTCCTGTTCGGGTTCGGGTTCGGGTTCGAGTTCGAGGTCGAGTTAAGATCAAGTTGGACGTCTGACAAGAGATAGGCCAAGATTATCAGTAAAAAGACCAAACAAAAAGAACCAAAGCAACCTAATTAGCTTTCCCGGCTTTGTAGCCCACCAGCAGTTCGAATAAAAGTTCGAGTTAGACTGCGAGCAGTCTCTCTTTTTCTCGAAAACTGTGGGGGAAAACGCAAAACAAGCGTGGGAGAGTGACTGCGACCGTGACCGTGACCGTGATGCCGCGAGCCGCTAGTCGCGAGCTGCGGGCGTTGGAAGACGCCCACGCTACTAGCGGCTCGTGGTATCGCCGCTCGCACGTCACGCTCACAGTCACGCTCGCACTCTTACTTGTTTCTTCCCCACGGATTTTCGAGGAAAAGAGAGACTGCTTGCAGCCTAGTTCGAGTTGGAATTCAAGTTGGCTATCGAGTTAAAGTTTGATTGAAAAAATAATGTATGCAAAATAAATATAAAAAACAAAATCAAAAAAATGTAGGATAAAGGAGATGAAGTGCTTTCAAAACAACACAACCCGTTGATATACTTTCATTTCTGGAAGGACCGCTTTTCGGGGAAAAAGGCGTAAGGAAGCCCTTGATAAGCATCCCCATCACCGGGGATTGTGCAAGCGAAGGACTACTTTTCCGCAAATTTTAGACACTAACAATGAGCCAAAGATGTTATGTCCAACTCTTAAGAAAACGCAAATTGCGTGACGCGTAATGCCTGACTATAACGTTGTGAATGTTGTCATCTTGTGTCAAATTACACCATGACAGATGACCTGGATAACAATGGTATGATCTGGGGTCCTGTCATTAGCCTGCTTGCTGGCCATCGTGGCATAAGCAAAGGAAGGTAGGTTTAATTTACTTCATGAAGACGCTGTTGGACATGCCTCTGTTTTCAGCGAGAAACAATTATACGGCAGGGATAATTTGCAGAACGCCGAACGCCGATTTGACTGATTGCTTGCGGTTAGTTTCACTTACATTTGGCTGTGTAGACACGGTTCGTGGGAAGAAAATTATCAAATGTTTGAAAAAATTGACAAATTAACGGAGCGTCTTCTGGTCAAGCGACATCCTTCAAACTTGGCGAATACAATCGTCTCCATAGTACTTTAAAGTTTTGATTCACAAATGGAGTAAAATTCAATTTTCGAAAAAGTTGGATCCCCATATGGAAACACCGTAATTTCTGACTTTGCCTACCCGTCAAGATGGCGTCGAAAGCCGTGATAAAGTCAAAACTTGGTCTGATTTATAATTATCCTGAAGATTTGGCCTGGCGGTTCTTCTGTGCATTATCTTAAGCAGGCAATGAAAATTTTCCAGCCGGCGCAACCTCGTCCCCAGGGCCTTTCCCGTGACTTGGGGGCGAGGCACGCTCCGCCCCCAAGACAGGGAATAGGCCCTGGGAACGAGATTGCAACTGGCGTAAAGCTACGAGTAGTCCTGTAACTCTTCCAGACCTGCATTTTGTTTTGTTCTCTTATCCTGCAGCTCCTATTGCATTGTTTAATTCATTTATGTATTGTTTGCTGAGCCAATCACAAACTCTGTTTGGGAAGCTACGTACAGGCTTTCTCAAAGCTACTAGGCCACGCCCATGGTCACGTGACCAATAAAGACACTATTCATTTTTCAATAAACTCGATCGAAGGCTTATGTCACGCACCGGATAACCTGGAAATTCAAAATGCTCTGGTTTCCAAACGAGGAAAACTATTGAGGTGTATAAATATGCTGCCTCTTATGCCTGATGAGGATACGAACTTTAGTGTTGGTGGATCTTTAGTTTCAGATTTTAAAAAGTGATGACATCACGTGAAAACGACCTATACACTCATGAATGGAAAAGACTTTATTGGTTTATCTGAAAGCTAGACTGCCCTCAAATCACAAGTAGTTCCTTAATGCTCGAATTCTCGTCCGCTTTTCGCAGGGACTTTCGTCGACCTGCCTTTGATGATCATTTTTTCTGGTATTGAACTGAAACTTATCAATGCCATCCAACAGAATGGAGTCACTCCGTCTTACCCAGATTATGTTACAGTGTAACAAGACCGAACATAGATTCGAACTCAAACCCACTGACTGCTTAACAGTTTTTTCTTTGTTATCTAAACTTTGTAAATTTAAAGCGACGGGCCTAGATAAAATTTTGGCACGACTTCTTCGAGAGTGTGCTGATCTAGTCGCAAGTTCTCTTCGTGCTATTTTGAATACTGATCTATTGTATGATGTGTTTTTCCTACTAAATGGAAATCCACAAAAAGTAATTCCTTTATTCAGTAAACAGGGAGAACGTTCCGATTTAAATAATTACCGCCCTATTTCTATAATTCCTGGCTAAGGTCTTTGAGAGAATCGTATACAATCAATCTTACGAATATTTAGCTGAAAATAGTCTAATTTCCTGTAATCAGTCAGGGTATCGTTCACTTCACTCTACTGCTACTGCTTTACTCGAAGCCACAGATAATTGGTACAAGGTTCAAGGTACAATCCTTGGACCTCTCCTTTCACTTTATTCTCTACAAAAACGATCTACTAAACTGTCTTGTTAACTCACATCCTAGAATGTATCTGAAGGTATGCGGATGCCGCTCATTTGACCTTTACCAGTAACGATGTTGCGCATCTAGAGGAAAATATGAACGATGATCTAACTAAAATTACTGAATGGTGAACGGCTGATAAACTCGCTCTTAATAAGCCAAAGACTGAGTTTATGTTCACTGGTTCAAGGCAAAGGTCAAATACTTTTAATAGACTCCCGTCTTTTACTATCGACAATAACCCTTTCAGGTTGAGTGGCTTACAGCCACTTTGATTAAGCTCTAAGTTTAAGTGGAATACAGGTTGTTTGTCACACTGTACCAGACTATTTTTTGGTAAATAAGGAATAACTATATTGTTCAATAGATTTTTTTATAACTTTCTTTTAACTTCATAAGTAAACTGCTGAAGAAAAACACAACAAAACAATTGACTGCTGCTGGGCTACAAAGCCGGGAAAGCTGATGATGATGATCAGATGATAATTTCTTTAACTCAGCTGGGTTTTACAAGATATGTAGATTAGATTTACATAACAACTAGACACAGTACAGCTAAGGAATAAAAGAAAAAATGTAACAATAAAATAGGGAGCGAGTTGGGATCATCCAAATAGCACAGGCTAATCTAGTGGATGATCCCTTTTATGAAACACAGTTAAAGGCAGAATTAAGAACAGATCAGTTTTTTTTTATAAAATTATTTCTTCCTGCACTAAGGTAGATAATTAAAAAGAATAACAATTAAGTGTAGAGTTCTTCAGGGTTTTACGAAATATTCTAAGAGAATTGGAATTAGTTATACTTGTAGGCAAGGAATTCCAAAGGCGAGGCCAGTGAATTTTAGGGACCGTAGGCCAATATTGGGTAGTATTAACTGAGGCTACATAGAGCAGGGTCGTACCTAGTAACAGGCAAACCGAGGCACTTGCCTCAGTAATTTGTTTTTTGTTTTTATTGCTCATAGTCGTCATAAACACCCTAAATACCTAGGAAGAGAATTTAACCACAGACACTGCCTCAGTCAAAGTTCTTTCATGGACATTGCCTCTGTCTTCACTCTTTTCTGGCTACGGCCCTGTAGAGATTTCTGTTACATTATTGCCTCGTTGAATAGGAATGAACAGAGGATGTAAATTTGCTAATTTGGTTGGTCTGATAATCTTCACCTATCACTTGTCAGAAGTCTAATTACCTCAATCTTTAACCCGAACTCGAACCCGAACACGAACCCAAACTCGAAAGAATTATTTCTTCTGAAAATCTCGAGTATAAGTGCGAAGAAAAAGACTATTATCGCGTCGTTTCGGTAGGCTGACAGTTTGATTGCCACTCGAAATGCGGGACAACTCACCTATTGCAAGTAGTTGTTAACGTGAAGAATGAAAGTGCGTGTAGAGCCGTTTGGGCTGCTCACTTGAGTAAAAATCGGCTCAGAGGAACAGTTATTTGTTGACCCTGCAGCGGTTGCGAACTAGAAATAACTTGGGAGAGATTACTTTGGGAAAAAGGCCTTATTGAGAGTTTCTGTCTTACCCTTCAGCCTCTCTTACTAAAACTAAACCCTGTTCAGCCCAAGGAGAAGGAGGGATACCCATAACGGTGTAAACCATTCAAGGAACATCGTGTGGCACATTTGCGGGTTCTAATTTTTGCGATTGTTGCGGTGCACCAAAAGGCTGTCGCACGGAGACAAGGCGAAAAATCAGCACTTGCAGATCGCGTGATAAAAACTAATCACGATATCGCATGGGATGAGGCCACAATTCTCAGCACTAATAGTAATTGGCACCAAAGGAAGATACTGGAAGCCTGGGAGATTAATTGCGCGTAAGACCCGCTCAACCGAGACGACGGGGCGTTACTACCCAAGGAGTATTTACACTTCCACTCTCGCAAACAAGAAAAAATGACACAAACCTTGAATTTTTAATCAGCGTCTTGTTTATATCTGTGCTTCTGTGTGGATTTTTCTTTCACTTCCCCTGAAGGTCCGTGATTGTGACCGAAACATCGGGATCATTTTTATTGTATATAATTTCAGAAACGCTTTTAACCACCAGTGTAACTTAATTTGTATTTTAAAATATTTTTTAAATGTACCCACCTGGTGAAAAACCCAGTTTTAATATATTTCGCGCCGTTTCAGATATGTATATGTCTGGATTTACGAAAACGGTATTAAAGAATTCGCGCCCTAACCTAACTTTCTCCAAATGTGACAATATAAAAATTAAAAGGAAAGTCAGTCTTTTTTTCCTCAACTTGTGTATCTTCCCTTTATTGCTGTCCTTTCCCTTTTTTTCTCTTTTACATGGCTTGGCGGCTGCCTTAAGTAGTTGTAAACTCGAAGTGAAATACGGGTGATTTGGCGCAAATTATTGACACCGTTTTCAGTCACAATAATAACACTGATTATTGTGTTTTACCTTTTGCCCGATGTTTCTTTTAACCACTTGCCTTGTGGCATAACCCTTAAAAAAATGAAAATGTACCAATTAAAATTAAACGCGACTGTTTGAAAATCGCAAAAATTAATAGCCAGCAAGAAAACCCAGCCTTTCACAATCGCAAAAATTAGTTTCCGCGAAATAAAAAAAAAACCTGATCCACAAAATTAAACCCCCGCAAAATTAAACCTACCACACGGTAACAGTATTCCATGCAACTCCTCTCACTTTAATGTTTTCGTACTCTTCTGACTTTTTCCTTTTCACATTCTTGACAGGTATCCAACACCAAGGAAGTGATCCTTTATACCATGGAGGGCCATGCCACAAAGGTCACTTGTTCCCAGCTATGACTGCCTCGGGTCTCCCACAAAACCCACAGAACCCCCTGAACGCGGCCAACAGCGCTCGTTCTACTTATCAATACACAAATGCCGTGCCACAGTGTGGATCGTTTAACAGCGGTCAGTGGAGAGTTTGGGAAGGGAGGATTCGACAGTTCGCTTTACAGTGCACCGCAGCGCCTACAAACGGCGTAATGTATCTTATAACCGGTGTTTCATTTGTTGGTGTCACGAGTCCTACCCCTCCACAGCCTGCACAGCATCCACAGGCAGTTCAAGCTCCGATTATCCCTTTCCCAAATCAGCCCAATCCGCCGGTTAATCCGGCCGCTGCCATAGACCAACCTAATTCAATGTGGACCATGGGCAACTGTGTACCCCAAAATGGCCAGGCCCAGAGCTTTGCAGTGATTGGAAACAACGTTCCCGTTAGAGCCGCAATGCATACACAGCAAATTCCCGTAGCGCAGCTGATGACTATTATTCAGGACGACATTAGAATTAACGGCCTCAAAAGGGGTACAGTGAAAGAAAAGCTCAACCTCTTTCCAGGAATTAAAAACTCCAAAGACGTTGATCTTCCCAAAACCGAGTACCCCCCTCCAGAGAACAAGGACCCCCTTGAGCGAAACATCGAGTTCAAGTCCCCAGAGCCCTAAACCCGCGAGCCCGAAAATCCCAAGCTCAAAACCCGCGATCCCGAAAAAGCTAAGCTCACCACCCCCAAGCCCAACAAAAAAAAAGGTAAAAGCGGATAAACACGGAAGCAGTAAAAAACCATCATAACATGAAACTGATGAAGAAACATAACGGGCTAATGATTAAAGAGAAAATAATGCGTGTAAACGATAAAGCCGTCAATAAGAATAAACTTCATATCAGTAAAATGCTGAAGCAGAATATATCTTGTCTCAAATTTACTCGCTTCATTACGAGTGGTTCTACACAAGCCAAATCCTATTGTTTTCTCTGTGTATTTGATTATTCTTATACTGCGAGTTACGTTGTCAGCACAATACAAAAGAAAACATAGTTCAAGCTTAATCAAGACACTGTAAGCGAAACCCTATGCCTGAATTATCTTCGTTCAGCTGGCTTTAATCATCTGATTACGTATTTTAGTTATTATGAACCGTGCAGGGGGTCTGTGTCGGAGAATCTTGGTCGTAAGTACAGACCGAACGCAGTGAGGTCTGTACACACGATCGAGGTCAAGATTCTCCTATACAGACAGACTAAGCTCGGTTAATAGGATGTTTATTATAAGGCAAACAAGAACATTTTGCTTAGGAACGGATGAGCTGAACTTGATTCCGCCAAAGTCTGCTAGTGCTCGTCCTGTTAACTCAGTTTTCTTTTATCATCAGGCTTTTTGCCACTTCAATAATTAATGCTATAAGAAAATAGTCAATATTTTTGCTTTTTAGTTTGAAAATTTTTCAAG
>CM042749.1:21011328-21023828 GCA_022496165.2 Catalaphyllia jardinei
CTCACCTGAATGTTGGAGAATTGGAAAATTCGATGCTGAGGGCTGCGTCATAAGTATACAACATGTAAGTACTGTATTGAAGCCAAGCTAGCCACGATGGTACGTGTTGTTGAAAAAATCCACCTAACAGCATGCCTCCCACGCCGTACACTATAGCCACAACAATTGACCTCTTGAAATCCATCACTGTAGCACCAATGCACAATCCTACAGACTGAACAAATTAACGAAACAAATAGCAATTAACCTGCAAAAGCAAGCAGAGTTTCCTCAAGAATTGACTAAAGACAAGCCCAAAACACACGAGAAAGAAAATTTTAGAAAAGAGAATATTTTGAGGCAACGATGTCGTAAGAGTAACAAAATTGATCATTGAAGGGAGATCGCTATAAAGAGAAAATTAATTTAATGCTCCAATCGAACACTTTATGAAATACACGGTGCTGAGAATATGTATGCATAGGGTTTCGCGGTGAAACAAAATATCGAAATCATCTTAGACTATGTGCTAAAAATGTCCTTCTTGCCAAATTAATTTCCCAATATATTCATCGAGAACTGATGTATCAAAATAAACAGAGATTATGGGTTTAAAAGTTTCGTTATGGAAATGCCAGCTTTAGACCGAGGAATTTAACGATGTCACAGCGAGGGAACAAAGATCATGCCAGGATTTTCCATGGCACTTTTAAAACGGCAGTGTTTTGACCATTTTCAATTCGATATTTGTCCACTGATAGAGTTTCATCCATAGCGTTTGGCTGCGGATGTAGAGTAGAAATTAACTTACGCTTGATCTCGCGGCTTATATTTAGTCACCAGATCATGTGCGCAAATCGCTGATATTACATATTACCACCACTTATATTTCATATCACCCGTAAACATTCAGACATGCTACCTGTCCCGCAATGGATGCTAACAACAGCAGCAAAAGTTGGCTAAGGAAAGCCTCGCTCCTGTTTAATCCCGCCATCCAATACGCAATGGTGAAGAACATCGCGGGCTGAAACATGATGAGCGGTAGTTCACTGCAGAGCTTGGCTAAATAGTATGCTGACAGTCTGTAATATCCAGCCGCTCTTTCTTTATTCACCACTGTTGCTTCATTCGGGACTAAAAATAACAAACAATTTATAATCAAAACGTTTTCAAGGCTGCAGTGTTTGGTGTCCTTACAAGTGGATTGAGGCCCGGCGTCCACACTAATCCGTTTTCAAACGAAATCGGAACTGTTTCGCTCCGTTTTCAAAACGATTTGCGTCCACACTTATCTTTTTCGTATCGTTTTCGCCGTCCACACTACAACGTCGTAACCGTTTTGAAAACGCTTTTATACCCTCAGTGCGCATGCTCAAATGAACTCGACGCACGCGCATTTCAATATATCGACCGGCGAAATTGGCGCCATTTTGGATACTTGCGGTCGAGTATTGCATTAGCATTATTATCTGTATTAGTTTGAATCTTTAGTCTTTACTCTGCAAACTTTTTTTCTCAGCTTTTGTCATTGTTATTGTTAATTAGTTCAATTAACTTAAATTTAAACTTAGTTGCTACTTGTATTATCAACGGTCACTTCTGAAGATGTATGTTGAAACATACGAAACGTCAAGTAAAGTTCAATAATTTTGTTTTCCAACATGCGTTTTATTGTCATGTTTGTAACTGCAGTTTGTGTGCTATTTCTCATCAAGCTACGATGGCCAAAGATAAAAGAATTTTTATGTTACGGTGGAGTGCTCTGGCGCCCGGTCGTGTCTATTTTGATGACGTCGCCGTTTTCAGATAGCATCGTTTTCGCCGTCCACACTAGAAAACAGCGTTTTCAAATCGCTCCACTCTGGAGAGCGTTTTCGAATGGCTCCGTTTTCGGTGATCGTTTTCGGCGTTGTAGTGTGGACGATAGCCGTATCTGGAGCAAAACAACTCCGTTTTCGTTTGAAAACGGATTAGTGTGGACGGGACCTGAGAAAGCTCAGAGAGATGAAAATAGTTAAAACGATGTTAAAATGATGAAGGATATGATAATAACGCAAAGTCGCGTAATCTTCTTGTGAAATCTGGAATCTTGAAGTCTCGTAACCCAATGAAGAATGTAAGGATCTATTTCAACATCTCAATTCGATTAGTGATGGTAATTGGACTGAGTGGAGTCCAATTCGGTCTGTAATCATACGAAACAAAATCGGACGACCACGGAGCGGAAGTCCGACTTGTTTATAACGAGTATGAGTACAGACCGAATTGGACGACACGAAGCCCTATTACCAATTAATCATAAAAATTACAATTTCGAGAAAAGAAGAATAGCTAGGTTATGAAACAAAGGGAAAATTTCCATTAAAACACTAGACAAAGGAGACTTTGATATGTAAAGGCCACTGCGCCTCCTGCGGGAAATAAGGCACCAAACTTTTCGATAACAAACTGTCCAATAACAAACTGTAAACAACTTAGCAAGTGAGTTACCGGAAAATAGGAGATTTTTTACACCAATTACAATCGACGAAATTGTAATTTTATGACCATTACAAAAAGTGATCAAAAGTGGGTTATACGACTTGTATCTGAATTATAAGCGCTCAGAACTAATCTTAAGGGGTTATAAAAACTGCTGCTGTGGTAACCTTTTTGTGTCAGAAAAAATGACCACTACTTTTCAAATCATTTACCAACGATTTGCTATTTTTACAGCATCAACTGATAAAAGTGGTAGTACTGATGAATCAAAAGAGAAGTACTGGAAACCATTGGAAACCATTGTGAACTGAGTTTCTTTAAAAGAGGACAAGTAAATATCATGGTCCTCTGTTCCCAAGGACTAATTAGTAAAACTTATTTCAGGTTTTCACATTTTAGGAAGGGGACTGGAATAACTGGAAAATCGTGAGAGCACGATAGAATGTTTACAATATAAAATGGCAAGTCAAACACACTTGAACTACGCGTAAATGTATGAAAATTTATGCAAAAAATTCTAAACTCACATGACATCAGTGCTTGGAAGAGTGGATAAAAAGTTAAATGCATTATAACAAAAAAGATCTGCAAAAACATGTAAATATACATTGTCAGGACATTTAAATGAACTATCAAGAAACAAACGGCTAAGCAAGAAAATAATTTAAATTAACCATTTTGCAATTAAAGTCTTTAACCAGGAATTCAATTTCATTTACAAGTTACTTCGCGAGTTACGATTGGTCAATTCAGGGCTGTTACATTTTGTTACAAAATGTTCTTGTTTCATCGCCAAGTGGTCTTAACTTTCATAGCAAGTAAAAGTTTATGACTTCCGCTAACGAATTACATGTACAACAATTCAATCCGAATTGACTCGTTTTCCTTTTGACGCGCATCAGTCATTACTCATTTAAAGCCGTTATAACCATACCCGGGAGACACACAGAGAATAGATATAATAAATACCCAGATGATCCTACTAACCCGACGTCTTTGTCCATACTGTAAGTTACGGTCATCGTTTTTCCTCTGCGATTCATAACACACGCGCTTTGCGCTCCTCTCGATAGGGTACAAGCTTGCTTCGTAACTTACAGCACCGATCTCGAACGTGGTTAGCAGAGGTATATGTATGAACGCTTCAAAATCAGACTCGAGAATGCACAATTAAGTGTAAAAGAAGAAATAACCAATCGATACGTCAATAAAAGAAAATTTATTCACTTACCAATGAATATCTGTCCACGATACTCTCCTCTTTGTAAGGAAGCTGAAACCATATCAGTCCTACTATCACGGCGAGAAGTGAGTTCTGAAATAAACACAATGCACAATGTGACAATAAAATGGCATTTTCATTTTTGACTTTTCACCACGGCATGCACGTTTGTCTCGGACGAAGTCAATGACTATTCGTCTCACCGTGGTGCAATTGCGGCAGTACAAATCGCCAAATATGAGTTTTTACCGTGTACCATAGCTAACTGATTACTTATCGTGTACTGTACATCTACAGTTAGTAAATTCTCAGCTCCGACTATTGCATTTCTAGCTTTTTGATTGGCTAAAAAACTCCGACTATGAGCCATTATAACATAGCTATATGCTAGAGCGCGCTCTGATTGGCTAATTTTTTATGAAAAAGAAATGGATGGTTCATAGAGATGGTTCAGGCTGACGTCATTGTCGGTGAAATTTCTTGCCAGCAGAAGTTTTTTCGCACAACTTCTTTCGAGTAAGCTGTTACCAATGACTAGTATTATCCAACATTTGAGTTAGGGTTTCCTGGTGACTTTGAAGATTTAGAAAATGTGTCTGAAATGGTTGCAGAAACATCGAAAGCCTCGAAAGATCAACAAAGCGAAAGTGCTACTGGTGAAAACAACACGTACACGTGCACGTGCACGTGTGGCGAAAAGTGCTACCAGTGAAAACAACACGTGAACATGCACGTGCAGAATTTGCAATTTGATCAGTGCAGAAAAAGCGACTTTTCAGCGTGAAAAATGTCTTGCTATGTTATAAAAGCAATGGACAATGCCTAGCTAGCGTCCATCCAATTCGGGATCCACTTGGATAGTTGGGAGAGCACTTAGGTAGCTAGAGATGCTCTCGGCTGCGCCTCGAGCATCTCTTACGCTACCTTCGTGCTCTCCCAACTATCCGCGTGCATCCCGAATTGGACGGACGCGCGCTAGGCATTGTCCATTCCTTTAATAGTCGGAGTTTTACGTCATATGGAAAATAGTGCGCCAAGTTTAAAATTTTTCGCTTTGTAAAATTGTGAAAATAAAAATCGGCGGCAAAACCCGGTTTGAGAATTTACTAAAACAACTATTCCATTCGCTCTTGTTGGATATGAAGGGATTACTTTATCACTTCATATCCAACGCGGGCTCATAGAATAATTGTTATATATACCGGGCAAAGTCGCCAAAAGAAATCCGCTTTTACACTCATCAGGGTAATCACACACCAACATGAAACACAACCTGTGACATGCTGGCTACAAGTAGTCCCAAAATGTCGTGTATAAGCGACAGAAATAACTACTGCCTCTTTTTAATGTATCATCATTGCGTAGGTTAATTACCTTAGCTATCAAGCAAAAGTAAAGTACCGTTGCATTAGCTGAAAGTACAGTCATGTTATAAAGAATTAGATGATGTTTTAAAGTTAAGCCATCTAGCAATAGGACATTATATGAATATACATTTAGCCACTTTATTACAAGATTTCAGCTGTGACTCAAAATGTCAACTTGTCAGCATTTCTCTGGATAAGTTTCAGATTAAACCTTTTTCTTACCACTATTCTACGACAACAACAGATTAATCACCTGACCAAAACCAATCACTCACTTGAATTAGGTCTAGCTTAGAAAGAATATCTGGCTTGGACTGCTTGAACGATCTCTGCAATAGAACCGTGAACTGTGTCCAGAAACTAGTGGCCCATGATGTGGAGATATCGCTGTACAAGGCTGATTGATCTTCATCGTCATCATGATAATGAATGTCGACTTTGGAGTAATCCCGTGAAGTAGTACGCTTGTAACTGATTACAGCCACACTGAAGTCTGCGGAGGACACCAGAGCCTCTGTATGAACTGGGGGAAGTGCATCAGTAGACTTAGTGTCATTAAATGATTTTCTCACACTTTTCCACAATGACTTGACTGGTGGATATTTCTGAGATGCAATCAAGGGATTGGAGCTCTCATTTTCATCTGTAAGTTCACTAGAAGGCGCATGCCCATTAGGAGCATGTACGGGACTCTTCAAGTTTTCTTCATTGTCAGGAACATTAGAGGTATCATCAACTACTTCAGTGATAGAAGAGCTTGATGAATCATCTTCTGTCGCTTTTTCTTTATCAGCTAATTTGTCTGAACTTTTGTCCCCTGTTTCACTTGCTGTATCCTGCGTGTTTTCCAGCTGGTGTTTGCCGTTGTTCTCTTGAGTAGTGCTTCGGGCCTCAAGTCTTCCTGGTCCATGTTCAGTGAACACTTCTGAGAACTTTTTATGTCGTTTGTGTCTACAACAAACAATTGACATTTTTCCGTAACTAATGTACACAAAGAACTCTTTGTCTCTTGCTGTACCCAAAACCGCAGTCCTTACAAAATAGCTTCAACGTGTCAATCTGATTCTGTGTTGCCAGCTATTAAAACCTTTTTTTTTAATTTTTTGTTGTTGTTGTTTGCTTTTTGGGGGTATAACCCCACATATGAAATGGCTCGCAGTGTGTTACTAAGTCAGAGAATACACGATTTCGTAACTCCTTCACCGATGATCGCGTGTTCGAGTTTGCCTTTCTTTGTTTTCTTTTTGCTTTGTTGCTGTTGTTGTATGTCATGGTTTGTAAATCTTCAAACTGACCTGTCAGCCCAGCCTTTCACAATCCTTTCCTGTACTTCCTCTCCTTCGGTCACCTTTTCCACTGATGAGTATAGAGAAAGGAACAAATCAAAACATGTGTGCCACTTTCATGCTATTATACATGTACCAACAAATTAGACCTGGATAAGGGTAAGGGACCAAGAGAAGCAAAGGCTGCAAGACACCAGAGACTAGATCTCTGATATTTTTAACACTCTGCAATGATATCAACTTATTGTTATTATTATACATTGTACCCACTATCAGCATTGTGACTGGCCAAGAGCCCCCTGCTTATTTTGAAAATTCATGTGATTTTGTGGACTAGCATGATTGCAGCATAATCTGCTATCCAATTATATCTGCAGATTATACCGTGCGCAGTGTGCACTGTGTACCTTTGGCTGAAGAGCGCGAGCACTAGAATGGTTTCGCGTGATGCGGCCGCTTGGTGCGTTTATCCGCCGGCCTTGGCTGATTACACTTGCCTCGACCTGGATTATTCCGGATATCACAAAAACCTCATCCAATTATTGTTTATAACTACATCACAATTGCTTAGCGTACACAAATACATGTACATTCAGGGACAAGCAACCACTATTACACATGCAAATAATACACTGTGCACCGTACCTAAGTTAATTATAACTGTATTTTCCAGGTCAAAATTATGTTCATTTATCTCCTAGTTAATCAATACACGGTTCATTCACAATAGGAATACATGGAGTACTTACAAATAAAGTCTGCTGGGTTGAAGTGTGAATCGCAGACCAGGCCAATACTCTCAAAGAAATTCATTGCTTTACCAGCCTTCCCATAATAAGCTATCTGTTATTAATTAAAAAAAAACAAGTAATCCGCATAAATAACTGAATAATAAATTATCTTAAATTATCTGATCGTCAATTACTCTCCTTTTTGATGTCTGTTGAACCGGCCTAAGAAAACTGATCGGCTGGAATTATATATAATTTATTAAGAAATATATGTATAAATTATGTGACTGAGCAGTTAGTAGCAACTCAATCAAGTGTAAGTCTTGAAGGACGAGAAATGTGTGGTTAATAATATTCTCCAGCCCTAAATGAGATAGTAGCTTTTTGCTCCTAGTCCTCTCCAATAGGCAGAAACGGACACTATTTACAATGACTTGCAGGCATGCATAATAAAGCTCTTATCATATCAGCATGTGCTCTGATTGGTAGTGTAGTCCTGTTGTGAGAGGAATGCAAACATAGTCACCACTTTACATAAAATTTTGATTTTTTAACTATTTCCCAGATATTTCCACTAGCCTCACCATATAATATACAAGACTAGTGTAGTCCAGACTTATTTTAATTTCTTTCGCATGATGACTGTAAATACACACATGTAAGACTAAGCAATACATACATGTTAACTAAACATACAAACCTTAACAGCTATACATAAGTTAGCTCTTACCTGTCCTCCACAAAGCAGAAGAACCTTGTCAAACATGTAGAAGATCTGACTTGATGGCTGGTGGATTGTGGTCACCACTGTCTTCTTTTCTCTTGCCGCATAGTTCTTCAGAGTTTTAACAAGGTTCAGCGCATTGCTTGAGTCCAAACCTGATGTCGGTTCCTGACCAATGTAATCATCAATATTGATTTTAAAAAAAATAGTTAACAGAATCAATAAAATCCAGTAAAGTTGCATATTGGAACTGTAACAGGGATGTACCTGCAGATATTGATGTGCAGCATAGAAGTAGGAATAAATAATCATTATTTTCTCATATTTTCTAATTTTTTCTTACTAACCGAACTGTAAGTTGTGGACCTCGTTTTTTTTCTCCCTCGATTTAAGGTCTGCACACTTCGCAGATTCATATTTACATAACTTACAGTATGGACCTAGAAGACGAGGTCAGTAAAATAAATATCCATTAAGTAATGAGCACATTTTAATACACAATTTAAAGTGAGGAAGTTTTTAACTTTTATTGCCATAGAAGTTAAGAACTCTTGGTGAGAAATCACGAAACATTTTGGCAACATGTATAAACAGCATTGAATTTTAGCAGGCAGTACAGTGGAATACAGCCTGAGCTGAATTGAGCAATCACAGCATGTGTAGTATTAAAGTGAGAGGTATAATAATATATATAATATTAATTAATTTCATATACAATATAAACTTACATCAAGGAAAATCAAGGAAGGATTTGTTATCAGTTCACAACCAATGTTTGCTCTTTTTTTCTCCCCTGTGTAGAAAAGGCAAAATACATACTGTATTATTCTATGTAACATAACCAGAATTAATTACTAAAAGGTTAGACAACAACAGTCTCCATGAAATATCAGGATTTCAAACTCCTAAACATCCTCAACAGGGGAGGTTAAGAACAGCTGGCACCTTTTGAAAACATATTTTTTAATATGGTGATTACTTTATGCAAGCATCGACTTTGATACTCTGATATGTTTAAATTATACATGTACAATATGTTTGTATGTCCATGTACAGGTTAAAGGTTATAGTCAAACAAATAATGATACCTCCAGATAATCCTCTGTCAAAAGAGTTTCCGATTTCTGAAACATTAAAAGATATATACATCCTGTCAACTCCACATGCAGAAACTAATTAATTAATAGTTAATATTCAATCATTCATTATAGCCCAAAATAAGTTTAGGTGTTAGTCAGCAGTAATGCCAACAAAACTTCAGAAACTACATGTGATAATTGCAAAACACTACTTTTTACATTACATTACACTATGTTACAGAGTAAAAAGTTAAACTGCCTCTTGAAAAAGGTCTGATTCAATTAATTTTGACATCTTTTTGACAACCTTTTGCTGGCTCTGTTTGAACCAGTCAGTCAAAACATGAGAACTGTTGAAGGCATTACACTTGGCATATATTAACTCTTGATACAAGTGAAAATTTCAAAATCCTCCACCTGCCAATGTTTGAAACCAGCAGCACTTTAGAGCAGTTTCATTTGGCCAATTGAAACAGAAGCCATCAGAAGTTCTCAGAAAGTTGTCAGAAACTCAAAAACAACTTTCCATGGTGGCAACGGTCAGGTTCATAATATTGTAAGCTTAACTGACATAACATTATTATTAAAATAGTTTGACTGTTTTTCCATTGCCTCGTGCACTAAACCCATGCTTTTAACTGCTACTTTGTACAGAAAGCTTGTACAGGTATCAGGGGCACCCAACGAGCAAATCAAGCAAAAAAAACCTTTGGGGGATATTTCTAGGCTCCGTGCAATGTTTAAAGACTGTTTAAAGAGTTGTTTTGATCAGCTAGAAAAATTTGATCTGTTCGGATTTCTTAGCTGAAAATAGAAGTGCCCGAAAATTTTAGGGAATGAAATCTTCATTTCAGAAACTGTTAGCTGAACGGTACCTTCGAAGAACGTCTCTGTGAACTATTTTCTAACCTGAAAATGCTAGGCGACCTTTTTAAGAGCCAAACCTGCAAAAATATCTCTAAAGAAAATCTTAGGGACCATTTCCCTCTGGAAATCTGTGGTTGCGAATCTTTTAGGTGATGTTTTAGTTAAGAAATCAGTAGCTTTTCGTCAATGCCTTATCCGAATGTCTTAGAACGAGTAGACTCTCCCGAACAGATGTTTCTTAGAAGTTTCTCGTTGGGTGCCCCTGAGGTATGAACATCCACTCATGAATTTATTGTTGGAGACATAACTTACCCACTTAACAACACACAGAGACTTCAGAAACGCATGAACTTTGTATTTTGAAGATAGCAGACTACAAAGCACATGGTCAAGTGAACATGTGAAGGAAATGTCAAACATCACTACATCTCCCCTTCACTTAGTTAGGGACTCCCATAATCCTAAACATCTATTGTCCAGTGTTCAATGTTTACAAACACTCAGACTACAGTGCAACTTAAGGTAAGGTGGATTGCAAGTGTGAAGGACGTTTTTGTTATATATTAAATACAAGTAGTAGATGAAGTAAAGTTCTTCAGCCAGGCCAGGACTAATGGGCAAAAGCCCTTTCACAGCTTTTACTAACTTGTGCTGCATCTGTCTTTGTTACCAGAGTAACTTTGGGTGGGCAAGAGTGGTTGTCTACTACAATGAGATTTTTTTTTCTAGAGATCTCTGACAGGGGTAGCAATGTTGTTGTTCTGTAAAACTGTGTCAAGACCAACAGGTGACTATAATTATGCTTCTGTCGCTAGGCATCTTTTTGTATATTTGCTGAAATAAGCCATAACAGGAGCATTTTGATGACTATAGTTCTTAATTTCTTCAAAAGCCTCTTTATGACTGCCCCACCTCCAGGGCTTGCCCATGTGCATTAGATCCCTAGGGTCTTATAATGGTTGAAAACCACAGGATACATTTGGCAAAGAAAAGGGCAGATCCCAGAAAGCTTTGCACTTCATGATCAGCTCAAGTCATGGAATGGGAGCATCAACAATTGCTTTTATTAACTCTCTTCTTGGATACTTTCCAATACCTCTCTGTCAGCACTTTTCCATGAACATATACTACGCTTGTAGCTCAAATTACATGCTTGTCATAGTGGAGGGTCCAATCAATCTCTCCAATTTCTACTTTACTCTACTTAAGGTAGGGTCTTGCTCCTTCTATTAATATTTTGTACCCAGCTACTCTCTCACCATCATGTAGCTTGTGGCCACCAGGACAATCCTTCAGTAATTAATTGCCATATCAGCTGCTTAAACTTTTCTGGTCATGTTCACTTGTACGACCAACTAGTTGTATCAACACAGGGCATAGGGGCTGAAAAGGTTAATTCTTACATGTACAATGCAAGTCATATGAGTCTGGGTGGAGTTCTATTTGATGGAATGCCATGTTTAGGTCAAGTTAACTGAAAAGCTTTGCTTTCAAGATCTCCTGTAAGGTCTTCCTCCAGGGTGGGAACTGGGTATTTTCCCCCAAGGATCACACCTTGCCTTTTGATACTTGGGAAATCTTTTCACTACCCAAACATAGGGCCCCTCCTTGTAAAATAAGAACCGGGATCTTGGCAGGATCCCGCCGTGATCTCGGTGTGAATCCCGCCAGGATCCCGGCGAGATTTTGGCTGTCGGGAATTTTCTTCCCTGCAGGAATCTCGCCGGAATCCTACCGCGAGTCTCGCCAAGGTTGTCACTGGGAAGCAAAATTCACGGTGGCAAAGATCTCAGCACAATCTTGCCAGGAATCTCGGCAAAATGTCAGACTTGCTGCCACAAATTTCTGTTGGATCGAGCCCAATATTTACGTGCTTGAGGTCAGTTAAAATACCAACAAAGGTAAGCTAAACTTAAGCACATACACATAGCAGGCCTTCTGATATTACGCGATTGTGCAATTTCGCACAATCGACCTCAAATTGCATCCGATCGTACAATTCACAAAAAATCGCATAGTTCACTAAAGATTGCACATTATTCACAAAATCAACCATAAATAAACAATTTTCTTAAAAAGTCCCGCATAAACACGCCTTTTTTAAGATGATTTACCTTGAAAAAAGCCCAAAAAAAGTCTGTCACTTTTGATTTTGTAAACATTCGAAGTTCAAGGCGTTCTTTTGCATGTCGGGGTCCTGGTACGAGTCTCATTCTTAAAGAGTTGCATATTGGTGTAACAAACAAACCCTTTGTTCAGGTTAGCCAATCGGAATGGCTGATAGATTTACATTACTGAAATGATTGAAAAATATGCGAAGTTGTCAGTCGTTCGGCAAAATGTAGTTTCTTTCGTTCAAAATCGATAAAACCATACTCATGGATACGTTTGTAGTGAAAACGCCCGCTGTTACCACCTTCCGCCTTATATGACAGCTCACAATTGAGCAAGAAAGTATCCCAAAGGTACTTTTCACGTGGACAATGGACTGATATTTTGCTCATCATGCAATATTGTTGTAGACCATCTCCGAAAGTCCGTGGTGGACAAGCACCTCGAGTCAGCAATACACAAGCAGAGAGTGGAGCGAAACCGGTTCTAAATTGCAAAACGTCTGCACAAATTTAGAAGTATTTATTTAGTTAATGTTACAGTCCAAATAAATCTTGTTGTTGTTTAAAAACTGAAAATTCAATGTTGTTATATTGACGATCCTTGAAGAATAAATTTAAAAAGCCAGTTTGTTGTGTTCAGGAAAAAA
>CM042749.1:21031328-21036328 GCA_022496165.2 Catalaphyllia jardinei
GACATGATGACAGCTACATGTACATTTTTGTAGTTTAAAATGAATTTCAGGGCAAAATGATTTTGAATTCGTTTGATTTGTATGTTCCTTTGTTCCAGATTTATTACCATGTTCCTCAAACAAATGAACTGCAAATCAAACTACAACATGACCACATGACACCTGGGCATGGGGTATCTGGACACTGCAAATTACTCTAAATGGCATGAGATTTTATAGCATGCAAGCCTAATATATCTAGGCAATGCAATGTACGTTTACGTACTGTTTTTAGTCATGTTGGCAGGTGCAGCAGCTTCATGGTTAGTGCGCTCAGCTGTCCAGGTTTGAAACTTGCCCAGAGACACTGTGTTGTGAAGACACTTCACTCTCACAGTGCCACTCTCCACCCAGGTGTATAAATAGGTACTGGCAAATTTAATGCTGAGAGGAACCCTGCAGTGGGAGTAGAAATACTCCTAGCCACTTCATTCTGTGGAAACTACATGTAGAATAAACTCTGGCCTGATGGGCCACTTGGCTAATATTACAGAGAATTTACCTTACCTTCTATTAATGTTGGGGTACCACTAATTTATTTTTGACATACTATTTTCAGTGCAGATAATCAGCATGTTTACTTACTTGTGTCCAAACATTTCCTGACATCCAGGTTGTCAACAATTTCATCAACCTATAAGTGAGGCATTAAGAGGCACAGGTTTAAGGAAAACTGTAATATAAAAATTTGTAGATCTTAATTATTAATTACTATTATTAGTATCATAGTAGGTGGATTGACAATGAAACCATACTCTTACGCTGGTGCCTGAAAGAAAAGCCAATTCAACCAACACATTTTCAGAAAGCTTATTAGTTATAGCTGCCATGTTTTAAGAATGCCATCACACAAAAATACAAACATTGCACTCACATGGGCAAATGAAGGCAAGCATAGAAGAGGATGACCAAGAGAGACATGATGGAGAATGGTAAACAAAAAGAGGGAACAATTCAGATTTAAAGTGCCACTATGATGAAATTATTTTTTGAAAGTTGACCCATTTTTTTCCATTTTCGTACACAATAGGTCTGTCCTAGATATCTTGCCAAATTTCCATTACGAACAATAGAACTCACAGTTTTTGGACCTTTATTTCTGAGAATTTACAGCCACCATTATTTTTCCTTGTTCGAAGTCTTGTGAGAAAATGATGTCATTTTCTCAAAAATACCACACGGGTTTAAATTACAATAACAATTAATGTAGAAAATTGCACGAATATATGAGCCAAAGTTTTTGTTATTCTTTATGCAAATTGCTGTACTGATTGTCATTATAATTTCAACCTGTGTGGTATTTTTGAGAAAATGACGTCATTTTCTCCAATTTTCAACCAAGAGTTGGAATAAGGAAAATTAATGGCGGCCTCAAATTCTCGCAAATGAAAGTCCAAAAACCGCAAGTTCTAATGTTTGTAATAGATTGAAATTTGGCAAGATATCTAGGAAAGATCTATCGTGTACAAAAAATAATGGAAAAAATGGGTATCCAGAATTTGATCATAGTGGCACTTTAAGGACCTTTGCGCGAAATTTTTCTAACATTGATTATTTTCTGAAAATTTTACCATTGAAAGATCACGACTTAGCGATATCAAAAATGTAAAAAAATGGGGGTCACCAACTTCATTTTGGAGAGAACATGCTTGGAAGTAACACCTTAATCTGAGTAAATCAGGCTTCATCAGCGAAGAAGACCACAGTGGTTGCAGGTCCCAAAATATTGCAATTAGCGCTTTGAAGGGAAATGTTCTCTGTCAAATATGGTTTAAATGAACCTATTAACTAAAGCCAACTTAGTCAACTGGTGTGGTTTCTCAAAGAACAAGTTTGCATTTGGCGACCATAGTTTCATGCGCCTTGTAGCCGCAAGATGGCAGGATTCCTTGTCCCGTGGACAGAAATCTTCAAATTTTTAAACTTCCCACATTAATTTTTTGTTCATTTTTGGACAATGTGGAGATAACAATTAGCGCAAAGGTCCTTAAGACCTGGAGACAGGCTGAAAGAAGAAGATTAATGGCCCCATTCTCCAAGGGGAGAGAAAGGATCGATGATGATGCTGATGATGATGATGATGATGATGATGATGATGATGAATAGTTAAAGAACTAACAATTGTATCTTTCAAATTTTCTTAAAAGTTATTGTCACAGTGACATTAAAATAAATACCCAGGACCACTTCTTTGCCTAAATTGGTTCGCTTCTGCAGGTGAATTATCGGAGTAGAGCAATTAACATAACAAATATAGTAATGTAGTAATGTAGCAATGTACTGTAGCAATGTGTTAAGGTAGTAATGCAGTAAGGTAGTAATGTAATAATGTAGTAATGTAGTAGTAAGGTAGTAATGTAGTAGCGTACTTTAAGGTACCGTGTTGTCAGTATGGTAAGTATTGTAATGTAAGAAATGAACAGTAAATGTAACATGTAATGTAATGCAGTGTAAATTTGAACTTTTTCAATTAAAAAAAAGTTGAATGCGGTAAAAAAAAACAAATATTATTTTCACACATCACCCTGACAAAGTCACTGCGAATCATTTCCACTTTTTTACTATGAAAACTGAAAGCGTTGAAATTCATACGGATTAATTAAAGTGGTTGGCCATACTGAAGAATCACAACTGTTAACATTGTGTGACAATTGGGACAATGTTGTTCAAAGCTTTAGAGCTCAATCTGTACTTGAAACAAATTTGCTTGTGTTGTGAAAATACAGAATTTCAGATTTGATCGGCAATAATTGACTTGCAATGAAAGAAAAGGCCATTAGGCAAGATATGACCTGCTTTGGTGCAGTCTTGACATCGGCCTCTTTGATCTCAAGGTGTTACAGACATAGTTATGTCTGTTCCCAACATACGATGAGAGGGTGCCATAATTAATGTATGTTGTGAACAATTTTACAGTGACAGAATTTATGTTCAATGTAATAATAATAGTATTATTGATTCTAACTAACAGTTTTACAATTATCACTTATTCAGTCCTGATACCTGCATTTAACAACTGCATGAAAATCTAACCAACATTTTGTCAATGCTAGTCAAGCCACCTTAAAACAATTTCACTAAGATCCCGAAAATCAAGATAGCAGTTCACAAGGAAACAGAAGTAGTTCCCTGTTCTCCTCAATTCAATTCAGGATAAATCATGCATGACATCAACATATAATTATGTGTTAATACATCATTTATCCAAAGGTACGTCAAATGCCAGCATTAAGCAATGTCATCATAAGTCATCACTTTAAATCTACCAAATCCAACAGACAATACATTATACAAGTCATGTAACTGTGGATAAGCCTTTAATCTTCTGAGGTTTTTTTTTTTAACTCTGAAAAGGAGTTAATTAATACACAAAATATATATACGCAAGATCAACTACATTGTACATAATATGCATCATTCTATAGGTATATACTATGGAAGTTACCTTTTGTAACTTTTCAGCCTTTGATAAGGTATCAGGTAGACGGAGCATTGCAGAAAACTATAAACAAAAGGTCTACAGTTGTTAAATTGTAAAAACATACTGTCTACACAATGCAAAATATCAGATATTCAGTATGGAGAGCACCAGAAGAGATTTGTCTGGGAAAGATGTCTCGATCTTGTCAGTAATTGAATGGCTTGGTGCAAGACGGTCGTAAGTCACTTTTTCAGGTAAAATTTTTTTCCTTCAAAAGTGCCTGAATTTTTGCATGTGATTTTCAATAAAGCAGAAAAACATTCTCCTGTATCTTTTTTTGGCTGAAGTGCTCTACTTTTTCCAGTTTGTTGCATTCATTGTGCACGCTTCGATATTTTGACTTTGTTTTTCTCAGAAGCAAAGTGCAAACCACCCCAAAAAATTACATGGGAATATTTTACTACTTAATTGAAAAGCACATGCAAAATATCAGGCACTTTTGAAGGGAAAAAAATTTACCCAAAAAAGTCACTTACGACTGTGTTGCACCAAGCCATTCAATTTGTGACATGCTTACCGTAAGAGTTTCCCGAAGAGTAAGATTTGCAAAGAAAATGTCTTCTTGTAAAATATAACAAATCTTCTTTTTCAGCTTCTTGTTTATTTTCGTTCCATTGAGAAGAATTTCACCATCTTCTGGGGACAATCTTCCAGCAAGAATGTTAAGCAATGTTGTTTTACCAGAACCTTCAACAAAATGATGACAACAGAAGGTCAGCAATCAGAAGAAACAGAATCAAATAAAATGTGTGAGAACTTCTCTTGGATGCTACAAATATTTGCACTAAACAATTTTAAACAGCCGTTTTAATTTGAAAATGTCATTTGACTAGTGTAGTATATGAATACACTAGAAATATACATAATTTGCATGCTAACTCTCCTGGATTATCCAGGAGTCTCCAAAGATACAGAGCAAATCTCCCAGTCCCTCCAATGGCTCACTTAATCTCCTGGAAAATACAAATGAAAGCCCATAAAGTACAATTTTTCGGACATGTTTTGGCCACTTTTGGCATTTTGTGGGGAGCATTTTGGATATTTGATGAATCTGATATGGTATAATTGGAGAAGCTCTACTTAGGGTCAAAAAGGCAAGGTAAAATTGGTGATCTCCCAGAATTTGAATTCTTTTTAGGTTACCGTAATTGGCATCTCTAAAAATGGTATAATTCTCCCCCCCCCCCCAAAAAAAAAAAACCCCAAAACCTAGCTTCTACACCAGAGGCAGTCAAGTAAGTTAAGATATACAACTTTATTGTAGTATGAGCTAAAGAACCTGCACATACTAGTTATTTGCCTTATGTTCTAAAAAAAATCTGAAGAGATAAGCGCATGACTGTACAGTGTAGACCAATGAAATCAGTCAATAGTATTGATCAGTCTCAAGATGCACTCAGCTGTCTTAAAACTGTAGCCATGATTCATTTATGTAAATTGTATAAATACACATTTTTTTAAAGCAATTACAATACTATTT
>CM042749.1:21041328-21043828 GCA_022496165.2 Catalaphyllia jardinei
TAGGACAACGGCCTCCATTTCAAGACCCTGTTTAGGACAAGTGATAAAATGCTCACTCTGGTTTTACGGGAATTTAAACTGTTTAATAAGTCAGTCAAATCAGAGAAATCATGCATCTCTATACTTGAACTAAACAAAAAGCCATCAAGCTTTAAGCTCTAAATTTAGTTAGCGTAGCAAAATGTCATCATTGCATCTAAAGAAAGGTGATATTTTAAATAGCGAATCCAAGAGGAATGATTTCTTAATTACTGTATAATGAATAAGTGGAACTTATATTTTTGAGGTTACTTTTATTTTGATTAAGGCACTAATAGAACTTTTACAGAGAAAAATATCCCTAAACAATATATAAACCAGCAGGATCCCTCATGCTTGTGCGACACAGGTACATCTTTCTTTCATCACGTTATCCAAGACAGAGAAACTAGACCTACCGGTACGATCCGTTCTGTAAATGCACGCGTGTTATAATACTGCTTACATTAAGATACCGACAACAAAAGCATTTTTGTCCAGAAAATAATCTGATGTTGATTGATGACATTGTAATGTTCGGTTAACAGTCTCTTTTACTCAGTTGACATTATGCAAATTGGGAAAAGAAACGCGTCGCTTGTCCTCCTCTCGATCGCATGGTCAAGTTCCGGGTTGCAAGCTAAGAAAAGAAAGAGACTCCTCGCAGTCTGGGTCAAAGTCTTTCGGCTCGTAATACCATACCCTGTTTAGGACAGGTTTTTAACCCGTTTATGACTGAGGCAAGTCAAATTGTATACCCTGTTTAGGACAGCGAGGCCAAAAAACCATACCCTATCCAGCGGCACGTCCCCGTATATAGCCCAAATAAGGGAGTACCCCCCGGGGTTAGCCCCTAAGGTTAACCCCGGGAGAGTTCACACGGGCATATTTTTTCGCAGTTTTCTCTCGCTTCACACACGATGGATTAAGTGAGAGAGTGACTACTTGCAGTGTAGTACCAAACTGTAGCAAATTTGCTGAAAGAAAATTCCAGAACACCTGGCTACTTATTAGCATCTTATTGAATAAGAAACAGTGGTGGATACAGACCTTGAGCTGAGGGGTGGGGGGGCGCCCGGGAGCGGTTTTGATTTACTTGCCCCTCTGGCTTTTTTCCCTTCTGTCATTTCTTCTTTTTTTATTCAAAATAAGGGGCCAGGCCTCCAGAGTCCTTTCCCTAGACCTGCCACTGAGAATAGCAACTATTGTTGCATTCCTCGTTCTTCAAAGCACACTGACACATGTAAATAAAGTGGCCAGGTATTGTAAAACCTGCGATCCTGCATTTTTTTTTGAAATAAAAGGATGGAGGGTATGATCGCAGGCTAGGTATACAGTTTCCATTCCCACGAGTTGGAATCAACATCTTAAAAAGTTGTTTCTTGAGAATGATTGCAGTTCTTGGAGCAGTAAAGTCAATCAAATAAATGTGCCCTGTACATATGACTTCAACTGAATTAACCGTGAAGGTCTGGAAGAAAGCCATTACGTGAAAGCCCAAGCATATGAGGACGGCCAAGACATCAGCATAAGCTGAGCATAAGCGTTATTGTTATGATTATGTTGGTGTTATGTTCAGTGAGGACATGTTGGCAAAAGCATAAAGTGCTCAATGATTGGCTGAAAGTCATTCACTTTATGTCCCTGTTGGGGAGAAAAGCAACATGAGCATAAGAAGTTGATATTCTTATATATGCACATTTTAAGATCATGTCCAGCCCCCCTCCCCCCCCCCCAGCACATAAGCATCTATTATGTATTATATATGTGTATGCTTAGGAATCAATTGACCGTAAAGGCCCAGGAGAAAGCGGTTTTTACCACAATTGCTGCTAATCTCCCAATATGATTGGCTAATTTGCCATTTTCGATAGCACTGAAACCAAGCTAATTTTCAACTTAATTTGCAATCGTTAACAAATATTGTGAAACCGGCCATTGTAAAATTCCCTCACACAGACACCCTCTATGTTCTATTTAGCAGGTTCCGGGAAAGTTCCCTGGAGTTTTCAATCAATAGAGATCCACTGTACCTGTACTGCATTCCTTCAGTGATAAATGCTGAAAGCTGTTAGCTTGTTGGCAAAAGGATCGACTAGGGTGGCTGATTTTAATAAGCAATAGTAACTATTGAAAGCGATTGATACATAAACACTCATTCATCAAATTAGTGATTCAAGTTTGTCCAGTCAGAGTTGGGTGGCCATGGTCTGCCCAAATTCTGGCGAAGCTTAACTTGAATCGCTCATGTTTGTTGTACCCACTAAATTAAGGTATGTCAGGCAAAAGTCAGACAGAGTTATGAGCTTCAGACTGACCCTCTTAACTGAAGAGCAGTAGGTGGGGTTTGTGTCACCCTCTGAGCGGCATTTTTTTAATGTAACTTTAGTTTATGTTTATTTTTCGCTCAACAGCGGCCACTTCTTCTGGTCCCAGTGGACAATCAAACCATTCACACTTATTATTCTCTATAACGGCAATG
>CM042749.1:21046328-21050122 GCA_022496165.2 Catalaphyllia jardinei
CAAATCTTTTACATAGTTTGCAGAGTTAATCAGTGTTTTAGTTTCTTTTTTATTTTTTTATATTTTTAAATTTTTATTTTTTTATATTTTTAATTTTTTTATTTTTTATTTTTTCGATTTTTGGCAGCTCGCAGTTTTCAGCTCGCTTACTCCCCACATCCCGAAAACAAGATGGCCGACCGGTTGTTGTTTGGTCGTCTTGCTGGTGCAAGACGCGCCAGTCGGCGGCGTTTTAGGCTTTTTAATGCACATTTAGACGAATACTTGAGCGAGAACGACGTCAAGTCAAGATTCCGTTTTGGTAGAGACTCCATAAATTACCTTGCCGATTTGTTGTCCGATGATCTAGCGAGAAACACCGCTCGTAATCGTCGCACTTTCGCCACTTGTTCAAGTTCTTGTAGCCTTACGTTTCTTCACATCTGGAAGTTTCCTAGAGGTAATCGGCGCGCTACATTCGGACTACCAAAATCCACGGTCTCACGGTGCATAACTGCAGTATCCAGGGCAGTACATAGCGCGGGGGCAGGGGGAGGGGGGCAGTTGCCCCCGCCAGGATAACTTTTTTTTTTTTCTAATTTTTTTTTTTCTGTTTGATTTTGTTGGGCTGTATACGGGAGATCCCTGTGAAGGTTCGTGGAGTTTGCCCCCGCAGAGCCCCCGCAGACTAAAAATCCTAGGTACGGCCCTGGTATCACAGGCACTAGTACGCCGTCAACATATGTTCATTGTTTGGCCGGATGAGGACAGGAAAACAAAAATCAAACAGGCCTTCTTCGCCAAGAACGGCTTCCCAGGTGTGATCGGGTGCATTGACTGTACACATATCCGCATTCAAGCGCCTCGTATAAAGGAAAACGACTTCGTGAATCGTAGATACCATTCTCTGAACGTACAAGCGATTTGTGATCATGAAGGTGAGTCAGACAGTGGGGTACTACGTCAAAGCACAGGCTACCTATACCACAGGGATCCCATACAAGCAGTGTGTCTGTTTATGTTCGAAATATAAAGAAATGTATGGGAGAATATTGAAGAGTTAATATCACAGGGAGCCCATACAAGCAGTGTGTTTATGTATGTTCGAAATATAAAGAAATGTATGGGAGAATATTGAAGAGTTAATATCGTAAACGTATATCGAGAAATGTCTAAGTTAAAGCTCAAAATATTGTAAACCTACCTCAGTTGTCGTGCATTGTCGTTTCTGTGGCTCTAAATGGCGAATTTGAGCGATTTGGTGGGTTTTGTGTTGACTGTTTATACTATACGTTATAAGAAGGAGACAAGGGTGGAAAGCTCGTTTTCGACCGATCCATCGCGAAGCCGATTTTCACCCAGAAATTAGAATCGCCCGGCTTCCAAATCGAACACCAGATAAACTGAAAGGTTGACGCTACTTCTCGCGGCATTCAATCGAAGATCCATTCAAAATCTAAGCGCTAACCGCCAAATAATTTTCGAGAAATGCAGCTTTCGAAGCGATAAGCATCCGCGGCACAGATTTCGTGTGCCAAGGAGCAACCGTCACGCTTTTTGCTCCACGCTGATTGGATGAAGCTGCATCATGTGGAAGGGGAGACAGGGGCAAATTTGTGCCTGCGATTCATCAACTGACTAGCCCGGAGTGAGGCTTATGGCGCGTGAAGGAAACCCGACACGATGAGCTTTAAACATAGTTAGTCGACTAACTATGCTTTAAATAAGATTAGCTTTTGATTTATCTTTTGCTCAGGTCTTGATAAGGCAACACGATTTTATACGCTACACACGGCGAATTTCATCAGCCTACTATTTCGCAAGCGAACTCCTGACGGATATACTAGGCCCGCTTTGTGTACGTGTTGAAAAAAATCATTCTGCGCGAAAACTGCGTTTCCAAAAATGTCAAACAAACGCCGCCCGCAAACACCTTCTCAAATTGGTATTGTTTTCTTCGATAAACCTCCTTGGGACGGTTTGGAGCAATTCCATTTTTTATATCAAACAAACGCCGCCCGCAAACACCTCAAATTGGTGTTGTTTTCTTGAGCAACAACAGCAATGCGGGCGGCGTTTGTTTGATATTTTTAGAAACGCTGTTTTCGCGCAGAACGATATTCTTTCAATTTACCCAAAATGTAGAGAGCGGTCAATTCAATATTTAATCAACCGCATCTGCAATTTTTTTTACTTCTCAAAACTTTTCAGTTGAGAGACATTTCTGCCCGAGAACTCCAATCTTGGTCATCGTAAACGTTTTTAGCTTTTTATTAAACCGAATGTGATAAAATCCAGACACGGCTTTTCAGTGCATTTTTCAATTTTTTTTTAATTTTATTTTTAAGGTACTCGCGGAATTAACTTTAAATCCATGAGCTCCAGAATGTAAATTAACATTATACATTCCCAGCGTCACATAAGATTAAAGTCATATTCTGCTCGTATTGCTTTGTAAGTGCCGGGTTGTTCATGCCCTTGTTGAAACGTGACTTGTACGATTAATGATTAGCCTGGGAAAACAGCCGTCCTTCTTCGCTTCCGGCCCGAGTGGCACGCGAAAGGCCACTCGGGCCGTAAGCGAAGGAGGACGGCTGTATTCGCAGGCTAATTAACAATTAGACCCGTAGTGCGAAAGGGCTACGGGTCAATATCCCATGAGGCGAATGCCGAATTGGCTATTGACCCATGGCCCTTGAGGGCGAAGGGTCTAATTGTTTTAGTAACACCCAAATAGTCGGACAGAAAAGTTAATAACAGAGTTAGCAAATGGAAGTTAAAGAAATATTTATTTGGGGAAATTGACAAGATCTGTTGCTGTGTGCTGCTCACTATAGTTTATAAGCCGAAGCCGAAGGCTGAGGTTGATAACCCATACCGAGACCTTGATTATTCTGGATATCACAAAAACCGAATGTAATAATTGTTTTATTATACATTGAACGAAAAAAAAATGGAAGTCATGTTTTTGCTTCTTCACTGACGGCAGGCAACACAAAGAGCGCGAACTTGATACAATTACCCTTAGAAATCATGCACAGCGGTCATACATGACATGATAACCCGTGACCTTGAGTGTCCTTGACATGATGATTGGATAATCTGCAGTTGTGACGTCATGGCCGCTGATTTCGAAAATTCACTGTACGCTTTCGGCCAATCAGAAAAGAGTGAGAGAGTTCAAGGTATAATAATAGTGCTAATTCCCACCGAGGTCATGCCAAAAGATTTTTTCTTTACCTCGTGTGGTTCACCCTGATTCCCTTTTCTCGGAGTTATTTATGGGTTCAATTAGCACTCTAATTTACACCTCAGAGTTAATTCTCTGTTCCACCATTTGTGTTCATAGTGTCACGCGGCACCACATTGATCGGTAAGTTTAAGAGCCAATCAGCACAAATATCCGCAATTAGGCGTTTCCTGGCAGCCCAGCTATGAGAATTCAGAATTTTCCATAGCTAGCTCAACGTAGGTGGCTCGCGAAAAACCCGAAGTCCTTTGTTGAAACGCTTTCGAGCTAGAATATGAGTTCCGATCGCGACATTAATTCTAAACTAGGGGATGTCGCTATAGCCCTAAGTGATATCGTAAGCCGTCTTCAGGCAGCCAGTGGAACCACTTGCAGTGAATTGGAAAGAGCACGAAATGCGGTGAGATCCCTTCAGTCGAACGCCCAACTGATCGAAAATGTACCATATACAACTGATTGAATAAAACACACACCTGAACGAATATCAAGCACAACTGATCGAATTTCAAACACTTCTGATCGAAAAAGTAACATATACAACTGATTGAATAAACACACAACTGAT
>CM042749.1:21050132-21057632 GCA_022496165.2 Catalaphyllia jardinei
ATAACTGATCGAAAATGTCACGCAGACAACTGATCGAATATCAAACATAACTGCTCGATAAAGTACGTTTCACATGTACAACTGATAGAAAAAAACATTCAGCTGATCGAATATAAAGCACAACTGATCGAAAAAGTAACATATTCAACTGACTGAATAAAACACACAAGTGATCGAATATCACACTTAACTGATCGAAAAAGTATCATTTACAACTGATTGAATGAAACAGAACTGATCGAATATCAAACACAACTGATCGAAAAATCCACATGTACAAATGATTGAATAAAACACACAACTGGCTGAACTTTAAACACAACTGATCGAAAAAGGTCATGTACAACTGATTTAATAAATCATATAGCTGATCGAATATAAAAAGCATAACTGATGGAAAAAGTCACGCAGGCAACTGATCGAATATCAAACACAACTGATCAAAAAAGTCACATGTACAACTGGTCGGAAAAAAGACATACAACTCTTATCGAATATCACTCACAACTGATCGAAAAAGGCACGCATATAACTAATCGAATAACAAAAAAATGGAATTAGAGGATACTTAATGGAAGTAACAGGACTCTAATGCAATCATTGTGGGGTTAAACGACACGTATGGCAATCGACAGCTAAAAAATAATTTTGAAACAAACGGCGCGCCATATCAGGAAAATGTATCTTGTACATGTACATGTGTATTATTTGAACTGATGGGTACCCTTAGTGGATGATTTTCCTTTGTTTTATGGCTGACTGATACAATACAACATTATGGAAACCAGCCTCAAAAAAGCAGCATATTCAGATGACATTTGATATACTCTGTTATTTCCAGCGTTTTAATTCATTCAGATCTGGGGAGGTTCCAGTAATGAAAGTATTGTGATTTCCTCAGACGTACATACATAATGATTCTACAAACATAGCCCAAAGTACCCTTCCTTGAAAATGCAATTTGGTGCACTTGAAGTTTTTGGGGCCAGCACACAAAAAAGAGTGAGTGCATGTTGTCCAGTTTCTGGCTGATACCTATTTTCAGCCAAAAAAACTTTCCACCTACATTTTTCTTTGGTGATATCATTTTTTTTATAAAAGAATGGATTCCACAAACAGCTACAAATTGATGTATTTTGATTTTACTGCACTGCTACTAGAAGTAAAGGAATAAGTGGTTTGATGGTTAATATCCTGTGGAAACTAATATTTTTGGTGACATAGAAATTGATCAGGGAATCTATTATTACCTCAGAGAATTCAGTTCTGCTTGTATTATAGCATTAACAACTTTAGGAATGATTTTGATTAGCTGTGCCAGTTGTCAGTCACACAATGCATCCTTGGTCAAAAATTTGCTTCATAAAGAGTAAAACAGCGATTTGTTAAAGCTACTATGAAAAAAACTAAGGCAAGGAATTAAGATGTTCCTTCTCTCATTCATTACTGTCATTACTCACAGGTTCAGAGGAGAAAAAAAATAACCCCCAATTTGTAATACAAGTGAATGCAAGGTCATGAGCTTTTAGTTTGCAGCTGAATGTTACATTTAACCACATTATTACCAAACATGAAATCTTAGATTACAATAGATACAAAAGTCAAAGTTTCAGTCAGTTTTACTGCAGCTTTTTGTAAAAAAAAGAAAAGTTAATCCACTTTAAATTAGATTAGCCTAGTATTGACAGCTCAAGAGTTTCTGAGAAGAAAATTGCTTATTTACATGGCTGGAAACTGGACAAGTTATGTAGTGGCAAAATACACGTAACTTCAGTGTAGTTTTTCGTGGTTTCAAAGTGAGACAGTTTTCCATCTTTGAGGAAAAAATTAGCCATTTTACTTGCTCCTGGAATAGGTTGTAGTATTCACAAACTGGCTGGAAACTGGGCAATACACTGTGCAAATAATGCAAGTAAACATATGAAATTCGATATGCAAATGAGAGGCACCAAATAATTCAATCAGGCAAAAAGGATTTACAATTACACACTGAAAACAAGTATATGGTCAGCTGATCCTTTTTTTATTTCCCTTACCTGTGAACAGGTTAAATTGTATAGCAACCTAAAAAATACATTAATCAGTACACTAAAAAATTACACAGTTGGACTTTACCAAAGTTTCAGCACTTCTTTCAAGGCTTGGTTTTTCATTATTTCAAAAGTATCTTGCAAATGTTTTGGAGGTGGGACATGATTTTATGATAGCCGGGAGGTAGTTGAAAAGTGCGGCTGCAAATCCAACCCTTTAATTTTATCGATTCCACTAACTTCTAACATAGCTTTCATTTCGATCGGATTGTACTACAACGTACACTCGTTTTCTTAATCCAAAGGATATTTGGTCACTTAATTTTAACTTTTTCCCGTTAATTAAAGCAACGAAGCAGGTCTTACTCACGTTTAGATAAGGATTACCTTATTACTAAGTTACAATTACTTCTCCCTTTCCTGCAACGCCGGCAAGTGGAGAAAACAAAATGGCTGAGTTCGAAATCGACCAGGCGTTGCGTCTCAAGTCAAAACATATCAAATGTGTTTATAAAAATTGTTTTTCAAAAGTTTGTGTGCCCTCATGTAAAATAAGGGTCACAGCGGTACTTACCGGACTCAAAACGTCATGTTATTCCCGAAAAACCGAGCGTGTTGTCAAAAACTTCGACGATCATTTTGCTTGTTTTGGAGGGTCCACCACCCGTCTTCCTTTACGCCTTTTTTTGTTGGCTGAACTCCTTCTTGGCCGTGCTAAAGAGCCCTTTCCATTTCTGTTTTACTTCGCAGATGGTTCTGCTGGCTACACCAACGGCATTAACCTTCTCTGTAATATAATGGCTTTCCATGTTTCAGTTTTGGTTTTATTGGTCACATTGTCGGTAAACTTGCTTTGCAAGATGCCTGTATTTGCCTCCTCGTTTTCTGTAATTATTGTCAACTCTCGGGAAGTAAAATTTGGTTTCCTCTTTCTTTTTTCTGCACTGTTTCCGGTATGTTCTTCCGTGTCCATGTTTACACAGATCCAGAAAAATTTGGTCTTTCACTCCCTTCGCAGTGCTTTAACCTAAGGCAGCCCGCGCGCATTGCACTTCATTTCCCGCCAAACCTACACATCAGGGGCCGGTTCCTGAAAGGAGGAATAAATTATACCAGGTATAACAGTTATTCCAAGGATAAATCTGCTATTCTAGGAATAACTATACCAGGAATAAAAATGGGTTCCCGGAAGCACTATTTATCCTTGGAATAGCTATTCCAGGGATAAGTTTGCTACTCTAGGAATAAATCTTCTAGCAAAGGGGATTCCCACCTGACAAACAAGTTTGGTGGGAAATTAAGTGTAATGCGCGCGGGCTGCCTAAAGTACTGCTTGAAGGACGAAGAATTTCTGCATCTGTGTAAACATGGGGCGCTTACCATTCAACCGAAAATTCCGGGGCGAATTTCCGTAAATTTCCATGGGCAAACCCAGTGTTGAAGACGATAATTGTTCGCTTGGAATTTTTCAATGACTTCTAGGTTTAAACCACAAATATAGAAGCAAACACAACACAGTGATAAGTCGACATCGTGACTTTTTATAGACCACAACAGCAGGGACCTCACACAAACCACGACGGCAGTGAAAACGTCGCAAAACAAGAGGTTTAATGGGTCGTACAATGGTTCTGCAAGCATTATAAATCTTTGTACATTTCCCAGCCAACCTATGCAAAACAAACAAGTACACCACGGGGACATTATTTTTATAAAACGGTTTCTTCACGAATTTAGCTGTAGCTAGTATTTATCGACATATAAGTAGACAGGTTCTTAAGTGTTTGTTTTATCGAATGCGGGTCACCGTCATCCTTACGTGAGATGTTCAACTCGCTGTGATCGCTGTGCTTGTGGGAGGCGCGGTGGCCTCATGGTTAGCGCGCTCGTCTCCGGATCGAGCGGTCCGGGTTCGAGCCCTGGCCGGGGACATTGTGTTGTGTTCTTGGGCAAGGCACTTTACTCTCACATTGCCTCTCTCCACCCAGGTGTATAAATGGGTACCGGCGAATTTAATGCTGGGGGGTAACCCTGCGATGGACTAGCATCCCATCCAGGGGGGAGTAGAAATACTCCTAGTCGCTTAATGCTAAGGAAACCGGGATAAGCTCCGGCCTGATGGGCCACTTGGCTCGTATGCAGACTTACCTTACCTTACCTTACCTTACAATGGTTCTGCACGCGTTATAAATCTTTGTACATTTCCTAGACAACCTAAACAAGTACACCACGGGGGGCATTATTTTTATAAAACGCTTTCTTCACGAATTTAGCTGTAGCTAGTATTTATCGACATATAAGTAGAAAGGTTCTAAAGTAAGTGTTTTATCGAATGCGCGTCGCCGTCATCCTTGCGTGAGATGTCCAACTCGCTGTGATCGCGGCCAAAAGAACTAGCTAGCACTGAGTAGAAAATTGGGAATTTGTAAAAAAGGACAACCTCATGAGATATACCCAAATTTTCGCAAACTTTTCCCTAAAAATTTCCGTTCCATTTGACTTTCATCCCGAAATTTCCGGGATTTTCGGTTAAATGGTTCGCTTTTCGGAAATTCAACAATTTCCGGATTTTCTGGAACTTTTCCCAGGAAATTTCCGTAACATTTGTCCCCGTTTCGAAAATTTCGACATTTTGGGTCGAATAGTAAGCGCTCATGAACTCGGAAGAGCATATCGGAAACAGTGCAGAAAAAAGAAAGAGGAAACCAAATTTTACTACCCGAGAGTTGACAATAATTACAGAGAACGTGGAGGCAAATAAAGGTATTTTGCAAAGCAAGTTTTACAGACAATGTGAGTAATAACCTAAGGAGACTTCCAGATAAAAAAAGACAGGGGTGCTCGTCATATCTTTTGGGTATTAAAAAACCTCTTTTGGGACCTCCAAGAGTGTTCAGCCTCGAGGTCCACGGCAGGAGCTTTTACAGCCATCTTGTTTTCGCAGATTTATCCCTGGAATAGCGATTTATTACTACCTCGCAAGGTGTAATAAATTTATCCCAGATTTATGCCCTGAATAGCGCTATTCCTTCTTTCAGGAACAGAATTTATTCCGGGGATAAAGTTATCCCTGAAATAAGGCACATTTATCCCTGGAATAGAGTTATTCCTCCTTTCAGGAACCGGCCCCTGGCTGGGCTGCTAAAACGCCTAGTTTTTGCATTAGCATAGTCATATTTCTGTTTAGAAAAACCACTGAATAAACAGTAGTTTGTAACAAATAGAGGGGTTTGTAAAGCGCTCAGCCGCAATGATAATCTTTCAGCTGAGTTGTATGAAGCCAACGCGGGAGAATTAAACTGTTGTAAACTAGATCGATGTCATAGCTAAAAACTCTTTTCTAAAATTTGTCCTGTAACTTAGCCAACGCCGGAACAAAGAAACGATCGAATCGCTTAATCACTTTAACTTATTGACTCAGTTCCTGGAGAAGGAAGGTTTAATTTTCTATTTATTTCAGGTAAAGAAAACAGCTCTAACTTAATTTCATTGACTATTTCGTTCCTAAGGAAAATACATGACGTGTTGGCGTGGCGTGTCAATGGTGAAAGATCCCAACTTTAATAATAAACCAGAAGTTGCTGTGGGAACTCAAACCTCGAACTGTTATCGAGTTTGGCGCCTGCAAAGGAGGCACCGCTTTGTGGACAGCAGATCTGTTAAAAATGTTTGCGTGCAAGTCTCGTGTGATATCCATCGACATTGACCTTTCTATGCTGGACGCTGTGGCTAGAGTCCCAGGATGTGGAGCCCGGGATGTGGAGTTCCTTGAGGGAGAGTTGTTTCAAGTGGAAAAATGTTTTCCAGAAGACTTCTTGAAGGTGAATTATCAAACTTAATGTTAATCACTTATCGCTTTTGCAAACTAGAATTGTAATGAAGGGAAGAGAAATTAAAAAGTTATATATCTTCGACGTGTTTTGGGACAACGTACAATTTGATTGACAGTTAATGAACAACCCTCAGGCATGATGACATCGGAAAAGCAGATTTCACAACCAAGCCTCACTTAGAAAATACAAATTACAAATGTTATCGTGGACAAACTACCAAAGCAGCAAGGTAAGAATTCCCTTGTGAAAACAACAAGAAGGTGCCAGAGGTTTCAGGAAAATTTCTCGCAAGCGAGACTTGGGATGGTGATAAATTTTAAGCACGTGACGTTGTTACACATGTGCCTGCGGTTACTTACCATTGATACCGTTTTTAGGTATCGGTAGCCTCGCAACTCCTACAAGCTCTAAATTTCATTGGCGAGGATAGAGTCACAGCCCTTTTGTTTTAGGGCTAGGGTCCATTGTTTCTGTTGTTCGTTCTTTTGTTAAACCTCAATGGTGGTCTCCAATTAGGTGAGACCTTGCGAGGTGACCCTCAGGTATATGGGCTAAGAAAGATGCAAAACTTTACGCCTTATTCTGTAGTACCGTATTTGCGGGCAGGTTTTACCAATTACGGAATTTTCATGCACTTCTTTACATTTTAAGGTGTTTTCGCATTGTTTCATTTATTTATTGCGATGACTCTTGCGTTATTCTTGGCGATTGAAGCCTGAAAAAAAATTCTGGCTTGAATTCCCAGTTAATAAAAGGCTGGCCAGTTAGTTTATCCCAAAGCGTGGAGGAGTTAAATTCTGCGCCACCAAACACAAATCCATCTAGTGCTAGGAAGTCTACATTGAAGCCGATACCACCAGATCATAAATCCAGCGCCCTGAACTCGACGTGACGCCCCGTCCTCAAATAATCACACAGCCGGGATAAGGCCTGTCCTGATTGCTCTAGAAAAATCGCCAAAAAGTGCTCAAAACATGGAAAACAACGTGCTCAAATAGTGCTCGATTTCTATAAAAAGTGTTTGAAATTTATAAAAAGTCCACAAAAAATGCTCGCAGTTGCGTTTCTTTTTATTATTTCCTAGTACATGTTTATACATATTTCTAGTTTTATCAAACTTTTAAATAAACACGAAGTCGATCACGAACCATGTCAAAATCGACTGTTCTCACGGTTAAAAGGAGCATAGCTCGTATACAATTCCATGACAACTGTCGGCCAGTCAGGTGACAAGGTGGAATTATTGTGATATACTGGATTTCATGATAAAATAGTAGAATTACTAAGCTTTACTGAAAACATTACAAAGACAATGTATTTGCATTCAACATATGGGAAATTATGAAAAAAGGGGTGAAGTGTCTCCCAAAAAGCTCAAATTCTGCTCAAATTCTGCTCAAAAGTCAATTGAGTATTCAAGAGTGCTGAAAATGTAAAATAGTGTTCCAAATTCAAAAGTGCCGAAAAAGTGCCCAGCGCATTCAGTACATGCAGGCGTAACCGGGATTGACCGATGTTAATGCTCTCTTTATATAGAATCTACCTCACCCATGGCTCTTAATGGAGGACGCACACGTGAACATGACCAAAGTATTGGAGTATTTTGACTCATTCCTGGAGCCTGGTGACTACACATG
>CM042749.1:21062632-21077209 GCA_022496165.2 Catalaphyllia jardinei
TTTACAAATTAACTGTCGTCGTTCGCGTCTTCCAGACAACGCAGAACTTAATTGGTCATTTCACGTTGTGTTATTGCAGAGAACGGCAAAGAAATGTACCAAGAATTAAAATGCACGTGCCCAGCTATTGTTCTGCTCATTAAACCTTTTGTTTAGCGACGTTGCCGTTGCCGTTGCCGTCGTGGTTTTCTAAAACTCCCTATTACCAATCAAACGAACCACTCATATGGATTTGCGTGTTTGTAAAAATACCAACCAATCACAGCCCGAGGGTCAGATCCTGACCTTGGCGTCCGCATGAAAGTGAGATTCAAGTCCAGGGGCGCTTACCATTCGACCAAAAATTTCGAAATTTTCGAAACGGGGACGAATGGTAGGGTAATTTCCTGGGAAAAGTTCCAGAAAATCCGGAAATTGTTGAATTTCCGAAAAGCGAACCATTCAACCGAAAATCCCGGAAATTCCGGGATGAAAGTCAAATAGAACGGAAATTTCCAGGAAAAAATTTTCGAAAATTTGGGTATACCTCACGAGGTTGTCCTCTTTTTCGGAATTTATGCAAATTCCCAATTTTCTACTCAGCGCTAGCTAGTGCTTTTGGCCGCGATCACAGCGAGTTGGACATCTCACGCAAGGATGACGGCGACGCACATTCGATAAAAGAAACACTTTAGAACCTTTCTATTTATATGTCGATAGATACTAGCTACAGCTAAATTCGTGAAGAAAGCGTTTTATAGGAATAATGCCCCTGTGATGTACTTGTTTGTTTTGCATAGGTTCGCTGGGAAATGTACATCGATTTATAACGCGTGCAGAACCATTTTACGACTCATTAAACCCCTTGTTTTGCGACGTTTTCGCTGCCGTTGTGGTAGGTTTGTGCAAGATCTCTGCTGTTGCAGTCTATAAAAAGTCGCCATATCGACTTATCAGTGTTCTGTTTGCTTCTATATTTGTGATTTAAACCTAGAAGTCATTGAGAAATTCCAAGCGAGCAATTATCATCTTCCACACTGGAAAAGACTGTACCATTTGCACATGGAAATTTTCGGAAATTCGCCCCGGAATTTTTGGTCCAATGGTAAGCGCCCCAGGGTAACCAGAGGTTTTTCTTTCTCGCGGCTTCGCGACTCGCGTTCGCTGCTTCGCGGCTCTGGTTCACTCATCTCGGAGAAAAACGTCTTGGATCAGGCTAGCACTAGGATATAGCTAATCGATTTGTATCTGGTTAATTTACCTTAGTGTGATGAAGGGAGGGTTGTCTTAAGAGTAAGGTTTGAGTTTAAAACAGAATTTGTATTCAAAATCCACCTTATATTTTCAGTCTGATATTCAAGATGTGCTGTTACCATGGTTAATAAGCGAGAACTTAGAAAAAGCAATGTTGTCAGTAAAGTCACTGTAGTGACAGCCTTCATCTCTTGGAAATACACCTCTCTTAGGCATTACGTATTTTCCTCCTAATAGAGCTGGCTAACTAGTGAGAGCTTGTTAGAAACGTCAGGAGCGCGTGGTTGAATGTTCCGGTACATGTACTGTTGTTCCTTATTCTGTTCGAGTGCGTACTGTAGACGAGTGCAGATCTTACAGACACCCCTTAGACAGCCGGTTACATTAGCTTAGACCAGGGTCTGACTAATTAGAGTAAATGCACAGCAGCGTGCAGAAGGGGGCCGGCATGGTCTCGTGGTTAGGGTCTCGTGTTCAAACCCTTCCTTCCGTTTTCTCTAGTGGTGAAGTCTCTCGCATCAGCCGCTCGTTTTGATGTCCTCTAATGGATCACTAAACAATCACTCGTGAGCAAATTAAGCCTCTAGTGCCTAAAGAATCCCATCTACCCGGACCATACTTACAATGCTTATCAGTCTCAACGGTTATTTAACTTGAACCTATACATTATCTTTTTCAGGTATAATGCAACGTGGAATATAAATGGTTACTTGAAAAGAATCTAGGAGTAATATTTGGAAGATCTATATTGCGGTCCTCTATTATATATTTATAGTATCACCCAACTAGTGGACTAATGCAAATCCTGCATTTTGATTGGCTACGCTGCTAGGGGTCTAATAGTAATAGTCATCGAGTAGCGAAATTCGCCGGTTTTTCTTTCGTTTTTTCCCCCAAATAAAGTATTTCTTAAACTTGCATTTGCTAACTTTGTTACTGCCTTTTCTGTCCGACTAGTTGGGTGATACTAAAACAATTAGACCCTTCGCCCTCAAGGGCCACGGGTCAATAGCCCATGAGGCGAAGCCGAATGGGCTATTGACCGAAAGGGTCTAATTGTTAATTATTGCATAACTGTTTTCGTAGTATAGCTTTTGTTATGATAAATCCAAGGAGAGGGGCCACTTTTGATTAATTGGCATTTCCTATGTACGTAAATATTTATGTCATGATCCGTACGTAACGGTTATGGTTATGGTTATGGTTATGGTTAGTTCATTTCATTCAATAATTAGTAGAGTCGTCACCTTTAGATTATATATACATAGTGCTGTAATGCTGCATGATTTTACTCACGAGATTGCGTAAGAGTTTCCCCTGTCAGATTTTAAAGTCGTAGAAATAGAGATTGTATTCCTCTTAAAAAATTGCATCTGAATACAATGGTCTTCAGTTCTAGCGACCACAAAGTAAACCAATCAAACCTCCTAGCAAATATTGGTATGGCCAGAGTGAAGTTGGGTAAAACGCTGTCTCGTCCTGTCTCGTCCCAAAGTCGTTCCTCTTTGGTTGGAGCGCTGCGACACCAAGCCTAACCATCAAGTCCCGCTCTTCATCGACGAAACACAACTGCGCGGCCTGGAAATTTTGGAAAAACGTGTATGAGAGAGTTGCGATTGGGTTTCGGCAAGAGATTATCAAGGTAAGAGTGTGAATCCCCCATATTTGCCTTCTAACCAGGGTAATCCCTCTTAAGGCGGGGGTGCACATAATTAGGAGTAAATTTTGAGGTAATATTGAAAAGGAATTGTCAGGATTAAAACGGGTTGGAAACACAACCAGACAGTTGACCCTCTCCAAAAAGAGCCCCAGGTTGGTAGGGGACTGTTTGGTATCCGTCTACTAATTCTTCACTTCAAATTTCAATTTTCCAAATCCATCAAATCTTCAACATTTCATATTTTGCTCAATTTAACCTATCCTTTGAGAAAAAAATCTCTTTCCCAAAATGCCCAAAAATCACACAAAACCGCCAAACAGTGGTTAATGAAATAAGCGTAGAGATTTAGCGTCGCTTGAAACGTGACCGAGATATTGGCAGAAAGGCCGTGTTAGGCGACGTCAAAACAGCCTTCAAGTGTACCCCCGCCTTAATCGATCGTTATCAGAAAATTCAAGCTCTAAACAATTTCAAGTTCAAAGATATCAAGAATAGCACGAGTTCAACACGCTTGCCAAATTTGGACACAAAAATGTAAATTTACAACAGCAGAGGACTAGGGGGCGGTTCGATTTTTTCATTGTTAGATAAACATGTTAAAATACTTTTATAACTTGTATCAATATCAGTTGACTGTATCTGGCCCAGAAATTTGGATGTAGATGTCGAGAAAGCTCCGTAATAGTCAGTCATAAAGTTATTTTTAGACTTCCGCGGATAGTACTCGCGCGATGCGTGGACAGCCGAAGCGACTTTCTCGAAACTACCTGGAAAATGCATGCAGAAACGTCAGGAACGTTTCATAGCAGAGATGTTTTCTGCACTCTCAGTCGTCTTTTTGTTCCGCCGGGATTTATTTTGTTTTGTGCTTGTTTGGCTGTTTATTACTGGGCCGTTTATTCCGTTTTAGGGAGTTGAATTAAGCAAACTTGGCTCTTACTTTGTGTAGAAGACACAGCTGACGTACAACAATAGAAGACACAAGGACAAAAGAACGAGGAAAACAATGAATACAATAGGTTTGGGGAGCGGCGTTCTTTTGTAAAGTGTACTGTTTCTTCTACGCGAAGAAGGAGCCGCAAACTTTAACGGCAACGAGTACAATGGCTGTGTAAGCGTGCGTTATTTAATAGAAAACATGTACTGTGTATCTATCGAGTTTTAGTATAAATCTACTAGCGTCCTATCACGAATGCCGTTCTCGGATTGGCTACGCTACTCACTATCTATTCTTTGATAGATAGTGAGTAGAAGGTATTGAGGTTCTCGGGGAAACAAAACTCACTGTTTCCCTTGTGGCCAGTCATTAAGTGCTTATTATACAACGGCCTTTTTTTTAAAATTTCATTTTCGAATTTCGACGCTGTCTTACATTTAACAAAGGGTAAACGCCATAGCGTGTACTATTGAGTTTTATATAAGAACCCAAGTTATTCTCGCATTTTGATTGGTTCTCGCCTATGATCTATTAGAGGCCAGATGCACAATTGACGTCATCTTTACAAAGTTTTTCCCTCTGCCGTTTTAGCATGGCGGAAAGTTTTGAGGATTAGGATAATATTTTACGTGACTGGGCAAAAGATAAGGTACAAAAACGTCTTGCCGAGGCATTGAACAGGTTCGAGAAGCCAGAAAATGAAAGACAAAACCGTTTCGTTTAGAAAATGATGCAGAAATAATTTTCTAGCAGCCTCAGTCGGCAGTCGAGCGAGACTAAACCAAGCACAAACTTGATCTTGGTAAGCCGAGAACCATTGCTTTATCTTGAATTTAACAAACCCAATAAACAAAATGTGTCTGAGATTAATTTTTAAAAAATTAACTTTTCCCAGTGTCAAAACAACTGTCAACACACTGATTGATGTCAGGAATGAAACATCAAAACATCACTTCTTAAAATCGGTAAAATAAAATAAACAACCTTGCTTTCCGATGCGAATGTTCCCGTCTGTTTCAGGCCACAGCAGCGAGCTAAGTATAGCTAACCACAGCTCACGGTTAACAGTATCGCAACTAAAATGTGTCTCCGACATTATATCAAGCTGATTTGAGAATCACCAACCACAGAAGACAGAAATCTCCACTGTCATTTACGCTCCTTTCATTCAAAACTCGAATCAAATGGCCTCTAGGTTGACCGCAACCACAAGTTTTCTGAGACTATTTTTTCAACTCCTGTAATTTTCAAGGCAACGTCCAAGATTCTCGGCTCACAGGGCTGTTCCGATGTCAAAAACGGACTTGATTTTTCCAGCATTTTCTTCAAGATTTGTAGATTTCGCAGTTCAGTTCTGCTTTCGCTGTAAGTTTTCATTCAACGAGGAGCGACTCTCGAGTCAGGTTTGACAGTGGCGTGATTTTTCTCGACCATTCACAATCCTTTGCTACGCATAGCAACCAATGAAATTGCTTCATTTCGTTTATATCATAGATCACGTCAAATGGCGTTTTTTTTCGTGCAAAGGCGGGGCTAGTCCAGTTCTGGACCCCTCTCCTGTCACGCAACGCGGAGAGAGAGGGACCCTTTCTACTCGGCGTTGCGTGACAGGAGAGTGGGTCCAGAACTGGACTAATGCGGGACAAAAGGCCGGCTTTCGCGTTATGTTGAAATATTTTTAAACAAAAAAGGCTTTTCGTTATTATAAAAAACATATAGTTTCCATGTTGCCGTGCGTCTGACGTCAAAATGTGGTAAGAACATCACTGGCACACGAGGCGCAGCCTAGGCGTAACCACATTTTGACGTCATCTGTGATCTAAGTACTGAATAGACGCACGGCAACATGGAATCTGTTTGTTAAATGGATGCACGCGGGGGGTTGCTAAGCACGAAAGAAGCGTAAGAGTCGCACGAGGCGATAGCCGAGTGCGACTCTAGCTTTTTGAGTACGTAGCAAACCTCCCAAGTGCATCCATTACTCAATAGTGCACGCTATGGCGTTTACCATCTGTCCTGCATTTGTATAGGTAATCATACGGTTTCGAGTTCAATATGAAATTAATTTGCACGAGTGAGTTTTTCAAAAAGCTGAAATCACAAGTGCAAATTAATTCCAAATTGAACGAGAGAAACCGTATGATTACTTATTAGTAATATAAAAATGAAAATTTTGCGTGAAGGATCTTTTGAACTTTACGGACTCTGAACTCTCTTCTCAGTTTTGTGCGCGCGCTTAATCTCAGGTGATTTAATTATCACGCAAACAGGAAAAAATTGCGCCATCATTGCGCCATCATTGCGCCATCATTGCGCCATCCAGGGCGCGCGCTTGATTTGAAAAGAAAAGATTTGAGTGGGTATCTGTAAACTTCTTTGTTCATTGACCAATCAGAATGCTTGCTTTATTACCTTTTTTTGCATTCAATTACCTCTTTTCTGCACTGTGTTAAGGAAAAACTGCACTGTTCTCAGCCAATCAGAATCGAGTAATTTTTTCATGTATGTTGTTAGTTTTATAACATAACATTGAGACACTGGAACAACAGAAGTCTTTTTATTGAGCTACATCACAAAGCGCGCGCTTTGCTTTAGTTATTGAGTACGTCAGCAGCATGCACCCATGGGCAAATAGTATATGCTAAATTAACCAATCAGAGCGCGCGTTTTACTTTAGTTATGTTATAAATTCTGTTTGGGATATCTCTGACAGTATAGACAAACTGAATGAATCTACTGCGACTTTCAATAACATGGGGACTTCAAAATTAACAGCTAAACCAACAAATGCGCTTTTCGCTACAGTCAATCAAATCTTCGGCGGCTCCTCTCAGTTTCCGACTACAGCCGAGCACTATTTCGTTGTCTGAATAGCGCTCAACGATTTGATTACTACGCGCACGGAAGTAGTCGGAAGTTGGGAGGAGCCCCCTAATATTTGATTGACGGTAGCAAAAACGCATTTGTCAGTTGAGCTTTTAATTTTAGAGCCCGCATGTTATTGAAAGGCGCAGTAAATTCTCGCAAGATTCGTAGGTTGAATAACAAGTCCTTTTTTAATCCACGTTGTGTTTGGCGTTGTTGCCGTTGCTGCTCAATAGCATTTTGCTGCTTGGACAGCAAGCGCCTACCTGCACATTCGACCATCTGACCATCTGTTTTTTCGGTTGCCTAGTTTGTGTTCGGGCGTTTGCTTGCTTTGCACTCGTTTGTCTAAACATCAATGCCGTTCCTTCAGTTGTTATTGTTTGGGCAGGGGACATCCGTCTCTTATTTAATCTCCTATTTTCGAAATGTATTAAAACATACCGAGAGCCGAAACTCCCTTGCCTGAAATCAAAATATCAAAGAAGACATCCCTACAGCGTTCGAGGTTTTCCTTTGCTTTGAAACGAAACAAAACGACACAAACAGATTCTCCACGAAACCATCCATGCCGGCAACGCGCGAGAAGCACTAGGTACCATGTCTAAAAATGACTTAAGATGGATTACCTTGGTTGGGTAAAAGACCTATGTTGAGGATTCGCTCTCTTACCTTGACAATCTCTTGGTTTCGGTTTAATTCCGACTTGAATGCTAATGAACAATTTTTAATTTGGAAATTAACGAAGTGGAACGTTAAATCGGAGTGGCTGGCTTGGTCGTTTCCCACATTAGAGTGTTAAAACGGATTCTTTTCAGCTCGGCAGACTCACCCAGTTATATCAGAGCCAGCCTAAAAAAAAAGAGAAAAAAATCCCAACGTTACAGTAATTCTAAGATCACTGTATCGCTATCCGGGTACACTGTATGACCACAAGAGGAATTGTTAACACATTGATTAACTATTAAAAAAATCGTTTTCTTTCCACAAAGAAAAAGTATTTCTGACAACTGAAGTCTAACAAACATCACTTTACTGTTTTGAAAAGATCCCCAGCTGAAAAACGTACCCTTCTTGGAAGCAATTGTCATTTGAAATAACAATGGTCAAAGTGTGATCATGATCTTTTGAAGGAACTTTAATTATAGAAAATTAACTGAATACGGGACATCTGGGACAAAAATTTACAGAATATGGGATACTCAGTGCCTTCCCTTCTCCTGCCCCTTACCCCCGCACTCACGTAATGGTCCGGGTAGTTACCAAATTTGACAAGTAGTTTCTGAGGGACTGTTTTTGTGTGTCCGCAGTCTCCTTATCGCGACAACGACATGATATTCTGAATTTTTCTTCTTGTCCTTTGCCGCGCGGCTTGCATGTGACATTGGCCAAGCTGCAAAAATTTTGATTTGAGTTTCATCTGAGGTCATCACCATCTGCATTTAGTGGTTGATCAGTCCATCAACTGATTACTTCGTTACTTGCTACACCGTGCAGACGAGACTCAACAAGATCGAAACAGCTGTCCATGGTTGCAATTCTTGGCCGTCAGTTTGGACTCTATGATGTCGGTGTCCCGTGAAGCTTTCTTCGTAGTATCTGTCTTGCATGATGATAAGTAGTGCCTACACAACAGGACACAGTCAGCTGAGGGACCACGCTGACCTGGACACTTGTTTTAAAAAGAGTTCACCTCAACCTGAAAACAACGATACTCGTCGAGTACTTTTAGAAATTCGCAGCTATTGTTTTGCTCGATATTAAATCGTTTACTGAAAAATATGTTTTTGAGTGTGCTTTTGCTAAACCTATGCTTAGTTAATAGAAGGGACTGGTTATGAAGCTCAAGAAATTTCCTTGCGAGTGCTCGCTAGCATATATATCTTTATGAACTCTCTTCCTGGGCATATTGTAAAACATGGACTGGATTCGATTTGTAAAATATGGACTGGACTGGACTGGACTGGACTGGATTTGTAAAACATGGATTTGTAAAATATCAACTGGACTGGATTTGTAAAACATGGATTTATAACACATGGACTGGACTGGATTTTTAAAACAAGGATTGGACTAGAATTATGAAACATGGATTTGTACAAAGTGGATTTGACAACTAATAATTTCCTTGGGCTAATTTTTTTTTTGGACTTAGTACCCGCACCCTAAGAAAGTTTTTGTGATGATTACATCTTACTGTTAATTGCTACCGTTTAGTCGAAAGAGATTACATTTTCCCACCCTTTGCAATGCAGGTTCTTTGTTTCTTATCCATTTTCTTCTTCCCCTTACAAAAAACGTTTCATCTAGGATGCCCAGAAGTGGAAAAATTCGTCGACCATTGACCGAAATAATTTTGCATAATTTAAAAAGAGCCCGAAAGTTTGTATTCCGCGGATAGAGATGGCTGCGTTTAAGGTTCATCGAGGTTACCAAAACCACATTTACAATTTTTGTTGCTGTTATTGCATCTTCATTTTGTTCCAATTTGTCATTTTTCATACTAAGATGGTCGATAGACATACCAAGTGCGTTAGGACTATAAGCATCAATTTAAACCCGCAAAAGACGCAGGAAAATAAGCGGAAAACCCAAGCTAAATAAATTGATTTAGAGCAGAGTTTAGGGGCCAAACGAAGGTTTTTAAGGTTCATTCAGGCTGTGGTGTACCCTTACAAAGGCAATCAGAGTGATTACCTCTTCTACTGTACAGTTGATGACAACTTTATTAAGAAAGTTTAGGTAATGATTAAGTCTTTTAAAATTTCTAACATGTATAGGAAATCGTATGAACGCGAGTGCATTTCGTGATTTATGGGCACGAGTGATGTTTTGAAAGTTCTCAAAATTGCACGAGCCGTAGGCGAGTGCAATTTGAGAACTTTCAAAACATCACGAGTGACCATAAATCACGAAATGCACGGGCAGGTTCATACGATTTTTTATTTATCATATTCTCAACTCTCAGGTTCGTACTCAAACCCGTCTTTAGTACGGATTTCTGTGTAGAAGAATTGTAATATTTTATCGAGTTGTTCGTGCTCGTATTCTTCCAGTTTTGGGTTTAGTTTTTTTTCAGTCGCCCATGTTTGCCAGACATTCAAGCAGGTCTGTGTAGCTTTCAATGTATTCTTGTTTTTCGCATTTTCTTTAAGTTGCTCAACGATGTTTTGGTTTGACAAAGCAAACTGACTGTCAGCCATTTTTTTTCACTTTGGTGTTCAAATTTGGCGCTTCCCTGGTGTTTCCATAGCAACTTCCGTATTGCACTCTATAACCTGGATTGCACTCTATAACCTATTTATGCATTCGCCATTGGCCAATCAGAAGCAAGATATTTTGTTGAGTATATAATAAGTTAAATTATCAACCTTGTTTTCCCTGAAATGAAATGACTTCATGATATTCGGTAAATTGTATTTATTCACGAACAGCGTAAAAAAGTATTTAGGTCGGCGGGATAATGACAAAGGAAGTGAGGGAGAATAAAAAGTTGACGTAGCAATACAAAGCTCAAACAACTTTATAAAGGGCGATAAAAGGGCACTTAAAGACGTTCGCGCCCAAAAACTTCCCACGTACAGATTTTCTTAAAACTTTGACTGCAGGTAGAAAATGATAAAATTAGATTAAAAACGTAAAAAAAAATCGGGGATCACCGAACTTGTTTTGAAGATAAGGCGTAGCACAGACCATAGCATTTCTAGGATTTCCAGTCACTCGAGGCGATTCTGGCAGGATCCATTACTATCGGCATATATTTAAGTTGAAGAATCATATCTAAGTTATGTGTGGTTAACACAGCATATATATAAGCCCATCTTTGCTACATATGTCATGAAATCAAAAAATGCGACTTCTAAGTTACGCACACCCGTATTCATGTAACAATTCGACCCTATTTGAATAGTATATAAAGATGGAACAACAAACACATGATAAATTAAATGTTTGGAGAACTCGGAGAAAATCCGAGCCCCAGATGGGATTTGAACCCACGACCCTCCGTGATCTAGTCGGATGCTCTAACCACTGAGCCCCTGAAGACTCTATGGCAAGCAAGGGTCAATTTATGGGTCTCGACTGGAACCGCATCACGCGGCTACACAGCCAAGTAATGACTAGCACACATGAACTCACTAACAGCATCACGCTGTCACATTAAAGCATATCAAGATGCAGCCAGCTAACTTCCAAAGTGAGTATATTAAAGATGAAACAACAAACACATGATAAATTAAATGTTTGGAGAACTCGGAAAAAATCCGAGCCCCAGATGGGATTTGAACCCACGACCCTCCGTGATCTACTAGGATGCTCTGACTAGATCAAGGAGGGTCGTAGGTTCAAATCCCATCTGGGGCTCGGATTTTTTCCGAGTTCTCCAAACATTTAATTTATCAATAGTATATAAGAAATAATTAAAACTTCCCACGTACAGATTTTGTTGTTGTTGTTTTTTAGTATAAAATGGAAAAAATCAGAAAAGGAAGTGATCTGCCAAAAGCAAAGTGGGGGTCACCGAGCATCCAACAAAAATATTCGCGCACCAAGTTAACGCAAAGGTCATCAGCTCTATATTTTGTCGAGTTTTCGACTCGATGCGCGCCCTTGAAAATGACGTGGCCTGCCAATATCTCGGTCACGTTTCAAGTGACGCTACATCCCTATGCTTATTTCATTAACCACTGTTTGGCGGTTTTGTGAAAATTTTTGGGTGATTTTTGGGTGTTTTGGGAAAGAGATATTTTATCTCAAAGGATAGGTTAAATTGAGGAAAATATGAAATGTTGAAGATTTGAGGGATTTGGAAAATTGGAATTTGAAGTGAAGAATTAGTAGACGGATACCAAACAGTCCCCTACCAACCTGGGGCTCTTTTTGGAGGAGGTCAACTGTCTGGTAGTGTTTCCAATCCATTTTAATCCTAACAATTCCCTTTCAATATTACTTCAAATTTCACTCGTATTCGCGCGTATCCCTGCCTTAAGTGGTATAAGAATGAAACAAATAAATTGTTTGGTTTCGTTTGCTTTTCCGAATACTTACAAATCCATGTTTTACAAATCCAGTCCAGTCCATGCTTTACAAATCCAGTCCATGTTTCACAAATCGAATCCAGTCCATTTTTTACAATATACCCCAGCAATGAGTACTTTGTCAGTGAGTAAGGAGGCATACAGGCGTAGGTCCATACTGGTTTCCACCGTTTTGAGGAAATCGGCCAGATTTTACTGAATGACTCGGAAACTTATTTTAAGGGAGCAAGGTCCTGGGTTGCTCAAGCTCTAGTAGACATTTGTTGGTCCTCGTTGTTTCGGAAATCAGGTACCATTCATTCTGGACCCACACCTGGTATGGTAATTTGTGTCAAAACGACAATGGATATCTCCACTACAAAGAACCTCACCCCACCTCCCCCCCCTCCTTCCTGCTAGTACCTAGTCTCCTAAGCAACATCATTGCAAGAGACTTCCAGGTTGAGCACTTGGACGTCAAAAATTGCACCACCATATCGTAAGTTATAGCAATACTTGTATTTCCGGTCAGTTTGCACCACTTGACATGTATTGACTATTTTAAAAACGTAGCTTAACGTGAATTTTAAGTTCGAAATTCTCCGCTGGATTTTCTACTAATTTTGCCTTCTAGGTCGCTGATTCGCAGACGGACTATACGTTAACGGTAGATCTATTCCGGAGGTCGTGGGTTCGATTCCCACCGAGGTCAAAAGATTTTTTCTTTACCTCGTGTGGTTCCCTGATTCCCTTTACTAGGGCTAACGCTCAGTGGGTTTTTCATGGGTTAAATTAGCACTAAAATTTACACTTCAGAGTTAATTCTCTGTTACATCATTTGTGTTCATAGTGCTACGCGGCACAACGTTCATATATACCGGGACTTAGTTCGTCTGCAACGCAGATGCAGGCTAGAGTGAGGGAGTCCTAAAAATTTATTCCAGATCTTCATTTCATAAAAATGACTTTATTTACCGAGCATTGCATCATCCAAGCTACACATGTGTCTGGCAATCACGACGTCACTCCATGCGCTCATTGCACTCATGATGATGTCGCATATAGCTGTCGGAGAAGCTCTCGGATGTATATTTCAAGTCCTGAGATCTGATTGGTTTATAGTTACAAGAAGAACCAATCAGAATTTGAATAGTTTTAATGAGGTGAATAAGTTGTGAATCTGAATGAGCTATCCACGAAGTTGCGTAAACACATTGTAGGAAAGTTTTCAGAGAGAAGGACAGACAGGGTTGATTTCATCAAAGAGGGCAAAAACATGAGTGAAGACGTCGAAGAGAATGTACCAATTTTCCTTTCTTTTGATAATCTTGGTGTGAAGATCAACGATCGACAAATTCTTCAAAATGTGAGCGGGAAAGTTCACCCTGGGGAAATGTTGGCTGTAATGGGGCCCAGTGGTAAGCGAATAAATATTATTTTGTTTTTAATACGAAACTTAGTGTCCTTAGTCCTGCTACCAAACATTAGTTACCGCTTCAAATCTGATTTTTTTGGTTTATTCACTTAATGTGTGTGTTCTTGGAATATCCAGAATTTATTATAGTTTCGTGTGTTTTGTCGATATCCACTTTGCCAGTGCGTACCAATTTTCCGTGCAGAGATCTCTGCAGGGCTAGGTCGCTGGATTGAGTTTTTTTTTAAAATCAACTGCTGTAGCCCGGGTCTTAAGCACGTCCAGTGAAGGAAGAGGTTTGAGATTGAGTACTTGCAAGCTATTAGTATACTAAATTGGAAGGAAAAAAAAAGCTCCTCCGACTTTCATTAACCCCCATGTTCGCAGTACCGCTTTTAGCTGGGTTTTCAGTCAAACTGAGTTAGCCATCACCGTTGCAAATCGAACTCGGTGACCCGAACGTATTTTTTAAGCGTGATTGTGCCTGTCTTGAATGAGAAGACATAACCTTAGACCTCTTCAACGAACATATTTGGCAGCAACATTTAATAAATTTGTAGGGTACTATTTTACCTGTTGACGAGTTAGTACATACACCGGAGTCAGCAATATTCTAAGCTTATATCTCTATTTTCTGATTACCTGATTACGTAAGCTTTGCCAGTGGCAGAAGATTTCTGAATCAGTTTACTCGATGTGGTGACTCAATTTGTAAGTCAATTTAGATAGGTATGATTTTCGTGTTTGACGTTTTGAGTTATAAGAAAACATTTGAACATCTAGCGAGGTCTTACAGCCAGTGAACCAAACAAAGGAAATGGCGATAGAAGAATAACCATATACATAACAAAAGAAATTAGTCCCAGAGGACAGTAGAGCGGAAAGTGAAAGTTGGAAGAAAGTGAATGCTCTTTATTTTAGAACCCGCATGTATCTTTATTGAAATTTAGCTAACATTGGTGTTTGAATTTGATGATTACTGTACAAACACCAACTTGATGATAGAAAAAATTACTTGAGCACTTCCCAATTAAGAAAATTCTGTTTTATTATTTACATATAAGAGATTTTTACACTCCAGCAAGGGGAGGGGGCACTTTCAAACCCTTACCCTATTTAACACAAAAGTGTGCAAATTTCGGTATCCTATTGATTTTATAAGGTTATCAAAAATTTGATACCTTACATGTAGGCAAGACCTGATCCTTAAATCAAAACCCTGTTCCCTTGTTCAGACCAATATTAAAGGTATTGTAGAGGGATATTTGTTGATGGTCTTATCAAGAATGATAAAAATGTAGCTTCATCTAAAAAAAACCCATGCCCACAATTCAAGACTTGAGTATTGAGACCAAACTGGCCAAAATCAAAACAAACCATATTTCTAACCAAAATGGCCAAAAAACAGTACCCTTTGGGGTCGCACATTAACCTGTAATGCCCATATAAG
>CM042749.1:21092209-21117006 GCA_022496165.2 Catalaphyllia jardinei
TAGTTTTTGTGGAGGGAGGAGAACCCGGAGAGAAACGCTCGGAGCATGGTGAGAACCAACAACAAACTTGTTACCAATGCGCCATTCTTGCTACCCAGGGACGTTCCCCAATATAATTGAATACCCAGGTCACCCCAGGCTTCCAGTTCGAAAGACCTTTGTCTTGGTCACAGAACATACACTGCATATGTTCTGCAAGGTTTGTAGAGTTTGATGAGTCGTGTCGTATCCATTGTCCATGCGTAACACATATATTTCCTAGTACGTATTTTATTCAGTACTGTGCTATTAGCAGTACTCAGAAGTGCTCGATGGAGAGCTTCAAAAAGATACTCTTAGCTTCTCTCTCATTCCTACTTCCGCAGTGTTCCATTCCTTTTCGCAATCTTGTAGGGGACCGAGAGCTGGATAAAAAAGATCCTGTCAATGTAACACTTGTGTTTGGGGTCACTAGTCTTTGGGCTGGTGCGCAGAAAATGTTGAATGAATATTTTGATCGTGAATGTGAGTGAAGACATGTAAAATAATGTTAGTAAATATACTCGTGAATAAGAAACGTACTATAAAATGTGAATAAATATATTTCTTGAATGTAATAATAGAATCGAAGAGCTGGATTATTTGGTCCAAGACATTTAATCGCTACTCAGAGTTCCATGCTTCGTTGGAAGCAATCATCAGGCGACTGCCAGAAAAACGGTTACAATCAGAGATATATGAAAAATTGAGAACAATACATACTGGGTGTGGCGCGTGGCGCGACTAGCGGGATGCTACGGCTAATTATTTGATGGCATTTTTCAACAAAAATTTCCTAGAGTGTCTGCAGCACACTATAAACTCATTTCGATTGTTTAAAGATGACATTTCAGGTTTACACAGAATAAAATATCTCTCCCACAGACACAAATTACATTTCTTTGTTACATTGGAATAAGATCGAGCTTGAATGACAATAACAGCACTGAATGTGATAGACATCCTTAAACTGAAATTATATTTATTAATATTGGCAAAAGGTCTGGATGGTAGCAGACATATTGATATTTTGAGAACGTGTTTCGACAGAAAGGTCTGTCATCTCCATCTACTCTGTACTTTGTACTTTAAACTGAAGATGACAGAAGTTTCTGTCGAAACCTTTTTTCTCAAAATATCTATTTCATATTTATTTAATCAAAGTTGAAAATATGTTAAAAGTAGTGTGATTAAATATTGGATAAGGAAAGTCCTATAAAGGCGAATGATAAATCTGCTGTTTTAATATGGTGTACAGCAATATTTTTCGTGATCTCCACCGAGACCTAGTAGCCTTTATTAGGCTACCCATCAGTCACAGACATTAGTCACAGACTGATGAAGTCATCAGTTCAGAACACACAAGCTCCAAGCACCACGGTAGCGTTAACTAAAGTTCACTAAACTACACAAATGGTGTACTTTTGAAATGGTTATACAGTCAAACTTTCCTAAGCGATCGCCTAAATTGCCAAGCTAGGTGGTCCCTAACTGGAGCTTGGACCATATTGGGTCAAACCTGTTCCTCATTAGTATATGATAACTGCAAATACTTATCCCATGAGACAACGCCTATCTAATGCATGAAATAACTTCTAGTGGCTACAAAAATATTTAATAAGCTTTCAAGAGTATTTATTCAGAGTATCACTCTGTTAAACTACATAATAAGACAAACGGTGCAAGTATCACGATACTTACAAATTGAATCTTGAATGTCGTCTAAACGTTAGGAGGAACTGAACATATGCAATAAGGATTGGATTTCTATCTGTTCTTGAGTTAACAGTAAAACAATTTTAATCTTCTGTAATTCAGTATAAGACATCTTTAAAAGGTCGCCTCGAAAAGACTGATAGAGTACGGTGTATGCGCATTTTTTGTTTATTCTTTTAGTGATTTTACCAAGAGAAAGTGACGGGAAAGAGAGGGAGGCTCAGGGCGTTGGCCGGGATATATCATGTCCACGAAAGTTATTTTTAGCCCAGCTGGCGGAAGTCTGTTTTCCAAGAAGTCCGCATGCAGTCTTGCCTCGCTGTCAGGTTCTTAGTGACACTTCGTCCGCCATTACATGAGATCCTTGCTTTTCTTTCAAACATCAGACCGAGGTTGGCCTTCATGCGGACGTCTCGGAAGACAGATTTCCGCTAGAACAAAGACTTGCTCGCTCGTCTAAAAATAACTTTTGTGGACATGACATATCCCAAGGGCTGGACCGGGAGCCTCCCTCTCTGTGCCGTTATTTTCTCTTGATTTTACTGATTCATGTAAAAAGTCGCTCGATTTCGAGAAAAAAAATTCAGTACTCCCCAATGAGGAATTTTCCCCTTTTATACTACCAAGGAATGCGATAATATTACAACACCATATGCATATTATCCAATTAATTTGCTGTTCTACTTTCTGTCACGAGTCGCTTACGAGAGGTTGTCTCTTACAAGAGGTTCCAAATAAAATGATCTGACGAAACTTGGTATTTTAAAAAAAAAGTCCGCAATGCGTACATGTGTGGCTTACGAGTCGCCTTGCTTGTAACATGTAATTGAAGTAATACTGAAGGGAATATTATAAGCTGGAATTAGGTGGTAATAAGTCAGTTGTAACATTTGGATTCAATTGACCATAACTTACATTGAAAATTTAATACTGGACAGTGGAAGAAGTAACTTTCTGGATGTTTCAGTCAGAGGGCCGGGAAGTATGGACTGACACTTTTTTATGATGGTCGATAAAAAAAATCAGAATTGCAATTCTTAAGAATTGCCTCTATTCACAATTGTACACATGGTTAAGGATTTTCCAGGACCCTACTTTGATTTATATTTATATACCTTCAACCAAGCAAACTGTTTGTGTTGAAAGCTATGTTTTGGGTATAAACACATCCACATGTAGAAATGCCAGACAAGGAGAGCTTGAAAACACGTCCAATTCAATGGGCCTGCACGAAAAAAAAACAGAGAGCAATGGGGAAAAAACCAAGTGTTTTCACACATTTTGTAAGAATTTCGATAATTGTTTTCTCTGTGTACCTGAACATTTGTTTTCATTTGTGCCATTTGTAGCAGTTAACACAGCAATTATTTTTCTACAGTAGGGTTCACGTTGGAAAGTCTAAGGTCTTCAGCAGTAATGACACTGTGTTTATATCACAACTGGTTAATAAAGAGCAAATGTACTCCGGACAGTAGCATGATATTTTCTGATTTTATCAGTAATGGTTGAGCTATATGCATTTTGTTATTCTGACATTGATGTTGGTTTGCTAGTCGCTCTTGTCTAATATGGTCTGCTGATTCATATATAATTTTTTCTGTCTGGTATCGATGTTGGTTGAACAGTCTCTTTTCTCTACATTCTGCTAATTCATTTGCATTTTTTTTGTCTTTGATACTGAGATTGGGTTGCCAGTCTCTTTGTTTTAGATTCAGAAAATTCATTTGCACATTTTTTCTTTCCCTTAAATAGATTCTTTACTTTCATTTGCCCTTCTCCTTTTCTCATATTCACATCTAGCAATCAATAGTTTTTCTTTTTCGTGTAAAGTTCAGTTAAAGACTATCACTTTCTTTTAATAGGTTGTGTTTATGTTTTTTTTTATCACTGAAAGGCAGATGTTTCATTTTTAGACTCTCATGGACATTTTGCAAAACAAGTTCATTATCTCCGACAAAGACACCATTAATTTCAAAAAACAACCCCTATTTCTAAGCAGACTAATGATACAAAGTTTTCAGTTCCTTCAATGGTAAACAAGTGAATTTCCCAAATGAATAGGGCATCCTGTGCAAATCACTGGAATGAGCATAAAAAATGTTAAAGCTTTGTTCTGGATTCTTAATCACTGCAACTGTATTGATTCCAATGGTTATCAAACAACAATTGTAGTTAGGTAGAAAATTTGAAAACACTTCCGCCAGAGAATTTAGACAAATATGCGTCCCAAATTTACGTCCCATATCCAAAAAATATACGTCCCATATCCAAATGTACACATAGTGAAAAATGATAACATCAGCGAGGACCACCTCTTCGACCATAAACACCTGATCAAGAGGAAAATTGGACTTCTCGTGTCGAACCTCAAAGACGTGATCTTCAACAGGATGAGACAAAGCAAACCTAAACAGAAGAGGCCATTATATCCCCAGTCTTTCCCCGACACCTCTATGGCCAACCCAACTCAAGGGTCCCGTCAGCATCATCATGATGCCAGTTTGTCCAGCGGAACGGTCACTCGACCACGCTTTCAAGCCCATCCTTCTGGTTTGCCAAGTCAACCAACTGCCAACATGAATCGACATGGTCATGGCGACCAACCTTCTTATGCGGCAATCGTCAACAAGCCTCCTTCAGTACCAACAGCCCAAACTGGTTTTCAACCATCTGCAACCATTGACCTGAACACTGTTTTGGGCCTGTTAAAACTTTATGAATCTATGCGCAGTCAGTAACATATCCTTTTTCTAAATTGTCCTGCATTTCACCCATTACTAGTTATATTGTTCACTGCTTTAATACGTTATTATTTACTCGTATCATAGATCATGTGTTTTATCTCAGGATCTATTTTAGCTACTCCAAAACATCTATCAGTAAGTTGCTGGAACGTGAACGGTTTTTCCCAAAATTCTGCTCTTAGTAACAAGTTCTCTAACAGTTATTTTTTACGTTATTTCAATCATCATGACATCCTCATCTTTGCTGAAACTTGGTCTAATGATTCTTGGACAGTTCCTAGTTTTAAGTCAGTATCAATTCCAGCTAAAAATACATCGTACCAAGAGACATGGCAGGCTCTCTGGTGGTATCGGCTTTTGTTTTAAAACAGAATTACAAAGAGGCATCGCACACATTTCATCGAGTTCAGATTATATTGGTGTAAATTAGACAAAACGTTTTTCAATTTTGATCAAGATGTATTCATATGTGCAATTTATACACCCCCTCGATATTCACCTTACTTTGACCCAGATACTTTTCACAATCTGGAAAACGATATTGCCAAACTAAGCGAAGATGGTTATGTGATCTTAGCAGGTGATTTTAATGCACGAACAGCTTGTGCTTTGGACTTTATAGATAGTGACGACTGTGTTCATATACCAGGCGACAACCATGATTTACCATGCCAAAATCTAAGAAGACGGAAGAACTTTGACAACCATATTAATAAGCATGGTAACTGTTCACTTGGCATCTGTGAAACTTGTGATTTACGGATTTTAACTGGAAGATCAAAGGGTGACTCTTTTCACCTACCACTCACCAAAAGGAATAAGTACGATTACTTAACAATTATCCTGCGAAATCGCGCGGAATATCGTCTGATACTTAGCCGACGAGGCCGTAGGCCTCGTCGGCTAAAGTTAGACGATATTCCGCGAGATTGAGCAGGATAATTGTTTTATTACTCAACAAATTGATAACAAAACAGTGTAACATTTTTAAATCTCTCTGTCGACATTTTCTCACTTCACTTTTTCTTCCCACGTACGAAGCTGTATATCGCCGGATATCTGTTGCCTACGGATGACAGATATCGAGAGCATCATGACCATATTTGGATAGTGTTACAATTTGTTGAATAATAATTTATTGTTAGTATCACCCAACTAGTGGACTAATGCAAATCCTGCATTTTGATTGGCTACGCTACTAGGGGTCTAATAGTAATAGTCATCGAGTAGCGAAATTCGCCGATTTTTCTTTCGTTTTTTCCCCAGATATGTATTTCTTCAACTTGCATTGCTAACTTTGTTATTGCCTTTTCTGTCCGACTGGTTGGGTGATACTAAAACAATTGGACCCTTCGCCCTCAAGGGCCACGGGTCAATAGCCCATTCGGCTCGGCCTCATGGGCTATTGACTCGTAGCCCTTGAGGGCTACGGGTCTAATTGTTAATTAGTCACAATCTGCTAAATCTAGTCGACAACGTCAGTGTAAAAAAACCAACAATATTTTCGGATCAATCTCAAATCATCTGTACGATAAACACTCTCTCGCCAGTCTCAATCCATAATGAAACAGAACCGCTAATAGAAACTTTTAACCTACCCAAACAATTCCTGTGGGAAAACAATTCAAGAGAGAAGTTCGTGGACACAATTCTTTAGATGATTCCAATCACGTCTTCTAATGTTCGAACAAACGCATTTCGACCATACCCAAGACGGAATTAATCTGGCTACTCAGACTTTGACTGATTACTAAACGAAACATCTTTACGTTCTCTCAAATTAAACTGCCAAAAGAAGGCTCGTAAAACAACAGTCAAAGAAATGGTTTGACCAAGAATGTTTCCAACTGAGGAAGACTTTGACTGAGCTATCTAATAAGAAACATAGAAATCCTTTTGATGAATCTCTTAGGCAAGATTATCATAAGGTACGCAAAAAATTCAAAAAACTTATCAAATTGAAGAAAACCAAACTACTTAACTCAAAAATCGATAACCTAATAAAACACAAAGGAAACCATGAATTTTGGAGCTATCTAAAATCACTCAATGAAACTAATAAAAATGTTACAAACGGTATGCTGGAAGCACCCATCGACAAGCTATATGATCATTTTGAAAATTTGCATTCAAAACCAAAATCTTCATCATTATCTGAATTCCACCTGTCTGTTTTAAATGACAAGTCAGCATTAGAACAACAGAAAGATGACCATAACTATCTAGATGACCCCATTTCTATCGATGAAGTTGAAACTACAATAAAACTCTTAAAATCTGGAAAAGCCCCTGGTCCTGACAGAATACGAAATGAAATGCTCAAAACCGGCTCTCCTCACTTAAAGTCTGCAATCTGCAAACTGTTTAACCATATCCTCACCAGTGGATACTTTCCACAAAGTTGGTGCGAGGGTGTAATAACTCCCATATTCAAATCTGGAGACAAACAAGACCCAGCAAATTATAGGGGCATATGCATAAATAGCTGCCTAGGAAAACTTTTCGGTGCCGTCCTCAATAATCGACTGAAAAATTTTATAGGGGACTACAATATCTTACACAAAGCTCAAATTGGCTTCATGTCAAATCATCGTACAACTGATCATATCTTCGCTCTTAGGACTCTAATTGATAAATGCGTCATTCAACCAAAGGAAAACTTTACACCTGTTTCATAGATTTTAAAAAGGCCTTTGACTCAGTATGGCATGACGGATTACTCTGCAAATTACTCAGATACAAAATTGGAGGAAAATTTTATGACCTGATTAAGACTCTCTGTTCCAAGACAAAATGTTCCATTAAACATGGATTTCAAAGAAGTAAATGCTTTGATTACGGTAATGGTGTTAGACAAGGCTGCATCCTTTCTCCAATGCTTTTTAATCTCTATTAAATGAAATCCCTTTTCTGCTTGATAAACAAGACACGGACCCAATATTATTACCAGACGGTTCATCCCTGAATTGCCTACTATATGCAGATGACCTGGTACTTATTTCAAGTTCGGCAAATGGGTTACAAAATGCACTGTCTACACTCTCCCAATTTTGCCGCGATTGGAGGATGAACATCAACACATGCACACAGGTTTTAAACAAATGGCAGCTTTAAAGAGAGCAAAACGATCTTAAAAGAGAAAACAAGAAGCTCGTTCTTTGCAACTCGTCGCCACCTTGATTTTCTAAAATTACCAGTTGATATTATCAACAAGATATTTAACTCTCTGTATCTCCCTATCCTCATGTATGGCTCTGAGGTTTGGAGTATTTATGATAAAGATGACAATAACTCGTGGGAGAAAGATACTATCGAAAAGGCACATATTTCTCTTTGCAAACAAGCTTTAGGCGTAAATAAAAATGCCCTAATGTAGCCTGTAGAAATGAACTGGGTCGACTACTGTTTCGTTGTTCACGGTCCCCTTCTCCATCGGTTTCAAACACAAGCTTATCGCAGTTCCATTTTATTCAGTAATATACGTGAGGAGGAGTGCGTTCGAAATCCGGTGGCTTCTCGATCTGCTTCCGCTCACAACGAAAATGTTTACAATCTAACATATTACAGGGATTAAGTCATTAGCGTTAGTCTCGAACGACACAACTACCACTAAAACAGCTAGCTGATCTAAATGTCTTAAAATTTTGGATTCACCTTGAAAATCAACCAGAAGATAGTATCGCCAAACAATGTTTAAAAACATCAAAGGAATTTGCTGACAAAAATCAGGTCAGCCTTGTACAAAAAGTAAACAACCTCTGTGCAACATCAAATTTAAATACAGCAAACTTAACTAAAAACAATTATTCAACTTTTCTTTCTCAAATTCGTTCATCTTTAAACAAGAGAATTACAGAGCACCAATTAAACTTGATAAAATGTAACAAGAAACTGATGTCTTACTCGCAATTCAGAACCGATTGCCACAAAGCGGACTTCTTGAATTCAATCAACAATCCCCTTCATAAAAAAAACCTTAAACAAATTCCGGCTTGGAAATCACCAATTATCGATTGAGACTGGCAGACATACAATTCCTAAAACGCCAGAAAATCTCCGAATTTGCCTTTTCTGCCAATTGATGGTTATCAGTGTCACGCCATTCAAAATAGATCAAAATAAAATATCAAAACTGTTCAATAGATTAAGCCCAGAATCAGGGAAAAGAAAGAAGGTAGATATGCAAAGACTCTCGCCAAGATTCAGGTCACAGCAATTTTTTTTATGGAAGATATGCGGAGAAACTTTTTCCCAAAATTTATAGAGATTTGTATGGAGACGCCATGTTGGTGCCCATCTATATGGGCACCAACATGGCGGCCGGAAACTAGCAAAAACATCTGTCACTTAGTTATGCTACAAAAGCGTGAATTTATCTTTCGAAGAACTCAAAAACGTAACAATAACACTTTATTCTAATACAAGAACTCTTCAGATAGCCGAATTCCCCGAAATAAGTCACTTTTTAAACCAACATCACACTCGCTAGCCATGTAAATGCTGCGTCACGCAAAAGCTTAGAGACTCAAGCGTAGTTTATGGCTAAACCAAGAACCCATTTGGAGTGAAAATCTGTATGAATATTAGTTTTTAGCTGCTCTTATACATTATGAAAGTCAAATCTCAGGAGGATCAATAGTTCTTAAGTTTGAATTTTAGTGACGTCATGTGAAAACCAGCAATTAAATGAAGTTGAACATGAAATTCATTTTATACTTTCTTGTCAACTTTGCAGTAGTCTACGCTCCAAATTTTTTTGCTGATGTAAGCGAGAGATATCCCATTTTCAATGATTTAGACAAAAATTTAAAAATCATTTTCCTATTTAATAATGTTGACCCTTTTATATGTCGACTTGCAGCTGCTTATGTTCATTATGTATAAATTTAAGACAGTCTCTTGTAATATGATTAATTATATCAATATCTATATATTTTTTCTAACACTTTAGTAGGTAATACCATGTACTTTTATGGAAATACTGAAATAAATTGTTGTTGAAAAGATATGTATGGCCCATTATATGATTATTTGGTGTCATGAACTTGTCAAACTTCCTGTTTATGTCTATTCTTATGTGTAAAATTTATTGGAAATTGAAATGATGCATGGAACATCAGTTAAAAGCAAATATCTGTAAATGCAAATGTCTGGACAGAACATCTTATAGAAATGTACATGTACAGATTATTTGCAATGATAAGAATATTATTCAAAGTGGAAGAAGATCAAAAATTGATATCTTCTGTGTGATGATAAAAAACAAAAGTAAGTAACACTGTTCAGTACACATTGCTTACCAACATTTTCACCAAAGAGTACTTGATTTCCTTGATTGTAGTTAGCACATATTGTTCTTGTTGCTTGTAGAAAATCATTTGTGAAAACCAAAACAATACATCATTCCACATTTTTTATTGTCCAACAACTTGTTTCAGTACAGGCAAGTAAAATACATTTAAATGGAACATCATAAGCAGTACACTCCAAAAATGATCCTTAAAACGTGACAATATATCCTTTGTTTTCACGAAATTGTCATGAGAGCTAATCCTTGACCGGTAATGTTCAATCGAGATCCCCATACTTCCTTTTGGCGTTTTGATCTTGGGCAAGCAAAAAAACCTTCAAATATGCTTCCGTGAAATTATTCTCAACAGTGCAAGGAGGATGCAAGTACAATACAGCCTATTTCACCTTATGAAACTTTCAGGTGGCTTCAGGCACTTTCAAACACTTTCAAACTCTCAGTGGTACAACCCGGGCCGCATCGATAGATCAAGCCGATTGTTATTAGCTTGCGAGAGCGCAATGACTCCTTCCAGTGTTGTACAACATGTACTGAAGATTTCAAGCACTTAAACGTAAAAGCTCTTCCACGAGCTGCGCTTATAACACAACCCGGGTCTGGGTGTGTTGGTATCTGGGAGGAGAACTTGTTCGCGAAACGATCTCCTGAAAAAAACTACTAGAGGCCACGCTCACAAGCACAATGGGTACGGAACTAGACCACGTGACAGGCGCTCGACTCTCGTGGACCAACAAATTAATAAATCAGATGACAAGATAATGTGCAAGGGACTAGAAGCTTGTCGTAATAAACTTCCGCTTGAAGTAACCATGCGCGTGTCGCTCGCGGTTAGCTGCGTACGTGTTAATTTGCCAGAATTTCCTTGCTATTTTTATTTGTTAACTTTCTAGCGGGTACAAATATCATGCTTGCTGATATTCCAATTTATTATTTAATCGATTTTCCGTGATAAATCCTTCAGTCAAATGAGAAGGGAGTCGGAAATCTGCAACGCGACCGCGATCTTGAAAGTTTCAGGTAAGCTAAATTTATTGATAAATCGGGTGCCATTGATAGTTCTGGGCTTTTTTTATTTTTCATTTTCCCATTGATTTTATAGGGGGTCAGTAGGGGGTCAGTAAAGGGGTCAGTAGGGGATCAGTTGACCGGGGGTCAGTGTTTTGTCGAAACCCTAATAAAACGGTTATCAGTCACACGCGCCCTACAACGATTTTTTCCCATTTCGAAAACTACGTTTTGGTGGAAATGTATCCATGACAATAACGGCGAGCGGAGTTTCCAGAACCATTTTTATTTCAGTGCTTGGAGTATCCGAGTTGCTCTGAGCCTTTCATCTTTACTTGACTCGTCGATAAACAGAAACTCAGAAGTAAGACTTATAAAATCGTTTGAAGCGCCTTCTCGTTCGTCTCGCTCACGGGCAATGTTTTGAAGCTGCAAACTTACAAATAGTGCACAAGGACAACAGCATAAGACAGCTGATGAGAATGCACTAAATATAAATATTAACCTTTATTACAGAATGAACTACAAAAATCCAACTCCTAATTTCTTGCGGCCGCTTTCATTACCTTTTTATTACTGACAATCCTACTTGCCGTATGGTTTTGCTGATAGTTTGCTTTGCATGTGCAATTTGTCTGTCTGGTATTCCAGCCACGCTTGAAACTCGTCAGGATAGATCTCTGCATGGATTATGTTTTGGCAAGGCGAATAACAAGAATTTCTGCGGCGAAAGTAATCTGCATCCTTCACAAGCTGATAAAAAGTCAATCTCCAAATAAAGTGAATCATTTCAGAGGCCAACTTTTTCAGCTAACTTGTATCTTTCGCTTCTTTGACTTTCGCTTACGCCTCTAGTTTTGTTTCGTACGCCGCCTTCTTCAGAAACGTTTCGCTCGCAGAAAGTGTTTCTGAGACAAACCACGTTTTCTCTTCACAATAGCCCTCCATTTCAGCGAAATTGCAAATTACTTTGTCATAATAACTTAGAGATTATTCCTGATCAAACGACGAGCGAACTTGGCCGTGAAACTGACACGACTATTGTCATGGATACATTTGATTGACGTCCACCAAAACTTAGTTTTTGAAATGGCAAAAAAATTGTCGAAGGGCGCGTGACTGATAACTGCTGCAAATATTTAAGCAATAGACCACAAGTTTCTGTGGGTTATTTAAGCAACAGACCACAAGTTTCTATGCGTTATAAGCTGATAAACCACCCGGGATGTTGGTAGAACACGAGAAGAATTTGTAAACCGCGAGTCGCAATTTTGTAGTCAACAAATCGAACAGAGGATTTCAAAACAACCACAGAAAAGAATAAAAACTCCAACCAGTTGAATTCTATGCCAAACTATAGTAGATTCGTTCCTTTCAGGCAGTTATAACTCTTCAAGTTCAGCTAAGTTCACGACGACGTGAAACTACTCCTTTTGACGTCGTCGACGAGAGGACGACGACGAACATTCTCGTCCCCAGAGGCCGCGCTCCTTTTGGTCAGCACCAAGAATCGCGACCTCTTGCCAGGTCCAACGACATTCTGGTTTTGAATGGCTTTGTAAACACAATAGATCGAGACCAGAACCAATCAGATTTGTCAGACTTGACTCTGAGCATGCGCAGAGTAACGGGCAGTCCGTGAATCGCGGACTTCCGGTGTTGGACCTGGCCAGAGGTCGCGATTCTTGGTGCTGACCAGAAGGAGCGCGGCCTGTGGGGACGAGAATGGACGACGAAATTTTAGGTCGCGCTTGCGCACTGACTTTCTCGTTACTTCCGGTCGTCGTCCACCCTGTCGTCGTCGTGGTTGCTTAAGCTCCCTATTAAAGACTATTTGAAGGTACTGAAACTGTTTCCTGTCGCCTGTCGCTACGGATGGCAAGAATGGAAATGGTTGAAACTTGAAAAAAATTGGCCAATTTTTCAAGATTTGAATCTACGTCTTTAAAAAAATCATCAAGAAATTTATTATGGTTAGCCCTCTCTGACAAAATTCATTTGATATCTTCGTCGTAGCTTTGTAGAAGCATTTTGTTTGTTAGGAAAGCCTTAAAGTAATGATTTTCGCACAGAATTGACCTAAAACAGCAAAATCCTCGTGACACTGCCCCTTTTTAGCTTCACTTATCTATTTCTACGCGACCCCCCCCCCCCCCCACCACCCCAAAAGCTGCTGAGCTTAATTCCCAATGAATAGTGCGCAATAAACTTAAACTTGAACTTGAGCTTAAGGACGTTCGCGCCCAAAAATTTCCCACGTACAGATTTTTTTAAAACTTTGACTGCAGGTAGAAAATGATAAAATTAGATTAAAAACGTAAAAAAAATCGGGAGTCACCGAACTCGTTTTGAAGATAAGGCGCAACACAGACCATAGCATTTCTAGCCGGATTCATTACTATCGGCATATATTTATGTTGAAGAATCATATCTAAGTTATGTGTGTTTAACAAGCATATATAGGCCTATTTGATAGATCTTTGCTACATATGTCATTAAATTAGCTAGAATTAGCCTTAAAAACTACAACTTGTAAGTTACGCACACCTGTATTCATGTACAGGATCTACCCACAATTCAGAAGGAACTGATCATTAGCAAAATGGTGTATTCGATCCTATTTGAATAGTATATGAGAAATAATTAAAACTTCCCACGTACATATTTTTTTTTTGTTTTTTAATATAATGGAAAGAATCAGGAAGGAAGTGATCTGCCAAAAAAAAGCGGGAGTCACCGAGCAACCAACAAAAATATTCGCACACAAAGTTGACAAGAAGGTCATCAGCTCTATATTTTGTTCAATTTTCGACTCAGTGCGCGCGCTTGAAAATGACTTGGCACGCGCGTAACCAATGAATAGCGTGCGCACTAGGGATGCGCAGTAGCAATGGGCGCGAACGTCCTTAAATAAAGGTTTTACTTACATAAAATAGCTCAATTAGTGGAGCACTGTACCGGTATCGCAGAGTTTTCAAATCCCGTTCAAGCCCGAAAACAATTCAGGCTTTAATTTCACAGCTGCTTTCTTTGTGTACGTAACAGAGATGAACATTCATGTCTTTACATCTTTCTCCGGAGTTCAAATTTAATATCTTACATCTATATTCACCTGCATCCTGAGTATAGTTTTCAACTTCACAACCTTTTATTCTTACCAATATCTCTTTATTCATTCTATCATCAAATAAAGAACAAGGCAAAAAGGCGAAGAGCCAATGCGTTTAAAGCACTAACTTAAACTACTGAATTTGTATAGTACTGCGATTAAAACACTGCAGATCATAGACATGCACGTTGTGGCACATAGCATGCTCTGCCTAGCATCCTCAAGCCAGATCGATGTATGCAGGATTATACTACAGAAACTAGAGACTACAGAAAATATAATCAGACCAGCCTTCGTGGCCGCAGTAATAGATAGGCCATCTTGGCTTGTTAAGCCTATTCGGACTGGGTGGGTAAGTTTTTCAGACTCTCGCCAATTTCTGAACAATTCTAAACTGCCACCAAGCGTCCTGATCACACTTCTAACATAATAGCATGGACGTAGTGAACTTCAAATTTGGTTACTTTTCCTATAATCCATTTAAGGAACAATTTCATTTAACACATCTAATTACTGATAGGGGCTTGATGCTCCCATGGAAGCCATATTTTCATAGGCGTTTTTTTTTAATTTTAAATTTTCCCTTTCTTTATGAAGACAAAACTCAAATTTCTTGTAGTAACGTTTACATCCTCCAAATGTCATTCTCATAGCCTCAAAATAACCCTACGAGTTACAGGGAGGGCCAAAACAGCTTCCCTCACAAATTCGAACCTTCCCAGTTCGTTAGCATCGAATAAACCCAATCTAAATAGAGTTTGAAAGGTTCTAGGCATTCGAAATCAAGCTTATTTTAGTGATCTTCTTTTTACGATGGCATGCAAAGAAATTCATCACTAAAATACTTCCATGTTAAATATCTGTCGTTGGAGGCATATGTTCTCTCCCTACCATAATCAGCCAAGGTAATAGTACCATTGTTCTGACAAATAAACAAAACATATTTTAATCTCATCGTTTTGGTCTCACTCCTATTAAATTATTATCTTGTTGGAGTGAACATCTATGAACAAGACTAAATTTATCTCCTTCCTAGTATTTAATTTTAGCAGAAAACTTCTCGTTCTAGTTCTTTCTGACTTAACTCGCTCAATTGTCTGTAAATCTTGCTTGGTGACAGCGACATTACCTGGGGACTAGAGGCTCTTCTTTTATAACTGTTATGCACACTTTCTGAAAATGGAAAAGGAAGTGGGTTAACATAAAATAAATTTTTCAACGTTTACCACTAAATAGAAAATTGATTTGTCGATGCACTGTTGTTTTGAACTGGTCTCTTTAAGGTGACCAAGTAAACGGAATGTTACTAAGTTACCTGATTTTGCTTCTAGTAAATAGCGCTCTCTGCGGGCTGTTGCACCCAACTTTACAACGGAGGACTTTTTGAATGCAAAATTCCAAAACATGTTATAGAATGAAGATTCTCCGCTATTGTGTGACGCTCATTGTACTTGAAGAGTGCCACACCGTGTAACACCTTCGGAATATATTATCCGCGAATAGCAAAAAGCTAGCGCATATATCCTAAATGGGATGGCCTCGTGGTTAGTGCGCTCGACTCCTGAGCGAGCGGTCTGGGTTCGAGCCCTGACCGGGGACATTGTGTTGTGTTCTTGGGCAACACACTTCACTCACAGTGCCTCTCTCCACCCAGGTGTATAAATGGGTACCAGCTTTTTGTTGGGGAACCCTGACAAAATTGCGGGATAGTGACCTGCGATGGACTAGCATCCCGTCCAAGGGAAGTAGAAATATTTCTAGCCGCTTCATGCTACAGAAACCGGGATAAGCTCCGGAAGCTATGAGCCAGCCTTGGCTCCAAGGCTTCACTTTATATATCCTACGAAATAGAAAGGACTGCTTGATTTCGACTTTCTCCCGCTTTTAGCAGCTTTTCTTGGAGTTGACGAAGTCGTCTATTATACATCGACGACATTCTCGACAATTAAACAAACACACGTACGTGTTGTTGTTTGCAAACTGACACTTGAAATCAATTTAAAAAAGCAATTTACCGCTCAAAGTTTTTGGTCCGATTTAGTTAATTAAGCAAGGCGTGTAGCTGTTAATAACAAGGTAATAACAGAGTGTGGATCCTAATAAGTAAACTTTGTTTTCCAAAGATTCCTACAGCGTCTCTATTTTTCTTGCTCGCTTCGTTCGCACACAACACCCCCCCCCCCCCCCTCCCCTGCGTGCTTTGCGCTCGATTCGCTCGCTTAATCTTTCGTGTGCGTAAATAGAGAGGCTGTGAACAGTCTACCTGGAGCCCTTCTGATGGATTCCTACCTGAGGTGGACATATCTTCTATCAAACGTAATGACAATGTAACATCGAGTAAGCCGATACTAAGCAGTCTTAAGGATGTCCGCTTGCCTGGATATGTTTCTTGACGTTTCTTACCTTTATGGGGCTCACTATGTGGTTGAGAGTTGTGGTGCGGTGATCGGCATGGTGAAGAGCGAGTTAGATCCGGCTCCGAGGAATACCAGTTACAAGGTGCGTTTAACTGTCCCCCCTTGAGAGCAGATGAATGTCTTTGAAAGGAGTTCAGATCCCCATACACTGCGCTGTCCGATTTATAGTGAATATTATCGAGCATGGATTCAAAGCTCTTGGCTCTGCCAAGGTTTGGCGAGAAATTCGATGCAAGGACTTGGCCAGATTTGCACCTCGGTGTGTCAAACAAACCTTCAGCTGCATGCGCCCGTTCAGTGGTTACTGGACGAATTAGCTGCCGTTCAAATGAATCATGTCTTTCCCGCCTCGTATTGTCGGATTCATTAACCAAACAGTCATTTGCGACAGACCGAGATCGCGTTTTTTGATTTTCTTGTGACATTTTACGAGTTCTTTCAATGAACGAACCACTCCTGAATGAAAATGGTGAAAAGCCACAGGATGATTTTGACTGCTGATTGTTTTTCAATACTGGCGATTTCACCGTGGCTGTCTTTATGCCGGAATTTGTACCCGCAGGAAAATGAGTGATCTGAACTGATTCAAAATATGATTCTCCTGGTGAGATCAAATACAGTTCACCCAGCTCCCTCAAAGATTTCTCTTTTTCACTTTGATCGCCAATTATACCTTCTGGTAAATAGCTTGCTGTCGCTCGTCCGTCTTTCGCCATCAGCTGACTGACTGTATTTTCTAACGATGCCTTTTCACCATGAGTTATTTGCTCTTCCGTTGTGTGACCCACTTTCGGGGTGGCGTCGCTGTTTGATGTGAAAAGAGAGTGAATATTTCCTGGTGGTCTTCGAAGCGAAGACTGATCAATACCTAAGGAAACAAAAAACCCACAGTTTGGTCTTGGGCAAAGCCTAATACTGATATATTGGGCAAAGTCTAATATATATTCACTTTTTTTGGAAGGTTCGCATGTCTCACTTATTATTAACTGAACAAACAAAGCAAACGTTTAATTATCCAGGTCGGTCGTTTCAAGTCGCGTAATCGCGTGGGGCGTGTCCCACGTTTCAGAGACCGTTTGGCGAAGGATGCCATGGTTACCTGAAATGCCGCACTTTCTTCGCTGATTTCCATTTGAGCTGACTGCAGTCATTCTGTTACCCTTGCTTTCAGGTGGGGCCAGCACAGAAGTAGACTGTTTTTCACTCGAAGTATTGTCAGTACCATTATTTACATCTTGGGTTGTTAGAGGATCACCTTTCGTAATGTTTGGCAGGAATGGAATGGGATGCTGGTCTGGATCGGTTGTATCATCAGGCATTCTCGCCAATGTTTCCGCACCTTTTTCCTCACTAAGGGACGTTTCTGCTATCTTTTGCGCGTCAAATTCATCTTTAAAAGAGATACGCTTTCTAGAGAGCCATGGCCGTGTTTGAAATCTCCCAACTCCACTGCCTCCATCAATGTCAAAAGCATCGTTGAATACTCCATCCTGATGATATCTTAAGCTTCCGGTACAGTCATTGCTATCGGGAACAATACCAGAATCATGATAACTGTTGAATGACGAATTGTTCCTGATCTTGCTTCTGATAGTATCATTTTGCTTTGGTTCGTTTTGATCTTGTTTATAACTGTTCCGTGAGCCTGCAGAAAATTTCCGGGAACGTGTCCAGGGATCTGAACGTCAAACAGATACCAACGTAAATTAATATTTGTATAACAATTATCGTTTCAAAAACAAATTTTACACTCCTTTGAAAAGAAGAAAAAAAATCAAATACCCAACAACAACAACAATAATAAAAGGAAACACCATACATAGGATAAATAAAACAAACATGGGGTACCGCGCAAAATGAGATGCAACCAGAAGGAGAAGATTTACTAATCTTGCGGGATCCTTGTCTCTAAACTAAAGACAGGAGAACAAACACTTTTCTCCTTTGGGAGTGCTGCTGCATTTCGTCAAAGAGCACTGAACTACAAAGATCGTCCTTGGGGACATTGCTTGGCACATACTTGACAAGGGTTGCCACACAGAAACCTAACAGCGTGGGTAGTGACAAGTTATGATCAATGCTACTTTATCCACGTCAACTTTGCCCATGTGCTTAGAAGAGAGTAACATGAACACGTTCACAAGTGGTTTGTTTTGTTTTTTCCTCCAGGATGAACACTATGAACTGCTTCGATCAAGGAAAGCTTAGATGCAACTCTCCAAAATTTCTTTTAGAATTTGTACGTTCGCTCATAAGGTTCTGTGGGCAATCTTTTAAGAACTGAAAAACTGTATTTATCGGCGTATCGTGGGAGTTTGGTATGCCACCGAAGTGTACCAGATAGGTATGATTAGGAATTCACAACTGATACCCAAATTCGTCCAAGTGACTATGATATCGTAACCATTTCAGGTCAGTGACTTTATATAACTTAGATGACGGCTTCTGATCGGCCTATTGTCAATTTGGGTGCGGTATGTACGAAGTGAGGCAAAACTGAACAAGATGCCTCAATTCCCGGTACCGTCTATTGTTTTCTTGGCAAGAAATAGACAAACTAACTTACTCTCGGCTTTGTAAGACAAGCATAATCCACAGGAGTGAAGACATTTACAAAGGATAAACATGTAACCCTTTCTGTATGGCTTGCACATTGCTGCGCCAATTATTGGGTTCAACAGAGAGTTAATAACAGCTAGCCGCATGGACCAGAAATGTGCCGCATCTGGGATTACGAACCACCCGCTCACGTGTTGAAGAACGACAATCTGGAGGAAAAAAATAACAAATTAATAATTAATATTTTTCTAAAAGTGCAAAAAGAACTTTTGCAAGTGCGTGAAAAAAACGAGCGATCTTTGCAGATGTGACTGTTTGCATTTGTTTTCGTTAAGATCCGACTTTGTACAGAGAAGGTATCGTGTTAGATAAGAATTCACGCCAAACATCTAAAGATCTGGTGGAACTTGGTAATTAGTGAAATTTTTGGCTCTTTGGGTGTAACATTCAAGGAGAAAGTTTTCTTTCAAAAACTGCGGTGCCAAAACCGCTTATGCTTTTCGTAAATTCAAATTTTTAAACCCGCGCCGCTCTAAAATAAATCCACACATCCGGTGCAGATTGGTTGGGACAATTGTACTATGCTCTTACAATATTCAGCACTAGAAATTTTGTAGTTTGATTATTAGACTACGAGTAGTCGGTTTTTGTTCCTGAAATCCTACGCGCGCGGAACTCAGTTAATAATATGTAAATTTGGGAAAAAACGAGGAGGGAATGGTGAGAGGCAGGAAATTTTCCTTTTTCTGCCCGCCCGCACTTTTCGCGGCTCGCGGCTTCGCCACTCGCCGCTTGCTACTCGATAGCTCTAATAAACTTAAGGAATACGCTTGAAAAAGAAAGAGACTGCTCGCAGTCTACTTGATTATAAAATGAATCGCTTTAATGCTAATGAAGTAAATATTGTAAACATAGATTTTATATTAAGAAATTCTAGGAAGAACGTAGACTCGGAAAAAATCCGAGTCCCAGATGGGATTTGAACCCACGACCCTCCGTGATGATGTTTGTTGTAATTTCTCTGTTAGTAAACATAGATTTCCCTGTAATATATGTGAGTACATTTTGCGCTCCGAAAAGGCTATATTTTACTTTACACCTATCATCTAACTAAGGCTGGCTTAACCATTTCTTACTTAGTAGGGCTTTTGTCTTTGTTTTGGTAACTCATTGGTGGTGGGATACGAGATCAAGTAAGGTTAATTACTTCCTCTGACCAAATTTTGTAGTGTTTGATTCTAGCGTCCTTTGTAATCTACTGCGTTAGGTCTGAGCATGAAAAAGCCTGATGTCACGAGAATGATGGCCTGTGTCACGAGAATGCGGATGTACGTCATCTAGAAGGGTTTTATCAACTGAACAACTCAGTACCACGCATCAATTGGAACAATAGCGTTTTTTGTGAGGCTTTATGATGATCATTTGACTTTGAGAACTTCATGCCCCGCCTTTACAGCCTTCAGTTAATAGTTATTAATATTCCATCATATTATATGGCTCTGTCTCACAAGGACTGGGAACTACCAAATTCACGAATTTGATTGGCTGAAATAGATACTGACCGCGGTCTACATTGTCCCATCTAGCCCGGCATCTAGACCGGTAATATTTTGCAGTGAAAAAGTTGCAAACTGAAATGCAAAATCAATTACTATTTTCATCTAACAATATATATTTCTGTAAGTGTCAAAAAGCTGATGAGAAAAAAGAAGTAAAGAGGACGAGCAAACTTTGGAAGAATTAAATTCAGCTCATCGCCGTTTGCAAGCAAAATGTCACTTAGTACAAACCAGTGACATCAAACGAATTAAATTGTTCTTGTTTTTCAATTGTGCCTTAATAATCCTCAAGCAATTGAAAATGATTTTTTGAGCACCATAACTACAACCTTTACAGTTTCCAAAGGATCGATGAGATAAAGTTTCTAACTTTGAACATTGGCACCATGTAGTCCGAAAATCAGGGAAACACGCGCAGAAGAGTATAACAGATCAGATGTTTTCCGCGATTATAACCTTATGTTTGTTTCGGCTGACATGGTTTTACTTGACCTAAAAATATAAGTTAGGGTGGATTATTTCACGATAGATGTTAATTTCTCCAGAACGAAAGGGTTGTTATATCCCACACGACAGGCTCTCGTTCTGCACTGCCGCTGCGGCTCGCAGCGAGCCTATGACTGCCACTCACACGTTTCTGCTCAGTTTCAGCTTTGTGATTTTCTTAACAGCGGGTTTGCAATTATTTATCTTCCTGTTCCTAATTTTGAATTGAGTGCGGTAAATAAGGTCACCTAAGCTATGTCACTTATTTGCTATGCTTTATGTAACAACAAACATGAATTGTCTGGGCAAGCTGGCACTGCTCGCCTGTTACCAGCTGGGAATAAGTCTGAAACAAAATCCTGATACGTGGAAGAAAAGGAGAAACGTTTCCCCGCAGAACCTAACAAAATGTCTAAGTTTCTGTACCTAGGCATCCTTTTATACCAAGATTATGGACCTGGTGGTCAAAGGGCAGATTTTGTATTCAATAGTTCACTGATTGCCTTCAGATTTCACGTTTTGAATCGAATTAGGCAAGGAGAAAACAATTTAATAGAAATGAATGCTAGTTATGGGTAACTAGTCTGGTAACTTCAGTTAGCGGTTGGAGTGGTAATTTTTGCCATTAACGTATGGGTGCATAGTGACTCAACAAAGATAATTAATGCAAGAACAAATTTCAGTCTCCAAGTGTCAGTTTTTGTCTTTCGGTATTCCAGATTCCATGCAAATGTTGCTTCGTTTCTTTTTATGAATAAGAGAAGTTCGTTCTCTTAAACAGCTTATTGTTTTAACAAGGAAAGTAAGACCTTATGCTGGAACATCCGAGACTCGATATTTCTTTCACACCCTTCCTTTGTGGTCACCTCAAAACCATTAATTGCATGTCTTTGTTCTCAATGTGCAAGATATTAATAATTTGAACCAGAGGGAAAGCAAGCTGTGCGTCTCCTCGCTAACACAACACGGAAGTGTAATTGTTTTGTTTCAAAATAACGAAAGCACTTCACAGATGTTGACTATCGTTTGTTTAAGCTTCACGCAACTCTCTGATCAAAGTTCAATTTTTTCCGTTCTCGATCGATGAGCCAGTTTCTAAAAATACCGACTTGTTTAAAAAGCACGCCAGTGGATCTATTAAGGTAACACAGTACGAGCCAATAAGAAATGCTGGATCAAGAGTGGAAGACAAAAAAATGTTTGTTTTGCAAACGGGAGACAAATAAACCCTTCTCGTTTCCCACGATTTAAACTTTCTGTACAAAATATCCAGTAATAGCATTGTTTCCAAGGATTTTGTCTAGAGAGCGAAATAAATTATCGATCATTCAAGACCAGGAAATAAATATCAATATGCAATTGCAAAGCGTCTTGTTGAGTTGTTCAGCTGTAATGTGCTGTGAGTCACTTGTTTTCAGTGAGCCACAGATTATGCATACACGCATAAAAGCAGTTTTCAGACTGAAGTACGTGTACATCAAAAACATGAAAAAAAAAATAGCAAGAAAAAAATGTGCTATTTTATCGCAAGAGGGCTCAAAACGTTTCTCCTCAAAGAAAGCTCAGTGTCACCTCAAAAGATAAAATACAGATAAATGTGCGAGTTGTGAATTAAAAAGCGACCATGTATTAGTTTAAATGAATAGAACTGACTACGGCACATATAAAAACAGTTTTAAGGTGGCCGGTAGGCGATATGTAATGAAAGGACTAGCCTGTGTACAGCCGCCCCTTCCCTCAAAAAAATCGGGGAAGGGAAGGGGCGGCTGTACACAGGCTATGAAAGGACTGGTGTCGTTCCCCGCAAGCGCAAGCTCTAGCTTGCATGCACTTCTTAATCCAGGAATTAATTTCAAAACATTCAGAAGGATGATCAGCGGCTGCATCTTTCGGATTTTTGTCTTACGAATCTGCAAAGCATAGAGAAATGTGATTCGCATTTTCCTATTTGTTTAAGAACGCTGAAGAAACTTCGAAGGACTGAAGCTAGTATAATCCCAAAATAAGTAAGACAGCAAGTAATTCACGAAGTACTTGTTGAAAATGAAACAGCAGGAATAAAAAGAAAACATGAGAGGCTGAGGCCGGATCATTGGATCAGTTACTTTTTCAAGGAGAGACGAAACAAGGACTAGGTAATTCACATATCACCGAAGAAATAACAAGACATTGACACAGAAAAAAAAATCAAAACATCAAAGTTGTTTAACTGAAGAAACATATTGACAAAGTGAATTAATTACTAAGAAGGGCTTTAACACAACAGTTTGCTTACTTACCAAGAAGAGAACCCATGAAATGCAAAATGCAATCATCATGACAATCATGAGACGAGCGAACATATGGTTCATGGATTGTCTTTTCCGATCAGCACCATCAATGTCGCGAGAAGCAGTGGACATTCGGCGCTGGCGTCGAATAAGTCCTTTGATGCTAAACATGGCGCGAGTGTAGCAAAATATCACAACCACAAGCATAGATATCCCCAAAACCAGAACGAAAACGCTGTAGCCCAAAGACGCGGGAACCGTGGAATCAAAGTCAAAATGACAGAAGCTTCCGTTATAATAGGACCTCATTCTGCCGACTTCCACCAAGGGTAAGATGGAGTGGATCCCGCTGAATACAAACGCTGCAATGATAGCGTAAATTAGCCGTTTCTTTGTAAGGTTATGCTTGTACTTAAAAGGCCAGCATATCGCTACATATCTGTCGATGGCCATCAAAGTCATTACAAGCATGATCGAGCTGTTTAGAGTGAAAGCTGTCCAGCCGAATAGGATACACTTTGGGGAACCTTGAGTCATGGCTATACCACCAAGGTAAGCGACCAAAGACATGTTCAAAGGAATAAATGCCTTTATGAGATCTGCAACGGCTAGAGTAAGGATCAGGATATCAGGGTTGTATTTCTTTTTGAAGCGTTGAATAACGATGATAGCCAAAGTGTTCAGGATGATTATGAAAATCTCCAGGAACAACAGCGTGTAGCCTTCCGACTTGCGAACAACCATTTTGAGTTCGTTGACTCCGCCAATTGCCCTGATCGATCCAATTCAACTTCAGCGACCGGCAGTAGTTGTGGTTGTAGTGTACACACAGTATTTGTGCAATGTGTTATCAGCTCAAATCCTTTGAATGCGCTATGCGCGCACAACCGGAAATATTTCCGTATGTTTTAGGACGGTGATTCTGTACTCCCGTAATATGAACTGAGATTCCACGTTGAGGGTCTTTACGAGCCTGGCATCCCGTCTTGAGTGTAACGCAAGTTCTCAGCTGGTCATTTTAATGATACCGCGATAAACTCGGTTTAGCGGACACAAACGTCGCAGCATGGAAAGAGATCTGTGATAACGAAATAAAAACCAAGAAGATATCGCTTGCCGATCTGAACAGTTGGTATGATGTCTGCTTGTCGTTATTCAGTGTGTGTCACTGGACAGTTGAAAATTGCTTTTGATCGCCAAAAGTGCTAATCCTTGAAACCCTGGGCTTGTTTTCGCTCGATCGCACAGGACGCTAACTAAACCTATTCACATTGAATGTCCCTGCCTAAATATTGACTTTTGATCGAAATTTTTTTGAAAATTGGTTGGAGCTTGACAAAAACCTGTCAGATTTCTGGAAGGTATTTGCACAGGAACGAACAAAGCTCCGAGGTCTTGACATTGATTGTTATTTCATAATTGAACACCATGTCCTACTTGTTTTGACAGACGGCGCGACCTTTTTAGACACTCTGAATGTATAATTATATTATCTTTTTCGGGCAAAATTTATACTCTAAACGTCCTTATCTTCCGTTCATTTTGAAATGTTCGGCCACCGTACATCTTCCCGTAGCGAACAGCCACAAATAAACTGCACTCA
>CM042749.1:21122006-21149506 GCA_022496165.2 Catalaphyllia jardinei
TAAAAAGGCAGGTGAGCGACCCTCAATCGATCGGTCCATCGAGGAACGTAAACCATGAGCTTTAAAGACGTGTTCCAATGCTCAGGCGCTCAAACGAGCAGGCTGGCCCATCTGTTTTTCACGAAAACTCCGACCCCTATAAATAACTTGAATAAAGAAAGAAAAATAAATAAAATTCATCTCAGTCTTTTTACTTGAAATGTTCCTAGGCGTCAACAGCCGGAAAGAATCGAGAAATTCTTCGGTAAAAAATTTGCCAGCTAGCTATAAATTTCGCGCGCGATTGGTCTAAACGCGTCATGTGACTCGTGGCTGCAAACTACTAATATAAATATGCCCTGCTAAAAGTGAGAAATGACCGAGTGATATTCCACAATTTTCAAAAATTGCGTGCGCTAGAAAAACATTTGAAGAATAATAAACGCAATAGCCTCATTGTCCTCCGATATTTGTCGACCTTTGTCCATGGCACGCGTCAATGGCACCAGCTCATCTTTTTCCTTTATCCTCTGTTCCTCATAGCTCACAGGACCTGGGTACGAAGTTGGGTCCAGTCATGCACGGTCATTCGCCACTGCCGCCATTTTGAATAGTCCACTCAGTTTGGTTCTTCTCATCTAAACTCAAACATCCAAAAAACGTAGTTTCCAGCAAGATCAAGGTAAGAAACATAGCTGTTTTTTCTTTACATTAAATCATATTTCAGTCTAAAGTATTAATGAACGGAGAAAAATATAAAAGCAAGATCTTCAGCGTGTTTTCAGTCAGCAAGCCATGGTTTTGATTCAATGTTTGATTGCGTTCACATTTAAAGGTCGGCACATTCGAGGAGACTCAAAAGTCCCTGCAAAAAGTTCCGTGAAGGGAGCAACTACAGAATGCAGGGCCACTTCGGACCACCTGTTTTTCATGTGTCAAAATCTTTTGCAGACCGAAGCATATTAGACACAATAGGCACCTTTGTGATTCAAAGTTACTGGTCGCAGGGACTTGTCCCATGAACATTTCACACATGGCGTTCTGAGTAACAAGTCAAACTGGTTTAAATCTGTGGGACTAGTCACAGGGACCAGGTTTCCTGCGAAGCAAAAATGGCCAGTTCACATGATGGGACTTGTCCGCGCGACTTGTTGCAGAGACTAGTCGCAGGGACTAGACCCCTTGTCTGCGGACCATAAAAGAAGGTAGTGAGGCCACTTGGAAAAGTTAAGAAATTACAGTGCATGGCTGACCAAGGCTAGTTCATTTTGCAAAGATACTGATGATTAAGTATACACGTAACTTTATTAAGACTTACACAATGTGCACCTCTTATCTTTTTTTTCGGCTCATGAGCCAGCGGAATTCAACAAATCCTGCAATTTGATTGGTTCCTGACATGGGGGGAATTTTCTCATCTGGAAGTTATCGTCAGTCTTTTGCGCTGTTTACACTTCCATAGAGATTAATCAATGCAAGTTTATCTCTATTTACCTTTAGATGGCAAAGAAAGTCACTGTAAATAAATTGAATTAAGATTTTTGAAGTTGTGGGATTTTGTTTGGCCATTTGTAGCTCAATGCAGTAATGGTGCATAATGTAGTGTGTCTCTCTCTTTACAATTTAAGTCATAACTGAGTCATTTTTCATTTCTGAGTTACTCGTATGTTCATTCATTACATTTGTTACAAATGGTTTGAAAACAGGGCACAAGCCTACTCAATAGCAATGTTGAGTAAACAAACCCGCTGGTGAGCCAATTTACTGCAGGAAAGGAAGATAAACATGTTATTGACCGGCTTAAGGTCGGTCCGTATGGTGAAACACTTTGACCTCGTCCTTGAAACTGCATTTTCAAGACCTTGGTCACAGGTTTGCCCTATACAGACCTCCCAGCCAGCCAAAAACATCGATTTACTAACCGAGCATAAGGGCTGTACTGGGGAATATTGGCTTGAGGTCGTTGCAATATGGACCAAGCACAGTGAGGTCCTTGCAAAAATGACCAAGGGCTAATATTCTCCAGTACGGCTCAAGCAAGCTAGATTAGTAAGTAGTTTATTATATGGCACTTGGGGCCATGCTTGTTTTGAGTTGGCTTGCTTTCAAAAACCAAACATACACAACTTATGACCATTTTCATGGAAAACCTGACTAAGAAAGTTACAACCAATCAGAATACTCAGATTTACCTCAAGACTACCTTGCCATTATAATAAAATAAGATATTTTATAAAAATGTTATTGATAAAAAAGATTAAAACTTGGGTCTTTATTCCCATCTGCTTGGAGCCCTCCCGTTTGGCTCATCAGTCCTCAAATTCACTATTATAATAGGTAACAGTTCACTAGCCTGTGAATGCAGATATGTTTCTACCTGTCACTTGTTTCCACTGAAAATAACCTCAGCCAACCTACGTGTAACCAAGCGAGAGTTTGATCTCAGTGACATCAAAACTTTTGTTTTCTTGTTGACCAGTAAAATTCCCTAATAAAATTGAGATAAAAGAAATAGAAATTTGATCATGTTGGTAAGGTTTATATTGAACAAATTCAGATGCTATTCACAACATGTTGTAATTCATAAAATATCATTTCTATGCTTGAATGTGGGTAGGGTGGGGTGCATGGTGGTGTGCTAACTTGATAATTTGAAGATATGAGGTGTTTTTGTAGACTTTTATTCATAACAAGTTTACATTATGTGAAAACAGTGTTACTTTAATTATTTTGTACTTAGTGCATTATTTAGACTGTTCTTGGGGAAGAGTGCATCTCTGTATGTGCAGGGCAATACAACAAGCAAATATATAGAGGATATTACACAGTAGCAAGAAGATATGAATTTTATGTTCAAGTGGCAAGAACAAATTCATATCTTTGAGCCAATGTGTAATGTTCTTTTTATTATATGGAGGAGAGTATTCAACAAAAGCAAAAGGCGGGAATCATGACGTCATTGAACGATACGACACTCTCAAAGGTGACATACGGAAAATACGCCACTCGGGTCCCGGATGAAGTGGCGTATGGAATCTACGAGTGGGTTAGTTACACCAGTAAAACACTCTCCTCCATTTAATAAAAATCACTTATAATACCTCCTTTTCGTTGTATGTGTGTGGTGGCTTGATTTTGTGTAAATGAATGTACATTGTATTAGATCTTCAGCTTTTAGCTTACTGTCTATTCTATTGTAGGTTAGATACATGTAGATAGATGCAGTCTGGTTTTGAGCCATGGCTGGGGACATTTTGCTGTGTTACTGGACAAGACACTTTTACTCTCACAGTTGCTCTCTCTACCCAGGTGTATGAATGGGTAGCACTTGACAAACTTAATGTCAGAGGTAACCCTGTGATAGACTACAGTAGTATCCCATCCAGGGTGGGGTAGAAATAATCCTAGTTGCTTTATGCCACAGAAACTGGGATAAGCTCCGGCCTGATGGACCACTTGGCTCATTTGTAGACTAGTTTGTTTAGTCAAAAAAAGATCTTGACCATTCCTTCTCCAGTATGGACCTCCGGCTAGCTCAATAACATTATATATCATCAATCCCTGGCTAAGATGTAGTATGATGCCTGCCCATGCAGCCACATGTGTTTCATGTGTCAGTTACATGTAGTGATGTACATCTTTCTTTTTCCTTAGTGTTGATATGTCAGGGTCAATACCTGCAGGTCCTGCATTTGTCCCACAAGGTTCTTCCCCAGCAGAGACATATGGACCTCAACTTCCACCTCCCACATCAAGTGCTGTCCAACCGGCAGCCAAGACATCCATCAGTGAGTTGATGGAACTTACCATGCGGATGGGGCTTGTCTGTAACTTTGAAACCCTGTCCGATACAGGCCCAAGCCATAAAAAGCTGTTTATGATGCGCTGTACTGTGGGCGATATCATAGCTGAGGGATCAGGGTATGGCAAAAAGAAGGCTAAACATGAAGCAGCCAGAGTGGCTTTGAACAAGCTCAAGGAATCCCAGCTATATATCGACTATGTCAATGTAAGTGGTTGAAAACATATGCAGTGTACAAGTCGATGTTATTGGCAATCAAACTGAGACAGTAGATGTTTGTCATAGATCTTAATGGTGTTGGTATTGTTCATGTCTAAAAGTACCTCCTGATGTAGTATGGCCAACTATCATACGTTATGTTGTCCAGCTGCATGTGTAGATTATTTTGTGATTCCAGTCTTAGTGGCATCTCAACCAGTGATCACACGGAGTACAAGAGCGGGGTGGGGCAGTAGGTGGAACCCTCCTCTTGATTTTCATTTTGTTAAGGTGATTCCTCAGTATTGCATTTTGCATCTCTACTGTGCACGATTTTTACATCATTCGCGTGCGCAAATGAGTGCGTGCACATGCAAAACATAAGAAATTTCCTACAAGCAAGGCTTGACAGCGAAATACAATGTAAAAGCTCGTTTTCTCTTAAACGAGCATGGTGACCTATTTTTTTTATTGCATATTGATAGTGTCCATGTCATCCTCGTTAATCTTAAAAAATTTTAAAAAATTTTACGGAGTGAAAAAAGATATAGCTGAAAGTGTGCACAAAACCGTTACTGGAAGTAAATTACGACCACAAAAACATCGACTCGAGAAATGCATTTCGTCTACCTTGTTTAAAATGGTGCGATTTTTTGGACAAATTTTATATGATATTGTTCCATATGTTCCATGCTTTCTTCCTTACTTCTTTACTTCGATAAACTGTACTTTCAGCTACCACAAAATGTCACGTGGACCAATGAATAATGAGCGAGATTAGCACGAGTACAGGCATGAATGGGGCAAGATTGGCCCATCATTATCTCTTTTGGGAGAACGGTGACCTATCATTTTTATTTTATTTTTCGAAACAGTGCTTTGTAGGGAACATTCAGAGAAAGTTTAAAAAAAAATCATTGGTATTTTTTATTTCTGAGGAATCACCTTAAGACAAAGCAATATAAAGTTACATTGATTGCATGGGCCTGTGCTTTCTCTACAAGATGATACCATTTTTGTTGGTTATGACGTCAAGTAACACCAAGTGAGATAATTTGACCTGCAATCTTCGATTTGCCTCCTTGAATTTCATCATTTTCTAAAAAAGTCAAGAAATAATGGAAATTAACACAAAATTTAGCTACAATGCTTATGAAATGTACAAATTCATGAATTTCTGCCATTTGGTGAAGAAAAGTAGAATACATACAGAATTATCTCAAAAAAGTTGATTTTTTGTGAGTGCGACATGAAATTAATTTTGCTCGTTGTGATGGCAATGCCAAAAATGATAGACACACAATTGACATGTATCAAATTTTTCCCAGAGAATAAAGGAACAGCTACTGAAAATTTCAGCTCCTCAGAGTAAATTGCCTTTTCAAAGCTTTAAAGAAACCTTATAGGGGGAATCCACCCCCTTCAGCTCTTTTATATGTGCAAGGGTTCACATTTCTAGTGCTCAAACTTAACTTTTAGCTCTAGTATTCTGCTGGACCAGTAGGCTTAGATTTACTGGTCCCAGGAGCAAAGTTACTGGTCACTCTAAATTTTTTCCTGCATGTAATTAATTTGTGTCTGCAAGTAAATATATGCCAAACTAAAATGCAACCATATAATTAGAATCTTTTTAGTGATACATAGCAACATAAGTTTATTTCAATAAATTCTTCCCATTTTCTTTAATTTTTCGTCATCAAGTCTGTTCAATGCAGCAGGCAAGGGTCTTTCCTCCCTTGGTTTCTCTCTTGCATGTTTAGCTGCTGAGCTCACAGAGTGTCCTTCACTAGCCTTGTGTGCCTTTAAGCTATCAGTTTGAAAGTTATTTGTTCCAATCCTCAGGGAATAATGCATGTTTTTTTTCCACTTAGAAATTCCCTGCAAAATGCGCAAAACATTTTGTTTTCTTTTTCATCTATGTGGAGCCATTTGGACCTTTCTTTCCACGATTCCTAAAACTTCCCTGTTTTCTTGATCGGAGCTGCAGTAGCCGATCTTGCTTTCCTCTGAGGAAAGTATTCAGTGAGCTTTGAACTTGTTTTTGTTTGGACGTTTCAGCAAGCTGTAAGAAAATATAGATGCCATCAAGTTTTGGGAATGCGGAAAGCCATCATATTGAATCCCACAATGCATTTCATTTCAAGGTAGAACCCAGACCAGGAGAATGCCTTGCATTTTTTGCTCAATCGTTTTGAAGCATTCGTTTTCGGAAATTCTGTTTGCTTTTACACTTTTAGCCCTTTTTGGCAAGATACAAATTAAAGCAATTATATATCGGGGTAACTTTACTCGTCGAGAGGACTAGTGGCAAAAAAAATCACTTGTTTTGGGCAATTTTTACTCTTTTTCGACGACTGGACGACTGTTGAGTTTGAGCATTGATTTCCCTGCCAGCAGAAGAGACCTCTGCCATGGATCGAAAATGGCTACATTGAGCATGCTCCCCGGCTTAGCGACTGAGCTATCACACATAATAATTATTCGTTACACGTGAGGAAAATAAAACCTTTCACTCGAACAGGAAATATCAACAAACTGAGATTAGGCCTACCAGCAGCTCACTATGCAATGTTATTTGTCCGCAACAATTCCAGTTAACCAATCGTCCATAAGAGGAACTACTTGGATCTGATATTTTCCAAGGTTTCCAGACTGCAGTAAAGCACTTTGACTTCTTCAAGCTCCTTCAGTGTATTGTCATTGTCAAGCAGCTCCTGCTCCATTTCAACAGCTTTCAGCTTGAGCCTTTGGCAGGACTCAAGCTGGTCAGATATGAGTGCATTTAGCGGTGAAACAACCACAACAAGTGGGTTCAATGGCAGAATTTTTACCTTTCGTGCAACAAGCACAGCAGTGTGGTCGATCAGAGTTTTCTCATGCCCAGTCCCCAAGCACGCAAATGTGTTTCACTGGTTTAAAAAATGAAACAGGGCTTTGAACTGTTTGTCACTTAATTTGTTTTCTATCTTTCCATTGTCAAGGTAATCCAAAACGAAAGAAAAGCAAACTTTTTTTGACTGAAATCTTTCGAGCAAATGCTTACAATGCTTACAATGTGGGCTCAGTAAATGACAGCAGAATTAATATAGATAAATGCACGGGGCTTAACAGGCTCAAGTTGCGCACAGTGAACAGTGCGAGGAGCATGCGTTGTAATACAGCTATCCAAGAACATTGACGGCGGCTAAATCAAAGTCAGTTTTGATCCATGGCAGAGGTCTCTTTTCTCCCGTTAGCAAACACCAGGAAAGAGCCTCTGCTAGCAGGGAAGGGTTCACATAAAATTTGTTTTTACTTTGCTCTGCTTTTCCTTCTACTGTGTAAACAACCAGTTTATATAATATTAAAACACTGTAATACAGTCATTGTATCAGTAAAACAGATAAGCAAGTGGCTTTAAAGTACCTACAAGTATGAAGCAAAAATAATTGCTGCTTATTTGAAAGGCTAAAAAAGTATGGTGTTTTCCTTTTTGGAATAACTTTTTTCGTTTCAGAGATACATGTATTTAATATGTTTTTGTATTATGCAAATGGAAAATGATGTTATCATATTTAATAGTTTCACTGAAACAGTAAAACAAATATTGGAGCATTGATGTTCATCAAACTTGGTACCAGGAATGTACATCACAAAAGAAACAAAATGACCACCTTCTGTGTTGCTGCCATGGCAACACTTTTGGCTTCAGTCTCTTTGTATGAAAAACCAAATATGCTCATTTGCAACCCTATAAAAAGGGACAGTGTCTTGCTGGGACCACACCCAATGACACCTGTGCCACCCGCCTGTGGTGAACATTGGCCTTTGTTCCACTTTTGATGTTATCATCTTTGTGCAAAATTCATCCAAAGTCATGTTCTGCAGGAGGAAGAGATCTTTCCAATGATATCCAGATCAGAGTGATCGAATCATTGGAGCCTGAGATATACACAGTGCTCAGAAATTTGAGTAAAAAACTCGTAGCAAAATTTCCTGCAGCTACACTTAGCAACTCCATGGTAAAAATTATCCATCTCAAAGGTGCTTTCTCAGACATTTCTGAACTGGAAGCAAGTGCAGTAAAAGGACAATTATACTGCCATGAAACAAAAGGAAAAGGAAAGGGGGAAAAATTAAGAAAAACTGCCTAAAGACATAGGACACTTTGTCAACATTTTGATTTCTGCTCATGCGCAAACAAAAAAGTGCTAAAACGCATGAAACAAAAGGAAAGCAGTAAATTTCCAATTGCTTACATGTAAATTGGAAATTTACTGCAATGATCATTCTTCACTTTCATCTACAACCGCAGTACAAATATAAATTATTTCATATATACTTCGCAATGCTAGTAATAAGGAATGTGTGATGTCTCCTCGCAAATACCTTTTTTAAATTAAATTAGTAGATTAGGCCCTGTTCAAACGTCAAACTTTACATGTGCCGAACCTAATAATTAGATTCGGCACATGTAAAGTTCAGCGTTTGAATCAATTAGGTTTGGCAGATTTGTATTTGGGTCAACCTGCCGTTCTATTCGGCCGTGCAGATCGAATGCAACGGCAAAAGATCGACTTCGTTTCATACGTTGAACTTTTTCATGTGCCGAATCTGCTGCATACATTACAAATACATTGAATAAACTAATTTTTACCCAGAGTTCTGCATGTTTCCTATTTTTGTCATGCGCACATGGCTTGTTTTGATCTTTTGGAAAAAAATGGCGGGAGGAACGGGAAGATATGTGCATTCCTCATGCTTCAAGGGCACGAAATGATACTTGCTTGAAGTGATTACAGTAAACCACTTCTGTAAGTGTTGGTCCGTATTTGAAAACAAGTGTAGCTGGTTGGAAAGCAGGCAGTTCAGTGGCATCCTGTGAGTTATGCTTTTGAAAGTACAAAATAAATGAATCCTGAAGGAAATCGATGGCAAGAACGAACTGGACGAGGAACTGTGACATTCCAGATGTTCCTTTGGGAATAAGCAATCAAAAAGAAGGCAAACCAAATTCAAGACTCGTCTTCAGTTGTTTAAAACTAATGACATCTGGAGTCGCCTGCTTCGACTTTTTCTACCCTCCTTGATCACTCTTGCAAAAAAAGAAAGCTCCTCGTTTTCACGATTTGTCCGTACCACATTTTCTGCCATTTTGGTGAACAATAACTGCCATTTGCAATAGTGTCATGTTCGCTTTTGCAATAAAGTTCAATTCAATAGGGTTCAGTGTTTAAATCAACTGCCGAACTTAATTGTTTGGGTCGACCCATATGGGTGCTAGGTTCAGCACATGTAAAGTTCGACGTTTGAACTGGGCCTTAGAGCTAAATAATCTCACATCCAGGCTAGAAGTGTCCGAAATGTCCAAAACTCGTTTTTGTTCCAAAAGTCTCCAGGTATCAATGCGTTGGATTGTTGGGAGTGGATAATTTTTTGTTTTAATTAAAACAGAACCAGCAGTGTAATTGTTGTCATGGCGATGGCATGACAGGTGTCATTTTGTTTCTTTTGTGATGTACATTTCTGGTGCCAAGTTTAAAGAACACTGCTCTAATATTTCTTTAGATATTCTTGATTGAGTGTTGAACTGTTTTAAGGCGACCACCAATGACATCACCACTTTCCTCATTTGCAAAATACAAAAAACGTAAATATCTCTAAAACAAAAAGAGACATTCCAGAAAGGAAAATGCCATTCTCCTTTAACTTTGAAAAGCCTTTCAAATAAGCAGAAATTAATTTTTACTTCATAGGCACTTTTAATTGCAGGGATATAGCAAAGAGTCTTTTTGAGTGGTTCTTACTTATGATCAATTGGAGGAAAGAGATATAGATGAGATCATTAACATGTTATTTTTGTGTATTTTTTTTATTACACAAAGCAAATAGATTCCATGGTGCTGTGCATCTGTTTTAGTAATAAATTGATCAGTGAAGACATAAGATGTGGCGAGAACATCAGTGACACACTCAACTATGGCCTTGTGTGCCACTTTTCTGCTTGTATCACATTTTGACATCATCTGCCTTCTATTACTAAACAGATCCACAGCAACATGGAATGCATTTTGTTCAAAAGAAACAACTTAGACATGGGGTAGTCATTAAGACTTGTAAGTTGCTCTTAAAGGCAAGAAAAGCTCACTTTCAGCTCTTGAACTTTACTTATGTTTACTGCTGTAAACACAGCTGATGTCTTTTGTTGTCCCTGAATGCAATTCTATCCATAAGTTCATTAACTTCATGTCTTGTCAGGCAGCTTGGGTAAATGTACTTGCTTAGAAAATATAGATTTACTTGTTTTAGATATTGACCTCTGAAGTAACTTAGTCATGTAATAACAAGCATCAGCCTAAAAGGTGGTTGTTGGTTACAAGGTTACTCAAGATAAAAGGAGTTTTGCATATGCATGTAAGAAATCAGTCGACTGGGTTTTTGTCTGGGTCAGAAAAAAGAAGCCATATAGCAAAGAGGTTTCAACAACAAGCAAAGCATCAGATACAACATGAACTGAAATATAGTTTGATGACAATGGAGTTGGAATTGTATATGCTTCGTCTAATACTGAAATGTAATATCTTTGATTAGTATATACCACACAAGTGAATAGAACTTTTTATGCACACTGATTGGCTAGCTCGGAGGTGATAACCAAGTACTATTCACCTCCAAGCAACCAAAGCAAAACAAATTGGTTTTTGTCAGTATTATTGTCACAAATAAAGTTACTCTTTGGTCTGCCAGTTATTCAGCTTTTGTGGTATATACTAAAACAATTATTATTCACCTCAGTGTTGGTGAAAGTGGTGGATATTTACCTCCACTTCGGTGAATCAATGTTAATTATTGTTATCATTGTTTTGTTTTCTAGCAATGGACTACAACTGCTGCGCTTGCTCCACATAATAACCCAATAGGCCATCTTCAGGAGTTAGTGGTCAAGAAAGGTCTACAGAAACCTGAATTTGATATTACAAATGGAGAAGGGCCCCCTCATCAAAGAACATTTGAGACCAAGGTTACTGTGGGCAGTTTGTTGTGTACTGGCAAGGGAAGGTCCAAAAAAGAAGCCAAGCGAAAAGCAGCTGAAGCCATGCTCAACACTATAAGTAAAAGCAATCTGTCAATGGAGCCTCCAAATAAAAAGATGGCATTTGTTCCTGCTGGTTCCACTCCACCAGCACCCATCGCATTTTTACCTGCTGGGAACTTGTAAAGATGGTGAAACAAAGGCTAGCCAAGGGAATCACAGCTTCTAAGAGATATTGTTTTACTTCAGCAGAGTTTTAGGGAAACACAGTCTAGGAACGTGCTTTGCACGTATCAATGGATTCTGCGTGCAATGTATCACTTCAAAGCCTCTATGGACATTAGTTGCTCTATCTTTTTGTATGCTCGTATCCTTTGGTGTCGTGGATAGCAAGTCTTGAAAAACGTATCCTACATTTTTTAAGTTTGTTACCCAATCCTTCTTGATATTCCTGATTTGAAGCTATTCTTGTTTCTTTACGGTTTGTTGTTTTGCCTTTGGTGTTTTTCTACCTCGTTTAAGTGGATTAACTGTGTCCTTTGAGCTTTTATTCGATTTCAAGACATTTTTATTCTGCGACGTGCATGTAGCATTTAATTTACCTGCAGAGTGCTTTGGTATATACATGTACATGTATTTCTGTATGTTGTGGTTCAATTTTACCATCGCTACATTCTGGTGTTTTCCTTTGCTTTATATACATTATGATATATTACCACACACTGGAAAAAACGAAAATACCTAATTTATCCACAACATATCCATTTACCCTTTTACTATTTTTAGATTGTAAACTTGCATATCTACTGTGGAACCTATTGGTTTAAGGAGCTGAACTAGTACCACCATATTGTGTGGGCTTTCATTTGGTGTTAAATGACTAATGAACATTTGAACCTGGTGCCAAAAAATTGTTTTGTGTCATCCGCCAGTAATTAAAGGATGAAAGCAGTCTTTGCTAATGTCTTCTTTCTAAGAAGGTCTCTGGCATTGATAGAGCCTACATGTAGTTCGACTGGACTGCCAGAATGCTGAAAAGCAAGTGACTCTTCAAACAGAATAGCAACTCCCAAACAGTGCTTGCATTCTCTTAAATTGCTCGCTGAACCAACCCACTAACCAGAAGTCCCACCGCCTCTGTTGCCTAAACCAGTCATGTTGCAGACTTCTAGTTTGTCGTTGGTTAGTGTTGACGTGTAATTATTTAAGCTCGTTCGAACGTTCTTACACTCCTACGCTTTAAAGTCAGTGTAACCTTTGTCAGAGTTGTAGGTAGAAAGCATTCCACCCCTTATATGAGATTCATTCTATAGTTCATACGAACAAAAATAAAGGTCGGTCAACACTTGAACGGAAAATCGTTAAAGGCACAAGAAACTGTTAGTTTCATGCGCTTTTGACAACGAGAAAGGACTTCTTGTACTCCTGGTCAAGTCTCATTCACAATACTACTCTCCCTTTAAATACAGCAGAGATTTTTTTCTTTGATAGCCTGTTGGTTTACGTTTTTCCCCCTTTAATTCCAGTTTTATCGTTGGTTGTAATGTCAGTGTATTGCAATGTCAAATATTGATCACGTTGGAATGAAGAATAATTTTTCTCAATCGTCTTGAGATGGGCGGTGAAGCTTTTTTAAGCAAACTTTCGGCTCCGTTAAATCGTGGAATCAAGTTCAGTTGGTTGGTGGCAGCGAAGAAAGTGTCGAATTAAGCGCGTGTGATGCCGTTATTCGGCTCGCAGTAGCGACAATACCAAAAAACCCGAGTCTCTGACAGCATGGACCATGCAGTCCTATTAGGAAAGCTTGCAGTGTATGGAGTCGGGTCAACCTATTAACTGGTCTCGCTCCTACCCCTTGGCCGAGGGCAAGATACTTTTATTGGTGGAGTTCAGTGTAATCTCTGTATCCCACAGGGCTCTTTCTTGAGAGCTCTCTCATTTACATGTCAATCATACTCCCTCGTGCACCTTGTTTCCAAAACCCAAAATGTGAGCAGAGAGTACTCCTCAGATAAATCATCATAAGCGCGTAAAGTCCCATCGCATGCTTCGAGTTCATCCTTTAAGTCCGTGTGATAACGCGAAACTTATCATGTGTTTGAACGTCTTTACGCGAGGCGCATGATGGGAAGCCTGGTCGAATTTACAGCAGCTTTTCTGCTGTATTTTCGGCATGGTGTGCACGTGACGTCATAAAATTCTCAAATCCAAAACTAAAGAGCCACTAAAGGTTTTATCATCCGCAGGCATAACAGGTACTATAAAGTTACATCTGTTTACAACTTTCCAGCTTAATAGCGTCCTTCATTCGGAAACCATCGCATTTTGAATGTTGTAGTTATGGTGACGCAGGACAAAGCTAAGATCGCGTTTCTCGAAAAATCTACACTTACCTCGTGATTTTTAGCCATTTTAGGGGTTGAAGTATTAGTAAAAGTGCTTGTATAAATGTTTTTTTGGTTCGGTTCAGATACTCAGTCGACTAGATAGCCGGCCAAAGTAACTTCCAGATGTTTACACTATGTACCGGCCGCCATATTGTAGGATTAAGGAGATCCTCCAACGTGGCGGCTGCATATCAGGATCTTTAGTTTTGTGTGGAACATTTCGACGAATATCTCCGCGCTGGGACAACGCACACACCTTAATGTTGAAGAACTGTCTTCTTAATTTATCTTCTATAATATCACAGTTACTTGACTTAATCCACTGCATGGTTTTTGATTTTATTTTTTTATTGCATGACAATGATCACACTCTCTAAAACGCTATAAAATAATACGTATATGGGCTCCTGGTACCGTACATAAGTTAGGGTGATCATCGTTTTTCATAAAGTATTTTATCAGAGTGTTTTCTCAAAGCGTAACTCTGCCCCCTTTGAAATTTCTTTCGTCACTTAGAGATAGAAAATCGGTAAACAGGTAAGGAAGAATTCACGACTACCTTATTCGTATAATTTTCGCGCGTACACAACTCAGTTCGCAAAAATTTGTCATCCATTGTTTGATCTTTCAAATCCTGAGTCAATGACCCAAATGGCTTACAAATGGAAATTTGATAACTGTACACAAGAGGTGGATGCAGATGCTGGAGATAACTGAGCATTGGAGGGAGAGCGATAACTAGTTGAAAACAAGACCAAACCTGTATATTTTCATGGACAGAAATTAAACACCTAACAACGAGCACGTGGCTCAACATTGAAAATTCTGGTTTTGTTTGTTACTAACTCTGGTGTTAAATTTCGCGTGTTTAACTTTTCGCGCTTTTTTTTCTCGCGATTCTTTTTTTTGTTTTTTTGTTTTTTTCGCCGGATCTCCACCCCCCTCTTAAAAAAAAAACAAAAAGCGAAATTTAGTAGACGCCTTCTCCACAACAATCAAGTGCAAAAGAAGAATGGCGTATTATATATTGTTTGAATTTCTCCTGGGTAAATGAAAACAGATCTGCAATAAGTTAATGCTACATTTTCCTCGGACAGTTGTTATCACCATGGCAGCAAGCTGGCGGGTACCAGTAAGATAATACAAGTTTACGTAGCAAGACATTTGATTAAGCTGCCCTATTCATCTGAGCCGGTGTAAGCACAACTTACCGCAGACGGACATCAGTGAATCAAAGGTTAGATGTTCAGGCTTGTTTGTTCTCCTTATATGTACACGTGCTAAGTTGATCAAAGAGTGCCCAGGAGAGATTTTTAAGTCGGGCGCCACGGTGTAAGTGTTAATCGGAAATTTAAATTTTGGACTGAGTCTAGTTTTGCCGGTTGTTGAAGAAGTTGTTCCAGATCGATTTTCAATTGAGGAACGAACTACATGGTTTTCATGTGTAACAAAGTTTTAGTTTTAATTCAGTGTCGCTAAATTGGGAGATTTAAAATGATCTCCAACGAAACGAAAAAATCAAAACAAACTCTGAACATTGCTATTATATTGGGAAAAGAGTCTTGCAGTCCTATTCCGGTTTACGTGAAGCTTGATATCGGCATACCATCTAGCTATCAGTGGAATGGTCAGAGCGGTGGAAAGGTAAAAACTTGGCTTTCTGACTTCAGTCTACCGGTGAGTGTTCTGAGAACACAAGATGCACCAGACCCCTTGCTCTCGAACCTCGATAGCCTCATCCCAGAGTCCCAGTCTTCAATTCTTGTGGTCAGCAGCAACAATCGCATTCCCCTCATATATGGTCTTACATTCATCTTCACGCCTGGTCATAGCATAGTATTATATTATGGTCATGGGTCATATGGTCATAGGTAGGATTATTATCGAGAACAACTGGTCATGAGTTGTCAAACATCTTAGAAGTACAGTTTCGCATGCATTTCGTTTCGGGCGTACTAACAACGGCTGTCCAAGTATCACATGATCTAGACCGATTGCAAAAAGCCGAGAAACCGGCGTAATTAACTCGACAGATTTCAAGTTTAATTTATCAATGGATATCTACTATGGATCCGCTCGGTGAGAAAGGATCTACAGGTTAGTGTTTACAACTCAGATAGTACTGCACTGCGGAAGACCTATATCTTCAAGCCATACACAATGAAGTAAACAAGAAGTACTTATAAAACCCCCTAGCAAATTATTGTAGATACCGGCCCGGACGTTTTTAACTCTTCGATCTTCGGTCTACACAAACCAAAAAATGTAATAGCTGCTTAGTTTTCATTGTTAGCGATTCAATGTTTCACAGGCGACTGAAAACTTATTTAGATTATAGAACAGAATAAGAAGAATAGAATATTCTCAAACGGCGAAAAGTTATAAACTTGGGACTGATTACATGTCACGGGCTTAGTCTGCTTGTCTTAAATCTTGCTTGCCGAGTGCTGTCATAAAAACCAGCAAACTTCGAGTAGTCTTGGCATATAACCGATATAAGTGCGGCGTGAACACAGTTTGCAGGTTGTACTGACGTTTAGTAAACAGTGACAAGCAGGAAAACTGCAAAAACATTTTTTGCCGCATCATTTGAAGCGGTGGATATGCAAATTTGCCAAACTAATTCAAGCGATAACTATTTGTTTCTTAAGTGTTGCTAGCTAGGTAGACTCACACTGTGTCTTTAGCAATCAAAGCATGACTACATTAATAACAAAGATCTGCCGAGATTAGAATTTGGAGTTTTGAATAAATTCTCAACGGAATAAACAACTTTTGAAAGAATATTATAACCTTAGAACGGTATTTTCGTTTATTCTTAATTTCACTCACACTCTAATTAGTAATCTAATAAAATTGCCTGAATGGTGAGTATGAGAAGAAGAGATGAAAAATTTCTAGCATTCGAAACTACGATTTAGAAAATTACGCCTTTCGATATTTAACCTCTTAGACAATTTTTATGACAATTTATTTTATTTATTTTTTATATTTTACACCTAGTTAGACATATTATGTATTTTCATCGTTTGTCATTCCGTGGCGTACCTGGAAAGTAGCTTGCAGCTAAGCATGCTGGCCATGTTAATAAAGCGACTGATTGATTGATTGATTGATTGATTGATTCACATGACAATTCTGCTTGATTACTATCCATATTCAGTTTTAATGCTTCCTGATCTCTCAGATCAACAATGAACACCGAAGGAACTTCTGTGGAAGGGCAAAAATGGCTCCCCTCCAAAGGCCCACTATCCATTCACCAGAAAGCACTCTTTGTGTTTTGGGTATCGGTGGTGTCGCTGATGACTTTTAGAAAGCTTCTGTTGTTACTGAAAGTTCCATCTTTGCGGAGCGCATTTCGGCATACAGTGCCAGGTAAGCAAGGTATATTCAATTGCATAGTATTTGAATGTGTACAAGTGCACTGATGGTGACGGGGCAGACAGGGGAGAGGAAAGGTTTTTAAGGTTTTCTAGCTGATGGTTGTTCCTATGGCAGTTGAACGTCATTCAGTGAAACCACTTAATGTTGTTGCAATCGTCTCCAGGATTTCAGATATCCCCTTAATTAGGATTTTTGTTCTACTTTCCTCCAAAGATAACAAAGAAGCTCACCTTGGAATAGTAGAAAATGGTGAGATACCACATCAAAAGGCTGTACTCGTCAACGAGCGTGAAAACGAACGTAACATTGGTCAAGAGAACAGTGCACCTGGCAAGTCGACATCTCAAGCATCCACTGCCGTCAGACCACCTCTCGATCATTTCCTACAAAGTGTGGCTATGTTGGGAGTCATTATGTTCTTGTACTATTTGTGCGATGACAATCACTATTTTCCCGCCACTGAGCGCACTTATTCACGTGATCTGTTTTGGTTTCTTGTCCTGCTTCTTGTGGCTGTAGCCGCTGGTTTGACCAGAAAGGAGACTCCAGACAAGATATTAAACCGAGAGCAGACAGAAGAGTGGAAAGGCTGGATGCAAGTCATGTTCGTTTGGTATCACTACTTCAAAGCTGCGGAGACTTACAACGCTATAAGAATGTTCATCGCAGCTTACGTTTGGATGACTGGCTTCGGTGAGTAACTCCCTTTATTTTAATTCTGACTGCACCGCAGGGAGAAGAACATTGTTAAGATATGTGATAAACATTACGGTTGGCACGTCAGTATTGTTTTAATTTGTCCACTCGAACACAACAGCTGAACGTTTTTGCACAGTTCCCCTACACGGTACGCATGTCGAGGAACTTTGCGCGTGTGTGCGGAGATTAAAAGGTCCGATGTAAACACTAGATACTTGTTATTAAATGAGTCAGGGCGGGCTGAAGGTGACACAAGGAAGTTTGCCCAAGAATCGTCAATATGCAATGCGTTCTAGGAACCTCAAGTGGGAGCAGCGTGGCCGAAGTCGTCAGCGGGTCAGACTCGTAATCCGGCGGTCCCGGCTTCGAGTCCCGCTCTGACCACTACCTGATTTGTTTCTCGGTAGCCCCGAGTTCAAATCCTCGGCCACGCTTGTAAATAGCCAACTGATTTGCCTCTGACAATGCAAGTGGGATCCTTAACAATGTTATGCTCAGTTTGAATTATTTGTCTCAGTTGTTTGCTCGGAGCTCGGCCCCACAAGTACATGTGCTATGAACACTGCCGAGGGTAAATAAAGGACTCATCTTTTTCAATTTTCAAGTCAAATCAGTAAAAAATATTCACGAAGAACATTCGCGTCGAGAATTTCTATTTTCGAGGCTGAAAGAAAGGATAACCTTCTAGAGTTCGCATTGCTGATATTGCTTTATTTAGTCTGCAGTGTATAATATTAAGTCAGTTTTCACTTGTTTTGTTGTATATTTAACAATAACTAAACTGTTGTATAATTCACGATTGTGCTCCTTTATCTTTCCAGGTAATTTCTCCTTTTTCTGGGTCAAAAAAGACTTTAGTCTTTACCGAGTCCTTAAAATGCTTTTTCGCCTTAATTTCCTTGTGGTGATCACGTGCTTGGTGGTGCGCAATGAGTACATGTTATACTACATCTGTCCCATGCACACTTTCTGGTTCTTGTCAGCCTACTGCTTCATGAGACTGCTGAACAGTTGGAACGAGGACCCACAAAAGATGGCTGTAAAATTTACGATCTATTTTCTCATCGTCTTCTTATTGTTTGATGTGCCAGGTGTCGGAGAAATCGTTTTTAAACCCTTGGGCTTTATCTTGAGCTATGAGAATTCTCTCCACGAGTGGATGTTTAGAGCAGGACTTGATCATTACGCGACTCTTCTGGGCATGCTCTGTGCCTACCATCATCCTAATTTTGAGAAGCTCATGGGATATCTTGATGAAAAGTCGTCGGCAAAACGAACAGCAATACGGTTTGGCATCGCATTAGTGTGCCTTACCACCCTCTTTCTTTGGGCTCGACACATCTTTGTATTGGACAAATACCAGTATAACAAACTTCACCCTTATTTCTCTTTCATTCCTTTGTTGTCCTTCATATATCTACGCAATATGTTCCCGTTGTTTCGACGGCACTACTTTTACATGTTCACGTGGCTTGGAAAAATCACACTAGAAACGTACATCTCCCAGTTGCATGTTTATCTCCAAGGCAATGCTAAGTTTCTGATTGCTTTCATCCCAGGATATCCTTTGCTTAATTTCGCTCTTGCCACCATTGTTTATCTTTTCTTGTCTTATCACTTGTTTCATCTCACAGTTGACATCAGCTCCTTTCTGATTCCAAAGGACCATCAATCCATGTTGAAGAACCTTGCTGTAGGTGTTTTGTGGCTATCAATATGCTATGTTGCAGGATTTAGTTATACGGGATCTTTCTTTTCATAAAATTGCCGTTTGCGGTCGGCTTTGAAGCGGAAACAAAACAAGGGTTGACGCGAAGTGTTTGTCAGTCGTAAAGAACACTGTCATACTCGATTTAAAAATGTAAATAAGCTTAGTTTAATATTCACCTTTAAATTGCAGCACTTAGAAAGGAAGCCACAATAGCCTTAACGTTTTTTCATGTGGGTCCTTTATGCTGGTGGAATTGAAATTTGGCAATTTTGGTGCCTTTGTTGTCAGGGTTTTTTACTTTTAATTTAGTTCCTAAATCTAAGTCTCTTGATCGGATAAAACTGATAAGAGCTTAGCGATACCATATATCATACATCAACTGGGGTTGCGAAACGCTAAATCTATAGTTTATTTTTCGTGAACATAACTGAACACCATGTACATGCAGTGATAACCATATAAAGATTCCTCTTGGAGGTCAATAAAAGGGCAATCAAATTTGTTTTGGTTTTGTTTGACGCCGTTATGTTCTACAAATACAAACCCTCCATCTTCTCCCTCCTCACCCATCTTCTAATAAGCCACAAATGACCAGTCATTTGCAATTTGGTAGTCTGTACACATTGATTTGAAACCCAAGAGCATAAAATCAGCCTGTTGACTGTTTTTACCTTCGAAGGTTAGCTTTGATCTCCCCGGCCGGAAATTTAGCACTTTTGCTGCGAACACTCTGCGCATGAGGTAGCCATGAACAGAAGATTTGCAGATAGCCTTTGCAGTCTGATGATTGGTTGCAAAACAGCATACGCGTGCAATAATCTTTCCTTTATTTTATAAATCTCATATCCAATACATCGTATTTCAAATCTCTATCAAATAGTTCATTCTTTAGAAAATAACTGCCATTTTACAAAATTTCTTCTCGGTGATTACCGTACAGAATACTATTCCACGAATGCAGCACTACGCCGCTTTAGCGCGCCAAGCAAATCTCTTATTTACAGCGCAAGTAAATTAACGAGATCACTTAAGGTTCCAATAAATATGAAATAAATGCGTATCATTTTCATCCTTAATCAAATATTCTTGTACTTTCAGTGTTCGAGTGGTAAAACAGACCTAATCTAAAGCATGATACAAAGACATCGTATAAAAGGAACACATGGATAATTTGGGAATACTGATGTAAATATGTAATTTGTATGTAAAAAAATTAAACTCTTAAACTAACCTCGACTTTTTTTTCAATGTTGATTGTTGTCCCATACATATAAACGGATACACTAAAAGTGTTTTTGTTTAGCGCGATTCTCAACTGTTCTTGTGTTTCTCTGATTTTGCCGGCTGTAGTCGAGATGTACTCCGGTTGAGAATAACGTGGTCCTGGTTAGACCGGTTTTTTGATGGGTTCCACGGTTTTCACAAAGAACAAACGATTACGGTGGCTTAGTTAAACGACGATCATTGAGAACCGCTCATTACCTGCTAGTTATTTGTAGGAGGCAGACTTTATGACGACGCCTCTTACGAATATTACCATGGACTAGACTTCAGTGCACAAGTGTAAATGTAGATTGTAAACAATGCTACAAAGATATAAAAATCTTGTTGGTCTATGAAATTCGTTCTTACATCTTAGAGCTTTTGTCTCTTCTCTTTAAGTTAGCGAATATAACACTAGTAAATTTGTGAGGAGCGTGTCATATCAAATGCTAGGTCGTGTCATATCGTATCATGCTATAAATACATTGTATGCAGCGATACTTTAAATGACTTTTCATGGAAAAGAAGCATATATATTTCTGTCCTTACTCGTAAAAGCGCAGACTTTGAAGCTTCGTACCTTTACAAATGTACATTACAGCGTCATATAATTAAAGTGCATATGAATCGAAATTTTTTTGGCATAATTTTACCGTACAATATGTAAATAAATCGATTGTAAACGTTAAAGTATTGCAAAATAAAAATTTAGTCGTGATTTTGGCACTGAAAATTGCTGAATTTTTGTCAAAAAATGGTCAGGAGACTGGGAAGGATTTATTGTGCAATTTCATCTTGTGACAGTGTTGTGGACCGAATTGATCACTGAGAAGCCGGGTTTCTGACGCGAAACAACATGTCAAGCGAGTCTGAATTGAGTGCTTTCTCTGAACCTTCAAACGACGACAAGATAATTGATGTTGTGTACAGCCAATACAAGCCGTATTGTATTGCAATCTCCTCGTCTTGTCCACAACACTAGGTCATCATGCCACGTGACCGGACATTTTGGCCGCGCGATAGTCCAGTTTCGAACTCGTCATGACCGCTGAATAAAAGCACTGACAACGCATTTGTACAGGTTAGCCTCGACCTAAAGTAAAATATCCACAAATTCCAGCGAGAAGATGACCTGTTTACAACTCTATGTATTGTTTAATTTTCAAATTTATGGCACTTTCCCGCCGGTATTTATGAATATTTTTCTCAGGTCGAGGCTAACCCTGTACAAATGCGTTGTCAATGCTTTTATTCAGCGGCCAAGGCGAATTCGAAACTGGACTATTCGAAGACCATTTTTGAGAGAAAAATATACAAACTTTGGAAAAGTGTTTTTAAAATGTTGAACTTTCAAAACATTGAAAAACTGATTTCGCTTCATATGCACTTTAATGTATCATCTTCTGTAACACAGCACATGAAAGCAAACTGAATATATACATATCGCGGAATTATTTAGAATTGTGTACATTTTCAAATATCATTATTAAGTTTCTTCATTATCACTATGTTTCTAATCCTAAATGTCATTGCACGAAAATATACTTTGAACCCCCCAGTAGACAAACCACTACATGTAACCCGAAACAGAATACATTTGCAAAAGTATAATTAATTGTAACTCTGCGTAAGGGCAAAGTCATGCCTTGAAGAGACTTCCGTATGCATATAAAATATATTAATATTCAAGATGAGGTATACTAGCTGATAGCAAGTCATTTGTTCCACTTGTCAGTTCTGGAGATGGCAGCAAAGTCTTCAAAGTCCTAAAGTGCACAAAAATACTTTTATTTATTCATCTATTACAATCTATGGTTAAAAGGCCAAAGGACAATCTGTTAGAGTCACGAAAACCCATATAAAACAGATCAACTATGAACTAATATAAATACACAAAAAATAATGAAATCGAAGAATGCATTGAGATATGGAAAAAATCACTCTACACTTTGAAAACTATTTAGAGTATCGCAGCAACGAACATCTAAAGGTAGTTAATTCCACACGGCAGTTGTTCGACGGAAACTGAAACTATACTTCAAGACATCATATGCTTATACGCTTCAAAATGAAGAAATGTATCTACAGTATTTATTAAGGAGACAGGAGGTTTGACGATTGTGCGTGTACTGTAATTGATTCAACTGGCTCATTGAAGGGAAGGGAACCTCTTTATTGAGATAAATCACAATTTAACCTCAAAGAGGCATCGGCTTAAAATCAGAGGTAACTATCTTCATTGGAGAAAGTGTTGTTGAAAGAGCTGCAATTAAATATACCATCACGTCCAGAATAGCCGGTTAAAAAAGAGGACTCATTGAAAGAGTTGCAAACATCACCATTTTTTGGTATGGCCGCCTAAAGGCTGGGGAGGGGGATGGGGGTGGAATAGAGATGTGAATAACAAAGTGTTTCTTCTAACACCCCAGTCGACAAACTGTCCACAGAGAACATTACGAGGAAACATATTTTCATCAGCACGGGTTCCGAAAAGAAGACTGAACAACTGTTCAAACAGCTCGGGATAGGATGAAGGATGCTGCCTACCTCCTCTACCCTAAGACAGCCATTTAGTGACTACTAGCCATCACGACAAGTTGTAGAGATAAATTCTTTAAATTTTACAAGTCCATTGCTCTAACAACCGGGCTATCAAGCCAGCTGGGCGCTGGTCATTGTGTGAGTACGTAATATACTCGTAGATGATGAAGATGGAGTGAATACATGAAATGAAATATATCTCAACTGTGGATGAAACGTCTTTTAAAATACATGTAAACTATCGCAGTTATACACAAATAGGCAAATCCGAAAGATAGCGCCTGAAAAAAATATTTCGGCTTGAAAGGGAAATAAATTCTTGACCTATGCGAAAAAAGTTTAACACTCTAAGCCTTCTTTAGCACGGAGAAGCGGCAATTCGCGAGCCTGCAATATACTTGAAGAACTGATCTCTTTCAAGCTTGTTATTTCTTCAGGCTTTATTTTCGCCACTTTTTCGAGTTGCGTACATTGCTGCTTTCATGACTCAAAGTTCCTTCTTGCCTCATCTAAGTGATACTTTACAATAATAACACATACCTTGATCTGTGATAAAGCATTCATCAAGCTCGCACGGTGCTCGTCTCCACCTCTCTCTGAGTTAACTGACAGCTTGCGAGACATTTCATTAACGCTCCTTTCCGACGAGGTAGACAATCTGTGACCTTCTAGTTTCTCGTCATCGTGCTTGATTTCCTCTTCAGTCGGAATTTCGACGGACACGTTGTGAAATGCCACGCTGGAACTGGAAGCGGAAAACTTCTTCCGCCTTAGCTCGGCGCTGTCCGATACTTTAGGCCTTGAACGAGAGGACTGATCGCCAGCGGAGCCCTCCGAGCCAATTGAAAATCGCTTTTCAACAGCTGTTTTCTTGTTGAAGATTGGTGAATCCCTTACGGTAGAGTCCTCTTGAGAACCTTCAGAAGACCATGAGACTCTGCCTTGTCTCGGTTCACCTGCGAGGGTTATTCTTCTGCCACCGACCGGCGAAATCTTTCTGAGTTCTTTCTCAAGGACTGCCAACGATACAGCAGTGCTCTGCTTGCGTGCAGCCTCCAGCGTCTGTGGAGCATTGGTTGAGTCTTTCTCGGGCTTTTCCTCAGTAGACCCCTGAGAGGAAGTGGATTCGGAAGGAGAAGTTTTAAATTCAGTGCGTCTCTCATCGGCTGACATTTTGTTCCCAGTAGGTTTGACAAGAGAGTGCTTTCGTACTGTCTTTGTTTTCATGACGTTGATGTTGTCCAAAGCTTGGGCTTCGCTCATTTTGTTATCCATCAAGTTTCTTTCAATGGTAGCCAGTTCTTGATTGACTTGTTGAAGCCTTTCTTCGACGCGTTGTATATCCTCGTTCCTCGCTGTCTCATCTTTACCAAGAAGTTTCTTCATAGTGTTTTTCTTTTCTTGTCCCTTGGTCATCTTTCTTTTCAGTACATCTTTCTCAAGCGTGAGTGAGTTTCGACGCTTCTTTAACAAAGTTTCCTTTTTCAAAGTTCTTAATCTTTCTTCTTCAGCAAGTTTTTCAAACTGTTCTATAATTTCATTAGCACCTAGGCGAGGCAATGATTGAGAGAAACCAGTTTCTTTACGTGCTGCCTGCGTCGATGACGCAGACAAGGTTCTACGCCTTACTTCCTCTTCATAAGCAGGCTCGCTTTTGTCCACATCCGGGGTAACAGACCCAGAGCGATGCTCTCTCAAAGCCGCAGCCGCTGACTTCTGCCACGCTCTTTGAGCCTTTTTTACTTTGTTAAATTTCTGTTGTCCAAGATGTCGAATTAACTGCTGATCTTGAAGAAGCTTGAGTACGCCATCAAGCGATGTAGGTTTCACAGGTGAAAATAACATCACAGGACTTTGTTCTGACGAGTCTTCACTCCCGTTGTTTGTTGTTAACACTTCGTTGTTCTTGCATAACTCCCCCGGAGAATTAATAGAGTCTGTCTGGTGAGTCTCACTTTCATTCTGTCCGATATCTTCTGCCGGTAACTGATTTGCTGTCTCCTCCAAAGCAGGTTGTTTGATAACGTTACAATTCGGATCGTGCAAAGCGTCACCATTTGCGATGTCTCGCAGTTCTTTCGTAAAGCTGCAAAAGTTGAATGGAAGATACGTAAGCAATTAATTCTCCACAAAAGTGTACTTAGAACTAAAAGGAACTCAGTCACAGTATTTTGAGATATTTTGACCGCGTAAGAAACAACTTTAGATGGAAGGAAACCTGAAAATAATAGTTAATCAAGAAAGAAAAGCACCAACTGAAGAGATGTTAACAAGCCATAAAGGAACAAGGATGGTTAAGGATGGAAAGATTACAAAAGGATTACAAACGACGAATTGAAAACTTTAGGCTATACGTGGTAAGATGAGTACCCAATGTAAATCGTGGCCCCTTTAATTCTAGCACTCATTTTAACAAGTATAAGTTTTTCTGATAGCCGTACTAACCTCTTATTAGAGTCTCCTTCCTCTGCTATGACTCTCAGCAGTCTGATCCAGCTTAACATCTCCTTCTCAGTATCAGTAGCCAAACAATAATCCTCCTTCTCCGAGGGGACATTCAGTTCAAAACTGAACTTTTTAGTATTTCTGCTGGCGCGCCGTATTTCACACTGTGTTAAAGGAATTGACAATACAGGTGCAACTTCGTCGGGTCTTCTAAACACGTGTAGTTTGTCCTTCTGTAAAACGCACCATCGCTTTGTCCAGAGCCCTTTACCGTTTCGCATAAAAAGGCATGAAGAGTGTTTGACATTCACAATAAGGTCCGGAGATACGTTCACATTTGGTACAGTCCGACTGCGGCGTTTACGCTTACCAGGAAAATGCGTGATCACCGGTATGACGTTAGAGATGGACCGATGTAATTTACTTCTTGTCTTTCTCTCTTCTTCCTGCGTTCAAGGAAACAAAATAAACGCGGTTAGCAAAGTGAATTAATTCAGTGCAACTTCGAGACACCTCTTTAGATAGCAAAATGCGGATAGCCTTAAGCCTACTTCTTGGATTTATACCACAGGCCGCCTATCGCGTGCTAGTCTCCTACGAATTCCCTATAATTTAACTGAGTTCCTCCTAAGAATTTGATACTCATCATACAGCAAACCTACTGCCTCAAACATAGAAGCGTTGCTTTCCAGAGGATGAAAAACAATAAAAACAACTTGCCACTTATACTGTACCTGTTCTCCTTCGGAAAAGGATCGCCACCTCTCGACAGGCTCAATTTGTAGTGCATCCTGAACAGCGGTTTCAGCCTCATCACTCTCTGAGTTTGACACGTCACCAGCGGTAGACGGCTGTAAAATGTAAAACAACCTTAGTTACTTTAAAGCTGTTGTCTGACAAGGATATCAATCGTCTTGGAATACACCGAACACTGAGTGAATAGCTAGATTACAGTACAAACCTCGCCTATCAGACCCTACACTTTTCCAGCTCGGGCTGAATAGAGTCTTAATAATATATTATTATTTTTTGATGCAACTGTCAACTTCCAGTAATGTAATACCTCTAGTAATAAGTTACTATCATGAAGTAGATCCTAAAGTGTCCTTCTTGTAACAATTTCAATTTTCTGCATATTTTCATTGAGACAACTTACCCTTGGTGAGGGGTTAAGCGGCGTGTTAGGTCTCAGAGGATGCCCAGTCGGTGATAAGGGCGAATCCTCTGCCCTCTGAAACACGTCATCTCTGTCGATTGAATCGCCCTGCGCCTTAACGAGTAACGGTGCAGATCTGCCTTGTGTTCTATCGTCTTCAACAGAGCTCCAAGTCAGCACTGGTCTGCGTGGTGATTTAGGTGAATATACTATGGACTCATTGATGGACGATTTCCATTTTATGTACTCTGTTACAGAAGACCAATTAAGACATGTTCACATATACTCATGAATTTACTAAATTAAGAGCTTGACCGCTGACATCTCGCTTTAAAACGTCCTACATTTATTCAGTAGCCTATCAATAAAAAAATTCGCTTTTCATTCATATTCCTATAATTTCAAGGGGGAAACATTCACTCAGACCATTAAAATACACTTGTTACGGGGTAGGTACCTGATTCGCTTTGGGCTTGTAGGTAATGCGGTCGCCCCAGTGTTCGCCTTATTTCCATGACGTACGAGCGTTGTTCGTCACTCCAGTCTTTGACAACACAGTTACTGAGCTTGATTTTTACCACCACCGAGTCCTTACTGTCCTTGTCGTCGTGTATATGTAGAGTGTGATTTTCAAGTTTTACCTGGAAAAAGAATGTTAAATAATAAGTGGCTCAGAGTGTTCTTGGGAAGGAGAGATCGAGGGGAGAGGGAGAGAGAGAAAAGAAGACGAAACCCTTGGAAAACCTGTTTAATGTCTAATAAAGATGAAGCCTACAAGCAGGCTCGCGTTTGGGGAGCACAAGCGCGAGAGGAGTTCTCTAGGCCTTGTTCATCAGACTCCACCCTGCCAGGTTGCTTCGCTGGCCGACTCTTGGCCGCTCGCGCCTGCGCTTCCAGGGTAATAAATATGAGGCAACTAG
>CM042749.1:21154506-21166967 GCA_022496165.2 Catalaphyllia jardinei
GGTTTCCTGCCTGCAGGGTGACAACTTTTGCAACTACTTGCAGGAAACTGGTGCTTTAATCCAGTGGGTACACGAACTTTGTGGTTAGAAGGTAATGACAAACCTTCTTTGGGATAAGCAGGACCTTTAATAGAAGAATTGTGCATTGTGATTTGAATGTCAATATACTGGTGCATTAACTCACCGACTCTTCCTACATTATTAGAGGATTTGGCCTTGAAAATGTTCTTTTTCTTTTTACCTCCATCATCGGGAATCTTGCACCCTTGTATAATATCTGGTAATATCTAAGAAGAAAGAACAAACAAAGCCAAAACAAGTGAGAGAAATGAGTTGAGAAGGGTTAGAGGCACAGTCTATTTTATTTCTCCTCAAAATCACTGATACAGTCATACATGTATAACACATACATGTTCATTGTATCACACATAATCACTGATACTGTTGAAGAAAAATGAAATTCTCTGCTTGAATTCAAAATTTTCAAGATGCTCAATCCACAACAAACAGTGTACATCTAACTCTCTTAAAACATTGACAACTTGTTGACACAGGGAAACATGACAATAAAATTGCAATTTTGTTACCTCTTGTAGCTCACTGAATGACTCATCTTCATCCAGTCCTGGTGCAAGATCATTGTTCATGACAGCTGTTTCATCTTCGTCATCTTCAACACTAGCTATGTTCCATGGAGATAAAGATCCAGCATTAACATCTGAGAGTGTGCTATCATTATTATCAGTCCAACTTCTACAAGGTTCCATAATTTTAGTTCTGTCAAGACAACCTGAAAGTTTTCTCCTCCTTGACTGGTCATGCTTCAGTGTGTCCACAGAGAGAGTGTTCCTGTTTGGACTTGATTCATCACCAATGAGTTTAAGGTAAGTGTCATATGAAATAGCAGGTTGATTCTCTGGTGAGTCAGGACTACTATTATCCTCTATAAGTCTTGAAATGACATAATTCACCACATAAACCCACTCCTGTCTTGACTGTTCCTCTGTTGTTGCAAAAGTAATGCTCTCATGTATTCTTGGAACTGACAAAGTGAACGGAAACATTCTACTCTTCTTTCTATCTGTTGGGATAATTTTTGCTCCTTTAAGTGGAATCTGGAACAACATCTTAGTCTCAGACCTATGTCTGAAACATGTTAAACATTGATCACTTATTGAAAACCACCTCTTGTGCCATCCAGGATGTTCCCTAATGTACATCACACTGCTGTGAAGTTCCCCAAACTCATTAGGTTGGAGGTCGTGTTTTTCAACTGTGTAGTCAACAAAGACATTATCCCCTGTAAAATATCCTTCTTCTTGACCATTAACATCACTTTCCCAGGCATCAACAACTTCAATCTCTGCACTGCCTGTCTCTGAGATGATTAAGTCTCGAGACCAAGCATCCACTGAATCCAACATAGGTAGATTGAGAGTGTCCTTGACTTTATATGCAGTAGCATCTGACTGTTGCAGTGATGAACTGCATAGGAAGATCCCACTTTCCTCTGTGCTATCTGTACCTTTTCGGCATGGCAAAATATCAGCACTTTCCTGTTGGCCAATAACAGTATTGAATTTAAAGTTTATTTTCAGTTACAGTTATGTAGCTTGCAGTTAGTGGAATATACAAAACACCTCACATAGGTTTTAGCAGATATACTCCAACTAAACACCTCCCATAGGAGGTGGGGTGGACTGTTCCTCTCTAGGGCTCTAACTAGAGACCCAAAAATACAACATACTGATAGCAGTCATGTGTAGGATTTGAACTGGGGACCTCCAGATTTCAAATCCAGAACCCTAAACCACTCAGCCACACTGCCTCCCTTACCTTACCTTGCCTCACTTTCCTATGATCCCACCATTTCTACATGTACACAAAAATTTCAGGGTTATGCACGCAACACTGCTTCCAGAGGCATACTCTTCGCGACAGTGATAGTATACATGTAAGATGTAGACACACATTAATTTTGCATTGCCAAGACTGCATCTTCTTGTTGTCAAGTTTACAAGGGGTGACAACACGTACCCTGCAAGATAACTTTGCATACATATGCATGTACATGGAACATGTACATGAATGTGTACAGAGTTTGGCTGGCAACTGCGTAAATGTGCCAGTGTGATCATTACTATGTTTTTTACTTTCTTTATCTGTCTTATGCTACCCTGTATATACTTTTACTAATTGGACAGATTTTCATGTTGAGCCACAAAATTTGTCCCAGACAGGGGTAGCTGACTCACAATAGGCTGCCAATGTAATTTTTGATCAGTGTGAAATTGCATCTGATAATCAACCATTGATCCCCTGTGTGCAAAATGCAATATTATGTGTTAGAATCCCCACTAGCCATCAAAACATCATACACAATCAATGGTTAGATGTTTTCAGAGATCTCTTCTTGACATGACTAAATTCTGGCAACCACAAAATACATTTATATTCAGTGGCTTGAAAATTGTTAACCTTCCAGCTCTCTTCTTCCCCTCAACCGGAACTGCTCCCTCCCCTTGCAAATACCAGCCCTTGGGTCTCCCCTCTCTCTCCACCTGTTCTCATTGGTTAAGTAGGTCACCACTAAGAAAAGATCCTTCTCCAAAATGGCGGCTGAAAATTCATAAGTAAAAATTAGCTAAAATTGAAAACGCATACCAGCACTACAAAGAACACCTTTACTTTAGTAACCCTGTAAAGTTTCAGCATTTCAGGTTTCATATCAGTTGAGAAAATGTAGGTTGAAAATCGAGAAATTTACAGACGTTTGTATGACTGGGGGTATAATGCATACCCCCAGTCATACAAACATCTCTAAATTTTTCAATTTTGAACTAACATTTTCTCAGCTGATATTACACCTGAAGTGCTAAAACTTTGCAGGGTTACTAAAGTAAAGGTGTTCTTTTTAGTGCTGGTATACGTTTTTAATTTTGACTTATTTGAATTTTCGGCCGCCATTTTGGAGAAGGTCTAATGCATGCCCCTGCCTTCCTCCCATTCACCTAATCAACCTTTTCCTGCCTATCTTCTCTCCCAGAAGAACTTGTACATGTAAGTCTGACCATTTACAAATGAAAACAAAACAAAGAAAAACAAAATCCAGCTTGATCTCAACCCACCTGATCAACAAGCTTTTGGTTGAAACAAGTTTTGTTGTGAACATGCTGATATCACTAGAAACTGTCTTAACCATATGCACCAAAACCAGTGTAACGTAATATGGTGTTTGTATTTCCAAGGTTGCCACAGGTCAGGTAACAGTCAGGGAATTCTATTCTAAGTCAGGGAAATTTGACATGTTTGAAGAAAAGTCAGAGAAAATCGAAATACAGCTGAACCTTAGTTGCTATTTCAAACATTCAGGGAAAACAAAAAATACTTTGAAACAGCAGGAGTTCTAAGGGGTAATGGTTTTGAACTTAAATTCAAGGGGAATTTGAAATAACCAAGTTGGAGACAGCATGTTCAACTGTAATTTAACATGGCTGTTTCAATACTTATAGCCAGGGAAGTTTGTGGCCACCATGATTTTCCAAATGCCCATGTGTTGTGGGAGGCACATAGCTCCAGAGAAAATCCCCACATATGCAAATGCACATTCACATACACAAAATTATTGGCTATGAATTTCTTGATAGGAAAAGACTATCAGACCATCCCAAAAGTAAGCCTATAACCAGCAGCGTAATTGGATCATGCACACACCAATGCTTCAGTATATCTTGTTTACAACTTACTTGAAAGTTTGACAGCAAGTCAAGTCTATTTATCTCAAGTTAATCGAAGTAACAAAAGGTCAAACATGCTCGGGCAAAAAACACAGCTTGTGAGCTGATGCACTTTAACTTGTTCTTCTAAAAACAACAGACATTTATGTAAACAAAAGAATGTCCAGGTGAGTGTTTGTGACCAATCATGTTTAGGATTGCATCTTCTGATGAAAAATATAAAATGACTCAATTCTGTCCTCAGTAACATATGGTATATCAATTATATTCCACTGCTGTGTGTTATGCTAGCAATGTGTGAGGCACATATCACTCTTATCGCACAACTATGTCACCCTTCAACCCTCCTAATTGCAGTCTGAAGGCAGACATAACATTCTGACTTCTGATGTTACATGCTCACAAATTCCTCAATCACACATGTTAAATATCAGCTGGTAGATAAGGATCATGTCACGATAATGTAGTAAGTTAAGCTCAAGCGTTAAGCGCGCTACAGCTGTAGCTCCTTGCATTTTTTAGTGCAGTAAAGGATGAAAAAAATATTACAAAAAAAATATTCAAACTTTCAATTAATAATCTCTTGTACAGCTTACCTTAATTTAACCATGAAATTTCCAATACTGTTTTTAAATTTTTTTTAAGAAAAAAAAAACATTTGGTGATGTAGGAAAATACACTGGGAAAAGGATTAGGAACTACTGCCTAAAGGAATTAACAGATATACTAAATCCTCTACAAACACTTAATTTAAAATAACTTTATCGAACAAACACGCATGGGTTCTTCGATTCAATAGTAATGTTTTGTTGTTGCACCAATTAAAAGTATCAGAATTTTTGTATGAATACCCAATACTATTTTGATGGTACGCTAAGTTTTATTCATGAAACAATCAATGTTTTTGTTCAAAGCTTAGTTGTGTCAATACGTGTTTATTGTATGCAGTGTCTTATAAATTTGAAGAAATGTAAAATATCGTGGATAGCTAAAAACCAGTACAACGGGTTGCAAACAATCTGATTGACATGCCTTAAAGAACGGCAATGAAAATAATCCCCCCAACTTTTTGAAAAAGGAACTACTTGCTCTGTAGGTACATACGAAGCTAATAAATTACAGAAACTGCGCGATAGTAACAAGACGTTGCAACGATTAGCTCACTGAGTGATCAGGAATCAATGACCTTTAATCTCAAAATCTAGTTTTCTCGGCAACAAGCATGCACCAAAGATAGCGTTCAAGCTGAAAAACACATGTATATAAGAGTAATCGTTTATCACCAATCACAGCCATTGGAGTCGGCGACTTTTCTTTCAATTTGCCTGCTGAAACAGAGATACCTGGCTCCACAGGTTCCGCTTGAAAAAAAAATTCAAACCGTGATTGCGGATTAATGAGAACTAAATCAGCGGCGCTAAAATCAGTTGTCGTGAAAAGGTCAGGTAGTTGCGTCAACCACACAAGCTGTTATTTTGGAGATAAAATAGTAGGGTAAACAAGCTGAACCGCAGAATTTTTACTTTAACGAATTTCTGTTTTATTACAATCACGGTTAAACTAGTCTATACGAGCCAAAACTTTCAGCAGAGCCAATCGGGGTCGATCAAAAGTCAGGATGACTGAATTTTTGGTCGGCACGGAAATTCGTTTGCGGGTATAATACCTACGCAATTCACCACACCTTTTGTATTAATTTCTCTGAATTAGCGAATTTGTTATGTGTACGACCTTGTACACTTCGAAATATGAAAAAGATCAGTTTTTTTGGCCTGACAAAAAAAGCGTATTTAGAAGGGAAACCCACTTGAATGTAGCGGTTCATTTCATTGCTTCCTGCGAACACTGTTTCGGTAATTACGATACTTCCACCTACAATTACATGTATGATAAAACAAACTACATCGATCGCTTTCATATTACTTTAGGAATTTTAATACCACAGTAAAACCTACTAACACCCTAACGCTTGCTTTGTTCCGCAAGATCTGATGAATTGTCGTCTGTGGTTTTCTTATCCAATCAGTTTTTTTGGTGAAAGCAAGCGCTAGCGGAATTCACGAATTGGATAATTGTCGTATCAAGAATTGCGGTTCTTGATACTGTCAGGCAGTTGAATGTCACTAAGCCCGCTACGCTCTGGCAACTCCGCCAAGCACATTACACCACGGGAAAAGAACGTGAGTGTTACACCCGAAAAACAGGCAAAGAGAACCAAAAAAAATCTCAAAGATAAAGAGCAACTAGAATTGATACTCTCGAACTCGACTTGTTTATTCGTGTGGATGCTACTCACCGCATTGCTAGCTGTCTGTGCAATGTATATTGCGATCAGTGTTTCTTATTTAGCAAATACATTGATAAGAATAAATAAATACCTTTTCGACTCGCTCGGCAATTTCTTCTGGCCAATGCGCTTGCTCTGTGCTGTCTTCTGTGTAACCTTTGGCGAAAACAAGGTCGCCTGACCGTGAAAGTTGCGATTGTCCCTGAGGTGACTCGTCGTTATTCGTTGAAGTGTGTATTTCTTGGACGCGTGATTTCGATCCGAGGTTGTCGAGAATGGCCACAAAATCAAGCCGTAAGTTTTCTCCCTTTTCACTCAGATTTTCCTGGGCTAAAATTTCCTCTAAATATACATCTAATCCAGGCAAAGCAATGTTGATCACTGCGAAGTAAAAATTATAATTGATTAACTAAGCTGAGCAACTTAATTGTAGAACTCCTTCAATGAATGGACTTAGACCGCTAAAGACCTACCTACGATTATACACTTTTCACAACAGAAATATATATTTATATAAAAAAAACCAAATGAACGCCCAATGGCGCTTGCGAATCAAGAAAGCCAGCTTGCACGCACGAGGCAGATATATCAACAGGGTTGCAAAAGTAGAAAAATATCACTGATCCGTCAAGACTGGTAAACACTACCTGCAAGTTTGTCTTTCTCAGCAAGGCCTTTAAAGAATTCTTCAGCGTTCATCTTACAGCGAGCATAATCATTCTAAGCTCTATGAAACAAACATTGCTGTCCTCAGCAGGGTCACAATTGAAATAGGAGCCACACATCAAGATGGACATTTGAGTCTCCTGCGGAATGTACACACGACGGACAGTTCGCTTCTCTGTTATGTTACCGGATATCCTCGGCGCCCCAAGCGCTGGGAACAATTGGCTCAAGCATATGACACTATTTAGAGGTGTAGACGTCAGCTCGCTTCCGATAAAAATCCGTGGACTGAAGTGCCAAGCGCCTATATCAAAGTAGCTGGATACTTTTCTATGGCCATTTTTTATTTCCGCAGACAGTAACTAAGTTATCAAATTGCTGATTGATCGAAGTGCGCATGGCAACAGGCAACATACAATGTCACTGTCACAGGGTTGTCAACTTGATTATTTGTCTTTCATTTCATTGGACACAACAACAACAGACTTAGGTTATTAATTACACGGCGCGGATTGAGCTATTATCTAGCATGACAAACTTTTCGATACCAAACAGCCCAATCGAACAGAAAGTAAATAAAGTGTTGCTCCAAATCCTATGAATGCGATTTTCTGCCGTAAGCAAAGCTTTGCGGCACAACAATAGCTAATAAAAAGCACTGTGCATAAGCCAGCGCAAGAATTGCCCATTTCTTGTTCTTTCTGCAGCCATTACACACAAAGCGACGCCGTTTTAGAACAAGTTGCAAAGTAATTTTAATTCTTATTGTAATTTTTTTTGTTAAGGAAGTGAGAATAAAGGTTATGCATTGTTAGCTGCCACTAAGTCAATACTGAGTTATATGGAGCGGAACTGCCGATAACAGGCTCTGCACGTCGCAATGAAATGGAAAGACTCTCTGCATTCGTACTCTTCAACACGTAAAGATGTAAACCATGAATGTGACATGAAGTTTATATGTCGTTGAATTACAGTGGAATTGAGCTCATTACAAAGTTTCAAAGATTAGGGATGTGGCTTGCTCTGACTGCGCTGCGTCAACCGAACTCGATGTTCGCCATCGTATTCATTATGGTCCCATTAGTAACCGAGAAGAAACCGAGAGAAGCCAAATTCCAAAAGATACTCGATCGATGAGTCTTATAACAAACTATGTTGACCGACCAAAAATAATTATGCCGCTTATAAATTTGACTCTAATGACGGAATTATCTCTCTTTGTTCCTCCTACCAACTAGGAAGACCAAATAGAAGATGACATTTGAATAAACAGTGTTAGCCGACTAAGATATATGCGAAAAGTTAAGGGAGCATTATTAACTAATAGCTGCAGTAGTAAGATGAAACAAGCATGTGTCAGATCGGACCGTCGCACCGTCTTTTCGCAAGAAGCTGGGCCATACAAAGGTAGTGCTGCCTTAAATCAAATTTTAAGCGCCCTGTCACCGATAGATAACCTCAAATATTGGCTTGAGTAGATCACTTACCAGTAACAAAGACGCTTGGTTGAAGTAAAAGGTGGTAGTTTGAACAACCCGTTTGGTTGTCAACAGCAGGATGGTAAAATCACTTCAGACATATCACTAAGAAAAACAATTCCCAACAAGACTTGATGACGTCAACGGGTCATGCTTGAATTGAACTTTTTGTTTTTTCGACTTAAGGTATTCACCCGGGATTTTAATTGAAAAGAAAGCATGCTAGTTGACGTAAAGTTTAACTTATTATCTCTTCTGTTTAGTACTGATATGCAAAGCTTGCTTACCGCTAAAGGTTCGAGCTTACTCGGTTGGCAATTGCGAGGGCAATTGACTCTTTTCATTCGTACAAGTGGGCTAAGTGACCGCCGGCTACAGTGTGCTATAACACAAGCCGCAATTCCACATTTGCATGCACTTAGTTCCTAGTTTTGTATCTTTTTTGAAAATTTGTCAACTGGTACTTCTTCGAATTTTATCTAGTCAGGCTCTAAGTAGTGTTTTTCAATTTTTTTTTTTTCTACAATGGAATGAAAGAGAAGGATAGGAAATCATACAGCGACTCCTGTCGTGGAACTAATTTGAAACAGTTAGAGTACAGTATCGAATTAGGTCAACCAAGTGTGGCATACCCGGGGTGGCATACCGGCTAGACTGCGAGCAGTCTCTCTTTTCCTCGAAAATCGGTAGGAAAGAACGCAAACCTAGTGTGCTTGAGCGTGACGTGGGAGTGGCGATGCCGCGAGCCGCTGGTAGCTACCAGCGGTTTGAGGCATCGCCGCTCCAAAGTCACGCTCACAGTCACGTTCGCACGCTTACTTCTTTTGCGTTCTTTCTCACGGATTTTCGAGAAAAAGAGAGACTGCTCGCAGTCTTCATATCGGCATACTCTATTCTTGCCACGCGAAGCGGAGCCTGCTCTAGCATACTCAAGAAATAAACCCAAACAAAAAAGGGTGTGTGCGTGGAATGATGTAAAGTTTCCTTTCGTTGCCTTGACCAACGCCGGTTCGAAGTTCTAACCTGCGATGTATGAGCTCAAGGCACTGGTTTCTCGGCGCAGTCGGAGAAGTATACTGTTACCAATTTAATCTATCGAACAACAAACAAACTGACTCTTTCAACCCAAATTACTAAGGTACTGAGGCGCACCCTAGTTGACTCTTTTATTTCCAGGATTTTTATGCATGCAGAGGACATAGAGAACGTGATTTTGTTTTTTTCCGGAAGCAGGACGTGACATACACGAGTATTGACCAGCCTGGCTCAATTAGTTGAGAGGATGCTAAATGACATTTGTGGACATTTCATGTAAGGCGGAAACAAACTAATTCTTTTTTGTTTGCTGAAAGATTACATCGATTCTAAATCGGTCCATAGACCGAAATTACTGAATGACCTTGACACGTTTTCTGGAATCGCGGTAATTCTTAGGGTCTTACAGCGATCAGGGCCTACGGATATTCATCAAATTTTACATGTGGAGCCGTTGGCTGACATTTTACTTCCAAGAACAGCTAGTTAGCCTAGGAATTGAGTACAGTTCGATCATGCAACGAATGTGTCAGCGTTCTTGTAGCCACGAAAAGTATGACTAGTTATTTTCCGGTCACTTGAATGAGACACAGGAGACACGATGCTTGAATGTCTATTTACCGTGCTCCGTTATGAGGTCACATTTTTTTGGCTTTGTGATTTTTATTTGCTAGGTGGGTCCTAGGTATTTTTCTGAAATTCAAACACAAACACGCACATGTTACTCACAGGCTGCATCTAACGCGGGGCACGGAAAGCCGAGAACAATACAAATTTGAACTTTTTACAGGGATCATGACTACATTAGCGTTGGTATAGTTTACCCCGGCTAATCTAAGACGGGATAACCACAAATGTCTCCGTGACAAGCGCGCCCAGCTATCTTCAAGAATGCTTGTGATTATTTGGCATTTTTCCTTGATACTCAGTTGTTTGCCGTCAACGGGATCAACAACTAAAGTTTGTTACGGAAAAATATGATCGATATTCACGTTAGCTGAGGTAGTAGCATACTGCCTTTTACCGTATGGCTGTCGGTTGGTTTGTGGGGCTGATTTGATAGTTTTCTTAAGTTATCAAGTTTGAGTCTGTTAAGTCCTTTCACATACAGTGCCGTACCCGGGTGTCGGGAGAGAGAAAGACCCTAGCAACTGTAGATACACACTCACTTTTTTCAAATAAACCTCTTTTTGCTGTGCTGGAGCTTACATGTTCCGGGAAAAAAGAACGTTTTCGTCTCTAGCTCTGACAAGAAATTCTACAAGATATGAAACATATGAAAGACCATATATTTGAACTTCGGACAAATATATGAAGATATGATTGATTATTACAGTATACACACAACCTAAGCTGATGTGAAATAAAACTGAGCCGTGAGAAAATTCAGGAAATTTTTTATCATATCTTCATGACAAGAAATTCTGTTATGGACTCTATTTATTATAGGTACCTGTTACATCGTGTGTAATGGCAAGTGCGTGTGTCTGGCCGGACACAACCGTTTGACCGCCTGCCTGACTACATCGAAACATATTTATACATACATGTTGAAAAACAGCTCCTCGAGAAATAAGCCGGCTTTTCCTAACGAACAACAATATAGGATTACGGCAATGCCAAACTGAGTTCCGCATCTTTCGTCGTAGTGATAATTAGGGAGCTTAGATAGTATCACACAAAGAAAAAGTGATACCTGAGGGGTGATTAAACCCTCTGGTTAAACTGAATCGTGATATCCTAGTGAGCAGCAAATAAAAAAATTATCTTTAAGATTACTTAATTAGTAACGTGTTCAAATATACCATGCCCCAAATATCTGCCCCCGTCCTGCACGCAAACGCACCGAACGGAAGAAGCAAATCCAGTTCGAGGAATCCTTCGTAACGTCACGTAGTCGGTGACAAGTTGCCCTATTCCAAGGCTTGCAAGCTGTAGTCTGTTGTGTTTGTTCTACCCATTTGACGAACTCTTGACACCCCCTATCCCCTACCCGTGCCCTGAGCAGTCCAAAGATGGGAGACGAATAGTTAACTGCATCGGTGAAAACCGTTAAAACTACACGCCTCGGCCCGTTAAGTTCCTTTCAGGTCCTTTCAGCCTGAAAGTTGATATGTACTGTAAATCAAAACAGGTAAGGATTACCTCCACTTTTTTTAATCCAAGACTGATGATTTACATATACCTTTCACCACTTTCGTTATCTAAAAGTTTTGATTCCTTGTTATCCCGCCTGGTGTTTGCGCTTTTCACCTAATCTACGATTACCATTTTTTTTTCTCCGTTGCAACTGTCAGTCGCTCCGCTTTGTTGATGAGGTTTTTAAGTTGTTGATGTCGTACAGGTCGTTAGATTTTTACCGGTCAGGTAGACTGATTGACTTACGGACTCGTTAATCAAGAATTATATCAAAGTCAGTCGGAACTTCTCAGGGTATCGCATTTGATACACTTCAAAGAAGCTTCATGTAGGACGTTCCAAAGTCAAGGTTAAACTGGAAAAAATCGAAAATGGATCAGGAAACGTCGAACGGTTTGATTACACTGAATAACACCGGATAGTGTATTTTGCTTGCGTGAAGAAATGCATAATCACTATATTTACTTCCCTTGTAGGTTTGACCAAAAATTCGACACCTTAACTAAGACGATCACGTTTTAACGAGAGGGCAAGCAAAGTCAAGTAACTCCGAAAAGTCAACAACAAGGACTGTTTGTGTCATGATGTCATAGTTTTCCTGGCTCCAAAATCCAAAATCAAATGAAGCTGGGAAAGCCGGGAGGAGCTGGGCCCCGGCCGGAGCTGTTGGGTCGAGTCAGCTGTTGTCAGAACCTTTGGTAAAAACTAAAACTGGACCGTCACCAACTGAGCAAAATTTCCCCACCGTAGGAAAAACGATGGCGATTGTAGATTCGATTCGAATCTAATTGCAATATTTTGGGACTTACAGCCACTGTGGCCTTCTTCGCTAACGAAGCCCGATTTACTCAGATTTAGGCGTTCTTCCGGGCATGTACTCTCCAAAACGAAGTCGGTTACCCCCCATTTTCTTTTTACATTTCTGACATCACTAACTCATCATCGTTCAATGGTAAAATTTTCAGAAAAATATCAATGTTAGAAAATTTTCGCGCGATCGTCTTTAAGTTTACGTTTAAAAACTCCTTGATTTTTACTGAATTTAAGATCTTTATCTAAACGATTCCATATTTTGAAAAATAAAAACGACGAGAAGTCAAAGACTACTGCAAGGCTGAC
>CM042749.1:21176967-21189361 GCA_022496165.2 Catalaphyllia jardinei
GAGTCGAACACTGCAAAGCGCAAAGGAGCGTATTCATTGTGTTGCCACAGACAAAGCACATTGTATCACACATGGTTAGTATTTACATATAATAAATTACATAATTGTGTTAAATTTTTGGACTGTGTATTTTTTCCGAGATTAGTTTTCCCTGCGGGATTGGAAATAACTGCTCTTGCATTTATCTGAGTGGTAATTCCACAGACTTTACAATTCTCTAAGCTCGGTTTGACATGTTTTTTCGGCGTCGTAACTTCGTTCGCCGACATTTTTCCCTGCAGCGTGCTGGAATAATTTTCACGCTAGTTTTTGGATTTCGCGGTGAAACAAACATGTGCGCTACGATTGGTTTAGCGCGAGCATGCGCAGACAAATGATCCTGGACCCTCTCTCCCCGGCGTTGCGTGACAGGAGAGGGGGTCCATAACTGGACTACCAGTAGCCCAGTTTACATTGGCCTCAAATATGGAAAGGGTCTTAAATTCGACCAGTACACGCCACAGTCAAATACAAGCTGGCTACATGTTCACTTAATTCAATTGTGTCACTAGAACAAAGAGATGATTACGAAGTTCATACAAGGCTAAACCACATTGAAGAGTATTATGGTGTTATTTTTTACATATACATGCCCTGCGAAATTTCATTCTTAGAAATGGAAATGAACTCTTCGGATTATAGACAACCGCTGTATCTGGAAAAGCAGCGAAGATTAATTTTACCTATCAGGTAGAGGGGTAGTAGTAATTATATTATTCAGCTAATTCTTTAGTTCTTGCATGACTATGTCAGAGCATTTAGATGACTTGAACTGTCGGTAAAGTTTCACTGACTCCTTACTTCTCGATCTCTTTGCTAGTATTTCAAACGGCCACTTGTTCCGTTGGAACAGGAGTTTGACATTCAACGCGTTGTTTTGAGCGTGGTAACCACGAACTTTAAGTGTATTTAAGATGCGTGAAGTGCACTACCATGAGTTGTACGAGTGTGAAGGTACATCATGGAAAGCGTCCTTTGAAAAAAATCCTGTTTCCAGAGATTCTTGTTATGATGGAATCAAGCCTCTTCCAGGTGTTTAGTTTTTCGCTCGCCGTTTTTTGCACTGCGCCCCAACTAACTCAACGCCTGCAAGAGGCTAGATGAAATCAGACATGGCAGTCAGTAATTGAGAGTTGACGCTGCCTTTGTCTTACGTTCCAGTGAAGGCATTCGGCCAGACTTCCAAACCAGTCGGCTATTTGATTATCACTATTTACACACGGTACAGGGTAGATGGACGTCGTAATATGGATACTGAAAAGTAGAAACATTCAGAGAAAACGTTTTCTTTTGGAAGTTAAAATTGCACCCATTTGAGGGTCGTCTAGTCCCTTACTAGTCCAATTCAATTTCGTCCAGCTTGTCTCGCAACAATGCAAGTTCCGTGAAAAGCAAGCCCTGCAGTGCACATTTGAGAATTTCACGAAGTGCCACTAACACTTGTCTATAAATGGTTGGGTGTAAGAACATTGTATCTTTTTTATGCTTGTGGTGGTGGTCTAACTACAGTTGCATGGTGTTAGAACTATAGCAGCCGAATTCTACATGGAAAAAATAAAGCACATCCTACATTATGTAAACACAGGCCACTGAAAGCCACACATCCTAAAACTAGAAAAGAATAGTACATTTTCTTTAGCACCAAGCAAGTTAGCAGAAATCTGTAATAGGACAGAAATACCTGGGGCTTGAGGTTCGTTAAGTGACTTTTTTACGGGGAAAATGCACACTGAAGTCAGTGGGTTAAGGAAAGTTAATTTTCGGTGGCGTTGCTTCTGAATTTGGACATCAACATTGTAGAGGTAGACGAAATCTTCAAAAATGTGGTGCATTTTGGCAAGTGAGGCTTTACAGTTAGCAGTGCCATTGATTACCTTCATGATCCTTACCTATCTCCCAGGCGAAGTTCTTGACGTTTTCTCCCGTCAAAAGAAGTCCATGCAGAACTCCTGCTACCCGAACTGACTACGATCTAAATCACACATAAAAATCAGCTTTACGATTGTGATACTCAACACATCACTCAAAAAACGTTTAAACAAAAGCAATTCTCCAGACGAATGTTATCGCCACTAAGTTCTTTATATTAATCAAGCTACCTTGACTTCTACTCCAGCAGGAAGGATGATTGGCCTAAACGAGAGGGAGTGCGGACAGACAGGGGTCACTAAGATGGCGGCCACGCTGGGGTGAACCATTGAAGCTCCTGCGGCTACTGCATAAGCTGTACTACCAGTTGGAGTGGAGACGATAAGACCTGGAGTAATCAACAATGTCGGGTTTAAAAAGTACAACGTTATGGATTACGCGCTACGATTGGGGAAGGCTATAAATGGGCGACGATAATGGAGAGGAACATGTAGTCTCACGCAGAACTTTGAAAGAATTTATCAGATAAATGGGAATGCAGCATAAAACAAGTCTAAATAATCAAATGGGATAAGATTACCGCCACTAGCATCCGTTGTACCGACTGGGTGCTCAAAGTGGGCGGCCATACATTTTGCAGCAGTTCTTATTGACAAATTGTCTGTCAAACTATCAAAACAGGGTCCGAAATTAACTTTTTTTGGCAGGCGCAACTGACGACTGAATTTTTTTTTAGTCGCCAGATGGAAAAATGTGGTCGCCAAAATGTAGCGAAAAAAAAAATAGATGAAAATTCTGGTCGCCAATTTTTCTTTCATCAATCAGAACGAAGATAACGCGCTTATAGGGCTGCAATGGTGACTTTTCCGCAGTAAGATTTAATACAAACACGCTGATTATTTATACACCTAGCACTGAAAAACCACGATGATGGAATAAAATGCCGGTCGTATATGCAGTTTGGTGCGACTGGCAAATGTTTCAAGTCAACTTTATACCTTCTCTTGGTTCTTTTCTCTTTGTTCAAACGATCTTTCCTTTCGCGTTCTGTCAAGACGCTCGACGGATCGCCATGTTGATTGCAGCAGGCCACAACCGTGCAAAATTTCTCGTTGTTATATGGCTTGCGTTTTTCCAGCTACAGCGCGCCAATTCATTGGCTAGTTCATGATCACATGGCATATAACAATGAAACTGTTTCCCGCCAAATGCCATGAGTGGGCAACATTGTGAAAACTATGACGTCAAACGGGAAACAGTTCACTGTTACCCGCGAAATGTTGACCGCTGTTGCACGTGATCAGAGGTGGTCGCTGGGATCTCAGCTCATTTTTCAAAATTTGTTTTTGTTTTGTTTTGCTATACAACAAATCACTTCATGACTGGTCCCTTGGGGAACAGTGATTTTTGTTTCCCTCGAATCTCAATGTTTCCCTCGACTTCGTCTCGGGAAACAAAATTCCCTCTTCCCCTCGGGACCAGTGATTAAGTGTTAATTACAGTCCCATGAACCGTCCGCAATACGCACGTCATGGAAAACTGCTGAAAAAAACATGACGGCAAAGCTTCGTACTGATCGTAGCTGTGAAAAGTTGTGGCAAAATTACAATAATAGTAAAATCGGTTTAATACTTCAAAAGCAGCCGAAAAGTAACAAGTAAGTGGACAATTGGCGGGCGGCTTTGAATTTTATTTGAATCGATTTGGCTGAAAATCAGTTTGTGTTTGTATATCTATCGTGGCCTGAAATAGTCAATCGCCCGCTGGCGACCAGTTGTGAGATTCTGGTCGCCAGTGCAAAATTTTTAGTCGCATTGGCGACCAGGCCAGGAAAGCGCAATTTCGGACCCTGCAAAATCATACTTTACACAAAATAATTTACATAATTTTTTTCTCAAGCATCTGAGCGGGCCGGAATCCTAAATCCTTGAATTTGATTGGCTAATCTTACGTACGTGACCGGTCCAGCTTTTAGGATACGGCCAACGGGCCGGATTTTTCTCCCGCTGCCTAAATTTCGCTCCTAAAAGTTAGCGGTAATCGTCAATCTTTTACCTTTTTTACACATCCATCGATGATTAGTCACCGCAAGTTTATTTCTGTACTCTTGAAAATGGCAAGGAGAGTAACTGTAAGTAAATTCAGTTGAGTGTTTTGAAGTTGCGAGAGTTTGCTTGGTTGTTTGTAGCTTGGCGCTGTGATAGCGCCCTGTGTTTCCCTCGCCGTAGAATTTGAGTCAATCTCAGTCAAGTTTACCTTTCTGATCGTTGCTGTATTTTGGAGAATTTCTGTGGAATACACTCGACGAATTTTCTCGCTTTCTGCTATTCAATTTAAGGTAGAAAAGTCTGATTTCAAGTGATGACTGACAGAAATTGTTTTTTGAAGTAAAAATTCAAACTTCGTACGAAATTTCACACCGCAAAAACAATTTTGGAGAACTTAACTGGTGAAATAAATGCAACTAACATAAAGTAGTTCGAAAACTATATGTATCTATCTTTGTCTGCTACACATCTGAATTATTCGCTGGTTGCCAAGACTTTTTACAAGTCGTTAGTAGACAGCGCGCAAGGCGATTCAATGACAAGAGTTGCGTAAACAAAGCCATTAGTAATCTGTAAAACCAAATCACTGCAGGAAAAAAAGAAACATGTTATTTACCGGGCTAGGTCGGTCTTGTTCTTCGGCCTCGGACCGTTCTGAAGACCTCGGGCACAGCTTTTTCCCATACGGACCTCCCACCTGGTAAATAACATATTCATTTTGCCGCGACCAAACGCCAATTTTCTGAACACGCCAGTTGTTTATTGCATTTGGTTCAGTAATGGAACCTATCTGGTAGTGACCGACCAAATTTTAACATTGTCTACACTCTTATTGACCCGCCGACAGACCGTATATCTCGACCAATAATTGCTCGAGAGTTCTCAATTATGGAAATATACTTTCCCAACTTAATTTGCTCTTTAATTAATGATTCGTCGAGCACACCCACCATCTCCTTGCACAGATGTGATGTGATGATCATTGCAATATATTTCCAAGTTTGTAAGATACGAGGACGGACCACGGTCAACAACTACCTCGTTCAAAACCTGTTGAATAACACAATATGCAACAAATACGTCAACGATTTACACCCACCACAAAACAAAGTTTCCCAAACTCTACTGATAACTTTGTCAAACAATCCTAACGTTGTGTAACTTAAAAAAAAAAGTGATTGATTTTGCAGTGTTCTGGTACAACAGGCTATTGAGTACACCCGCGTCAAAGTCTTGGGATAGCACCGCTAACCAGCAAATGGTAGTTATCTTCACCTCCCACTTCCTTCCCACCCCCAAAGCAGTGTTGATTTCTATTCATCCAGCTACACGGCATTTTATTACGAAGAAAGTCTAAAGAGACTGAAATTGAGCACAAATGGATTTGTCCATTATGTGGTAACATTTCTTTGGAGTGTCCTTGGAAATCTTGTCTCGTATTGTAGTACTTCGTATGCAGTTGTTAAGAAAACAACAACAACAACAACAAACATTGTCAAGCGCCCGTCATGAAAAGTTTAGGGAATGAAAGTAGACGAGGAACATTGCGTTTAGCGTCTCCTCGCTATTTTTGTCTCTTAGAGATTTAAGATGGTAAACTACTTCAGCACAATAGCATTACCAGAGAGCCTTGCAACAGCGTAGCACGACTGAGCGAATATAGTAAAGAAAGATTAACTGACCAGATAACGTGACTTCTTAGTTTTGCTTTTGTCATCCTTATCACGCTGAAGAAAGTCACACTGAAGTCTACTCCTTAAGGTCAAGCAGGCGTGACCTGTGAATGGTGTAAAAAAAAATTATCAAGCAAAATAAGGAACCCGAGTCCTGGGCGTCAGGCTTACATTTTTCCTCATTAGCACACGACTTTGCATAGAAAGGGAATCATGTTACATACGAAATTACTCCAAACAAGTCAAAAGCTTGTCACACTTACGTAAAATGGTTCAGCTCGTCTTTGTACTTATCACGAAATCGAGCCCAAATGCAAAGAGTGTCTGCGTGGAAGACAACCAATGTCCTCACTTTGTTGATGTTTCTCTAACTCCGCAAACTGTTGTTGTCAGGGTTTTTTCGAGTTAAAGGTGATTCCGTACTCTCCCAATGACTTGTAAATCGCAAATAACTTTTTGAACGTTTCAAAACGTACACCTGTAATTTTCCTTTGTACGTCAGCTATATTTTTAAGATACAACAAACCAAACTCACCTTCTAAAATGTTTGTTACTTTTTCTCGGAAATCTTGAAACCTGAACGACGTTAAGAATCCTAAAGAACCGAGATGGAATGCCATGACGGGAGGGCAACTAAACTGTGGAGGAAAAATGTACAACTTCAAGTACGGTGGTCGTACGGTGCAGCGTATTTGCAGTCCGTGGACACGTCGTCTGAAAAGTGTGAAATGTCCAATCAGGAATGCACCCTTCTCCGTCTCTCGCCAACTACAGAGTAACTGTGATTGGCCATTTCGAAGAGATCTTATAATTATCAATCGTTAGTCACTAAACAACAGAATTTTGGTCTTGATTACTTTGATTAAAAAAAACGCTGCAGCGAGAAGGAACGACTAGAATCACAACATATTACAGTGGAATGAACAACCAACCTTCAAATCAAGAGTTAGGTCTCCCCTTAAAATTATCTTTTCATACTAATATTTATAAATTCCTGCAATTTGCGTACTTCCATTGACTGGTTATTTGGTTAAATTCACATGTACCCACGCAAGAAAACTTCAAACGTAAATTCCAGGCCTCGCGAGAAGCACACGTGTTTTAGTTCACACTTTTTTCTTTGCCCTTATTTTTGACTTGTTAGGAGAGTTTTGTTTTCCTTTGAATCTCGATGATGTTGGGTCAACACCTGGGAATAGCTTAACAATCTTTCACTCGTTCGTCCAGTTTTCCTGGCTGGTTCCACATATGACCAATAAAATCAACAACAAGAAACAAAATGCTTACCTGAAACAGAGACGACGCATGCAAAAGCGTACCGTCCCCTCCCATGCAGACGATCAAGTCAATTTTGTCATCAAGCTGCTCGCCTTTACGAATTTAAAGACAACAAGAAAAATTAAACTCCGACAATCTTGTTATCACTTTTTGGCTAAGCTAAATCTGTGGTCTTTGAGATTGTTGGGTTGCGGGTACTAGCGGGGTAATCAATATGGAATCTGTTATGTTCTAGTGAGAATATTCCGAGAATATTGGCGTTAACTATTCATGCCTTTGAACTTTCACATTCTAGAACTATTATATAAAACGATTTTAATTTTGTTTTCCATAAAAAAATAATTCACCTTCTTTGAAAATACAAATCTGTGACCTGACTGCTGTAAACTTTTCATCCTTGAGCACCGTAGGGTCATCAACAGCTGATGATTCCGCGTAAATCACCATTTTTCTCTCCTGCAAAATGACAGAAATGTCCCAGGTTAATTTGTAATTAAGCAATAGACCGCAAGTTTCTGTGGGTTATAAAAGCTGATAAACCACGCGGGATGTTGGTAGAACACGAGAAGAATTTGTAAACTACGAGCCGCAGGCGAGTGGTTTACGAATTCTTCGAGAGTTCAACCAACATCCCAGGTGGTTTATCAGCCTATAACCCATAGAAAACTTGTGGTCTATTGCTTCTATATAATAATTCAGAAGACGCGCGATTTTTCCGTGGGTTTACCGGCACAATAACCCACAGCTGATTGACCAATCAGAGCGCGCGCATTGATTTGGTTATATAAAACTCGATAGAAACACGATACATGTTTTCTACTTCTTAATTATATAAAACCCAAGTTATTCTGGCATTTTGATCGGTTCTCGCCTATGATCTATTAGAGGACAGATGCAAGATTGACGTCATCATTACAAAGTTTTTCCCTGTGCCGTTTTAAAATGGTGGAAAGTTTTGAGAATTAGGATAACATTTTACGTGACTGGGCAAAAGATAAGATACAAAAAAGTCTTGCCGAGGCATTGAACAGGTTTGAGAAGCCAGAAAACGAAAGATTAAGCCGTTTCTTTTAGAAAATGATACAGAAATAATTTTCTAGCAGCCTAAGTTAGCAGTCGAGCGAGGCTAAACCACGTACAAACTTGGTCTTGGTAAGCTTACAACCATTGCTCTATCTCGAATTGAACAAACCCAATAAATGAAATGTTTCTGAGATTAATATATTTAAAAAATTCAACTTTTCCCAGTGTCAAAACAACTGTTGTCAGGAATAAAACATCAGAACATCACTTCTTAAAATTGGTAAAATAAAATACATAACCTTGCTTTCCGATGCGAATGTTCCTGTCCGTTTCAGGGCACAGCAGCGAGCTAAGTATAGCTAACCACAGCTCACGGTCAACAGTATCGCAGCTAAAATGTGTCTCCGACAGCTAACGGGCGCCCGGGAGCCTGGGGCGCCTAAGTTACGAGTCCGGGCGACTAAAGTTTTCTTCAAGGAGCCCGAGTGGGAGCCTAAACATGGAGTTTTCATTCCCATCTAATCTGTCCGGCGACCTCAATCTTCTCAAGAAATCGATCAAAAAATCATTCACACAATAAATTAAACAGAAAACAACTGCCACTCTGGTCCTGTTTTGCTTTTATTACGAGGAATGTGGTAAGAACATCAGTGACACACTCGACTTCGCCTCGTGTGCCACTTTTTTGTTCTTACCACATTTTGACGTCATCTGTGATCTATTACTGAACAGACGCACGGCAACATGGAATCTTTTTGTTAAATAGAAACACGAGCGAAGGTTTGGGAGAACGAGAAATGCTGTGAAAACACGAGCCGCAGGCGAGTGTTTCCACAGCTTTTTCGAGTTCTCCGAAACTTTCACGAGTGTTTCTATAACTAGATAGAAACAAGGAGTACATGTTTCCTATTTCTTTTAGCAAACAGCGCGACGAACTTGTTAACTTTGATTATCAAAATGTAAATTCTCTTTGCTCGCGCAATCACTACGTCAACAGCGCGCGCAAGTTGTGTCTCCATCGAGTTATACAAACACGATTTTTAACCAATCAGCGCGCATATTTTCTTAGGACTGTTTTCTAAACAAATTTTATGGGCGGGTTAAGGCTAAATCCAAAACAGGGCTAGTCTAGTGTTGTTGTAACTGCTGAATGTGCCTAAATCTGAAGTTTAGGGCCGAATTGTAGGAAGGCCGGTTAACGATACTGAAAGACGCAATCCAATAGGGGATCGAGTAATTTTGGTTTTCCGTGGACAAACACCAAGTATCAAAATAATCTTAAGTATATTAAATACCTTTATGCATTTTCTTAAAAGCTAAAGATATAAATGATAGCCTGAAATAGCACCAAAGACAATTTCCCATGGGTAAAATTTCAATAACAATTTCATTTCACCAGTACTTTCAACTGTTTCTTATGAACTTCAAAATTTGTTTTAGGCAGTTGGTGTTGTTAGAAATGATTTCTTTTGAGAAGATATATAGTCGCACAGCGCTTTGCTGTTGGTACAAAGTTTTTGTCAGTCCACTACTTACTCAAACTTCGGGTGGACTCCTTATTTTTTTTTCTTTTATACAAAATGTTTTTCACTGCTTATGCTTTGTTTAGTTTGAGATCACTTAAACTCAAAACTAAAGGACAAATAATATAAATGAAAACTCCACCGAAGAGTTAAAAACTGAAATCACACTTTCAAACTATTGTCGTGATATTGATTTCTTTTCATAAAAGGGTTTCGTACTATATGTACGAAAATATTTTCATGATTTTCTTTTTTACTTTGTTTTTTTTTTCAACCCAAAAAAAGGAAAGGGACACTGATATCACTTTAAAATAACTCAGACATGCAGGAAACACGATTTACCTCGATCAGCCATCGCGTGAGTTCTTTGAAGCACCTAGCAACTTCCTGGTCCGAGAGTTTCTTTATTACTAAGACATTGAGAGCTGGTTTGGCCCAGGCCAAGAAATGTTCTGAGGGATCTACATGGCTGCTATAAGAACAAAGAAAAGAAAAGAAAATCATATGAAACTCTATCAAAGCTAGTGCTATCCGAGTGCATCGTCGTGGTGATTTAACTTCGGTTTATCCTTGTTCTTGTGCATTTATCGTTCAATATTGACACCACTCAAAAAGGCGGAACCTTGTGAGATCCGTTGTCTTTTGCTGCCGATAAAAAGGATCTTTAGTTACATTTCTTACGAGGAAACAATGTGCTCCAGTTTTATTTGCTTACTATCTTTTTTTTTCATCTACTTATATTTTGTAGTCTATGACACGAAAGACTTCGAAGAAAGCCTTCGCAAGGTCCAATATAATCATTACAAATATTGATCTATCACTAAGAAATAGAAAACTGCTGGATTGATGCCTCAGGAGTTTAAAAACAATCCATAACCAAGGGTTTATTTCGTATCCTCTGGTACCCAAAGGAGCAAAACGAGAACTAACAACATCTTAACATGTTACAAAACTTCTATACATCCTAAAAACAAATCAACTAATAGGGCGAGTAAATCTCACGGACGACTACATCTAATGTATCTCATTGTTGTTTTTTTGTAATTCTGAGAAAAGAAAAGAATATCTAAGGAAATGACGTGGAGTTATACAAGACTATTGCCAGTTGAGGACCCCTTCACCGAACACGACCGGGGTTTTTTGGTCAGCGCAAAGAGCCATAATCGTACGTCTAATACCTAAGTCTAATAATTGAATAAACCCGTTGCAGTTCTCGACGGAGAAGGGCAAAACGTTTACCAGCTGTAAAGCCACTAGGCATCCCCACTTTAAAATGACACAAGTTTGACACTGTGTGGAACCAACTTACTTTCTAAGCTGACAGTTCCCAGTTGTACTCAAGTGAGTGTAGTGTGTGAACAAGCTGTGCAGTGCATGAGTTGGCACGTTTTCCGCCACTACACCTCACTAAGTAGTGTGTTCACGGGCCAAGAGAGTAACGGTGGCGATATTGCAAAAGGTACGATGTCTTCAGACTGAGCACATCAAAGGAAATTCAAAAGAAATTGCATTTCGCGCAGATCTTTCTTTTCCCCAACAATAGTTGCGGACAATAATAGCAAATAGTTTTGTAACAAAATCTGGGTCATGAAGCAAGATTGTAAAGGCCGTACGTTCCAGACAACCGCTCCTTCCACACGGTTGAAAGTTTGACTGGTTGGTACGTGTTACCAAACATCAGCCTCACAGAAATTATAGTTATTATTGTAGAGATTTTTTTGGCAAATTGTTTTAACGATTTTGTTATTTCCATAATAGCTGCCGGTCAAGTTGCACTAAGAAGTAAATTTAGAGCCGTCATGTCCACAACCAAAGTTGTTGTTTTCCGTTCAACTGTTTGAAAAAGTTCAATTACAAATGAATAAAACTATTTACCACTGTGAGTATGTCTCCTGCAAGTTTTTGTGATTCAGATCTCGTGGAGGGAACTCAAACTTGCTACTTGGTTTCATGCAAGAATGAACACATCTCCATCTACAGCCAGAGTGTTCGTGTTTCTTGCAACATTTCCTTCCAGAATGTATCTTAACACATGAGCGAGGCAACAGGCAAAAACGATTCGATGGTGGAGATTCCATAACCAAGAAGTTTGAAGCTATTCAGAGACTCTTAAATGCCAAATCCTTACAATCCTTCCTTTTGAAAGAGGGAATCGCTGTTAACAGGAACTACACCAACACGTATTTCCTTTACGTAGCCTGTGTCGACTCGTGCTACAACAGAACTGCGCTGAAGGTTGGTGGCCGATAACATACTGTTTATGAAACTCCATCCAAAGGTTGTGTCCAATATTGAAATCAATAAACGTTAATGCTCTGGGGAGTACATTGTTATGTATATTCCAAATAAATCGATCAGCGTAAATATTAATGTTCGTTGAAGTGCGAAGCTGACGCGCAAAAATTATAAATATATCCAAAGTAAATTTTTTTGGACTGATTCGATAAGACAAAACTTGACTTCATTCCAGTGTGTATTACATTCATCACTATGTATACCGAGTAAACTAAAAAATGGCAAAAATTCTACGATAACAATTACAGAACATAGCGCGATAAACTACATGACTAGACTGTTTCACTGTTTTGAATACATGAGGCTTTGTTTATCCATCGACATATGGCACTGTCCATGACCAATTTCGAAGTTTGAGTCGGTGTAGGCAAAAAAAACTATTTCCTGCCGCAAATTAGTTATTTTCCTGCAAAGCTCTCAGGTATTCTAAACTTACACTGTCGCCTTTTCTTCGTAAGATACCAAGAGGCATACTCAGAACTTGAAGACATTGTAATACATTTACTTACATGTACATATAATGCATAACTTAAATTTCTACAGCATATAATACGATGGAAAATCTACTTCTCAAAAAAAGCGAGGAGTTAATACAGTAGAACCCCCACAAACAGTCACCTTGTTGGAATTGGGAGGTGGCCGGTTG
>CM042749.1:21213346-21245846 GCA_022496165.2 Catalaphyllia jardinei
GTCGGTCGGTCGGTCGGTCGGTCGGTCGGTCGGTCGGTCGGTCGGTCAGTCAGTCAGTCAGTCAGTCAAATAGTCAGACTGCTGTCACTAATGCAGTCACAGTCACAGTGTCAGTCAATCAGTTGGTCAGTCAGTCTTCGATTTATTCTGATTTTTGATTTTGCTTCTGACACTTCGTCGTCTTTGAACTATACTGATAGTCCATTCATTACGACAAGTTTGGTATATATCTGAGGTATAAAAGGACATTCATTTTTTGTCATTCTTTCAGGGAGGTTTTAGAACAAGAGATGAGATGTGCTTGGCTTTTCTTATGTACTATCCGCAAGCAAATTTGAAAAAATACTCTAGTAGAGATCAAGTCGCATTTGCAAGTGTTGACTTGAAACATTTCTGTTAAAAAAAACCGGTTGCATTAATGTGGACACATATATTCCGTCTGGGTTGTATGTGAAATTATTTTCTTTTCTCTTATTTCAGACAGAAAATCATTATATAAGAATTATGGACTAGAAATTATACCCGTACGCTCACATATTAACTTAGGCATTAAGAGCTGTTGAAAATATTGTAAGTCACAAAATGCCTAAAATTAATGTTACTCACAACTTCGTGCCACCCCTCCTGCTTAAGCACAATGTTTATAATCACTTCCACCAAGAGATTGATTGTTGGTCAGACAGAAAATGTTTCAAACTTTTCAGTTTCAGGGCTTCGGTCATTCCTATAATGATAACTGGTTGTTACGTCATACTGTTCAATTAAAATTGTATACTTCAGTGTTCAGTTGTTCAAAACAAGCCAATTCTGGCTTGGTTGTTCAAAAGACGGTTAGTTTCTGATCTCGGATGAATTTTTTTTTTGTCAACACGCACAGTAGTTGTTGGGCGCTAGGCCGCTAACGGCTCCTCGGGTCAGAATACAGGGTTAAATGTGCGTATACTCGCATCGTGGGTTTAAGCCCTCACCTCGGGTTAAGTGAAGGAAATTCAATCGAAATGAAGAGCTTGAAACAAATTTGGAAGATTCACTGCCCACCTGTTTCGCCTCAAACTTGGTTTTTGTGTTGGTTTGAATTACTTTTGTTAAGTCGCCTAAAAGATCCATTTTGATTATTTAAGAACTGAGGAAACGTGTACCGTGTTTCTATCGGGTGCTAGTATAAATCTACATGCGTTTTATCACGAAAGCCGTTCTCAGATTAGCTACGCTACTCACTATCTATTTAACAAATAAATTCCATGTTGCCGTGCATCTGTTCAGTAATAGATCACAGATGACGTCAAAATGTGGTATAAGAACAAAAAAGTGGTACAAGGGGCGAAAGCCGTGTGCCACTGACTATTTAAACAGTAGAGTGTTTCTGTCGAGGAGCTATGGACTCATAGTTGCCCCGCGGAAATTTGATGTTCTTAAAACAAATATTTTCCCGAGAAGTGAAGCTTCGAGAGCAAATATAAGAGTTTTAAGAACATCAAATCTCCAAGGGGCAACTATAAGACCGATATTTCCGAGACATAAACACTCTATTGTCTTTATTGTTTACCACTAGATTTTCTTTCGCGCGCTAATTCAAAAATCAATTAGACTTAATTGAATTATTTTCAACTTTTTGAGATGAAAACCGTGAAAACCAAATGAAAAATTCGAAAAAGAAAACAGACAAAACCCCCTTTATACAATTTCAATTGTTTATTTTCTACAAACCCGCTTGTTCACAGAAAACTTTTCACGGACGAGTACTATCCATCCGGGTATTTTCCGCGGACGGGCACTTTGGGCTGATAGTAACTAGGGAGCTTAAGCAAACCACGACGACGACGGCAACGAGAACGTCACTAAACAAAAGGTTTAATGAGTAGAACAATAGCTGTGCACGTGCGTTATAAATCTTTGTACATTTCTTTGTCGTCCGTGCAAAACACGAACGTGAAATGACCAAGTTCTGCGTCGTCTACAGAACGTGGACGACGGCGGCTAATTTTTCGTATTTCCATTTGGAATTGAACGCCGCCGTTGCATATTTAGCTTAAGCACACTTTTAGAGCCATTGACGAACCTAAGAGATCTAGACAATCGCGAATTTCTTTGGTAAAATATAAATTCATTTTTTACTTGGCGTCGTACTCGGCGCCGTCGTCGTCGTTGCTTAAGCTCCCTAGTGTTTCTCCGCGGATGAACACCACCGCGTCACATGATCAATTTAAACCAATAAGAATTGGAGAAAATTTAGTTGTGAATTAGAACATTCCATAGTGCCGGTCTGCGAGAAATACCAGGACAGATGAATAGAACTTGTCCGTGAAAATGTTTCTGTCAACATGCGGGTTTGTAGAAAATAAACAATTGAAATTGTCTTAGCAGGGTTTTATCTGTTTTCTTTCTCAAATTTTACATTTGGCGTTTACTACTTTTATCTCAAAAAGTTGAAAATAATTTAACTGATTTTTGAACTAGCGCGTTGAAGAAAATTTAGTGGTCAATAATAAAGACAATAGAGTGTTTAAAGCATATTTACCTTCGAAGCTTCGCTTCTCGGGCAAATATTTCTTTTAAGAACATTGAATTTTCGCGGGGCGACTATCAGTCGACAGTTCCTCTACAGAAACACTTTATTGTCTAAATAAAAATCTCGAACTCACAATCTAAATGTTTAAAAGAAACACGATTTTAACCAATCAGCGCGCGTATTTCCCAAGTACTGCTTTATAACAAACATTTCGGTCCGCCTTCTACGTCATTAACATTAATTTCCCTACGTAAAACAACTTGTCTATTATTTTTTTAACTTACTAGATTTTAATAGATTTTAATAGATTCCACGTTTGGACTGAACAGGCAAAGCTGTTGTTAAGATAATTTATGTCATTCCACGTTTGGAGTGAACTGACAGAGCTGTTGTTAAGATAATTTATGCCATTTCTCTTTTAGACTGAACAGACAAAGCTGTTGTTAAGATAATTTATGTCATTTCTCGTTTGGACTGAACAGACAAAGCTGGTGTCAAGTTAATTTATGTCATTCCTCGTTTCAGGAAGGGCGGCGCTAATTTTCTTAACATCACGCCAGAAACATGGAGTGACCAGATGACAGAGGACCTTCGACAAGCCTACAAGAACGAAAACACTAAAATAGATGTTAATTGCCAGGGATATAACAACCAACAAGTCCTGGTGAGTTTCATATACTTCATTGAATGCTTTGTCCTTTAAAAGTGGAGAATAATTTTTCGTCAAGATGTCACAAAACAAAGGGTTTGAAGTTCTTCCACATTTAACCAGCCGGGTGCAGAGTCCCAGGTGCTGGGTGATAGGTCCGGGTGCAGAGAGGACGGAATTTCATATGATATTAAACTGTCCACAGAACGTGGTGTTTTCATAACAGCCACGTTGTGACAAGCGTTAAAACAAAATAATAATAAATAATAATAATAATAATAATAATAATTAGAATATTTACCTCCTTTTCAAGATTTTTTGATCATTTTTTTCATGATCTCTGTGCTTTCAGGACGGCGGTAGTCATTCAAAACCGAAAATCGTTTATCCATTCAAGCGTGACAATGGTCCTTGTGTTCGTAAAATTCACAACGAATTCGAATTTGAACCCGAGTAGAATGGCTGTGACGTCAGTTCCAATATAATTATGGCTTTACCAACAGCTCTTATCACAGCACTTTACAGAATGCTCTGATGAAGTTGACTTCGATTACAAACCGGACGGCTTGAAGCATTGTAATGTTCCTACCCACAACAGAACTGAAACTGGATGAGGTAGATGTACAGAGGAAGCCAAGATTGAACTCTATGTTTTTGGACATTCCGTAGAAGTAGCAACCGATAGAATTAATTATGTTGTGAATTAAAATCAGTGTACCTCATATTTTTTTTTGAAGCATTTCAGTGTCCCATTTTTCAAAACTGCGCGCGCTACGAAAAAGATTTGAAGGAGAATAAACACAATAGCCTCCATTTGGGGCCAAAATATGCTCGAATATTTGTCCTTGAACATATCTGTTCCTCGTAGCTCACAGTACGATCTCGGAAAACTGTTCGCTTCTCAGGACAGATAATGCCCGCGGACAAATATCCTAGCACATTTTGGCCCCAAATGGAGCCATTGTTTATATATTCTTATTCTCGGTAGTGGACTGGACCTAGCTTGGAATATGAATGGGGGCTCATGCGGGGGAATATCATTAAAAAGAGATTAATGTCATTTGCATTTCAAAAGACTCCCCACGTTAGCCTCATTTGCAAGCTATTTCCAGTTCCATACCTCTCTTTGACCACATACACAAAACAAGGGTTTTATCTTCCAATGATCATTTTCTTTGGACTTTTCGAACCTCACCATAACTTCCACCTTCCCAGGGATATATGTAATTAGCCACTGTAAAAAGGTGACCGTTATGGCGAGATAAGGCTATACAGTGGATCTCCTGTTTGAGGACACCCACTTAATAGCGACAATTTTGGTTATCTCCGGAAAGGCTAACATTAGCCGGCTTAATAAAGACACCCGGCCCATTAACCCGAGGGGATTATGGGCAAAAGCAGCAAAAATGGAAAAGTTTAAAAATGCTGACGACAAGTCAAGTAATTCATATATACATGTAGTTGATGGCAAGCGTTCCAGTGTAACAAATGATGTTAACGTATCTGTTTACCTTTAAGGTGTGGACAAACTGGTAGGCGATACGCAAATGAGCGCCGTGTTCGTGTAGACGAAGTGTTACATATGTTTATATAGTTAGATGTCAACGTATTCCAAGTCTGTCAACTAAACATCGAAACAAAACGCAACGACGACAACATCATGACCCATAACCTTTGTATATTACTTCGAAACCAACACAAATAAAATCTACGCTGGATAATCGACTGTCTTTCAGTATATTATATCGATTTATTGTTTAGCCTTTTCATTACATGTAACAAATCAGTTTAAGCTTTCTTTATCCTAATGGTAGTGCGAGCTGAGTACTTCATGTAGCCTAACCTGAAACAAATAACGTGCACAAAACAGAATTAGAAATATAAAGTATATTCTTTTGGAGACTTCGTTTTTGCCTTTGATTTTTATTTGATTTGCTTTTGTCTAAATGTTTGACACGTATAGTCACGGAGTCATATCATCACATAAAGTGTTCAATACCGAAGTGATGAGGAATTTCCTAGCGATAGGAATTTCACTAGCGATAAAACCAGAAACAAAGAATATATCACTGTGAAGTTTATAAAATGTAGAATCCGGACAAATGATTATTTCAAAGATTTGGTGTTAATGGTAAGCGTGCGCAAAACTGACGATGTTTGCTAAACTGAACAGCCTGGTTTCGTGTTATCACGCACGTCCAAACAAACCACTCGGTGTCAATCAACAGGTGGTGAACTAGCCTGCGTAGCTTGGCGGTGTAAGCAGTTTTAACGCGAGCGCACAAAGCGGCGTAGCCCCGAAAACAAGCGGCGAAGCCTTGAGGAACCTTTCTCTGTTGTCTCTCTCCCAGGCTCCACGCGGCTTTGACGCTCCTTGTCGCGGCTTCCTTCCTTTTCTAACGCCTTCAAATTGCTTAAAACCCGCCAAGATACGAAGGCTAGTGATGAACCACAAAAGGTGTTAGGCTTTTTCGATATTCTAATTGCTTGCTGAGGAAATCTATTTTGAACGTAGCAAAAAGAATATCTGCCGATCTTCGTTACGTAAGAGGGCGTAAAAGCAGGAGAATTTTTTAATTGAAAAATTTTTAAAAACTCCTCACAATTTTGCTAGCCCATCATCTCCTGATTGATAATGGCCAGTCAGTCGGGATTTCCGCAGTAACAAAAAGGCTTGGTAATTCAGTTCAGCAGTTTAGCAAATACGGTCATTTTTGCGTTTAAAGGCTTGCGCGTGCCTATCAAAACCAAAATAGCAAATTAATAATATTGTTATTTTCGGATTTTACAGCTTATTAGCTTTCCAATGATATATAGTTTAATGTGGTTTTCTTTAAAGCAGCGTGTAAAAAAGAATTTTCCGAAAGGCACTCTGAACAGTAATGTTAATAAAATCATCATCATAGCTAGCCGCTTTTTTTGTTTTTAATTAGTCAAAGGGTATCTTATGATGACAGTGTATTCTCGCATCTGTAGCGCAGTAAAAACTAAACGACAGTTACCGGCTGGTCCATGGTCGTTTTCTAATATTATTAAAAGCAATAATTTTTTTAATATATTAATATCTTACATATTCTGCAGGTTGCTCTGCAGTACTTTTTCATCATTTTGTGTTTGCAGCTATAGTAGAACAGCTCATAGTTTCTACACGTTCTTCGACTCTTACGATCCACGCATCGTCTACGCTTCCCCCTGTCGTTCATAACTGTTAAGAAATCTAGGAAATGAAGAAAAAGGGGCGGTCAGAATGAGTGCAGAAAATTGAAATTAAATTGCATGTAGATTGTTAAAGAGTAGTCAAATGATTATTCACGTGTAATTTAAAATAAGTAACTACTCATAAATTTTAGACTCGCCCTATTCACTCGTGCAATATTTTTTAGGCTTTGGAAAATTGACTTGTACTTATTTATTCCAAATCATCTGATTGCCTTTACAAAATAAAAAGAACGCTTTTTTGGAATTGCGTTGATAAGTGCGTTTGATATGGACCTTATTCCGGAATAATGACAAATTGCTATTCCAAAGGTGGTTCCATCTTTAATGATTTTAGTCCTGTTAGTAATTATGGTGCGGGTCATCGTCACGGTGGAGTTTGTTTGCGCAGGTGTATACTGGTGTTCATAACTTCATGTTATCTCAGTAACCTACGTACAAGGTTTCCATTAGGAACCCTTGTAATCTGAGAACACGATGGTCCGTTGTTAGGGCTTTTCCTCCCGGAAGGTTCCTAAATTTCATTTGTCTCACAGAGGAGAGGTTTATATTTTCAATGAAGCAAGACATTAGAACATCTTAAATGTAGGAAAATTTTCTTTATACTTTTACCACTGTAAAGGTATTTTTTACTTTTCTTGAAAGTATGATGACGTAAAGGATACTTATTTTTAGAAACAACAAAAAAAATTTGAAAAGCATCGTTCAAAACAGTACAGGCATTTTTGTCATAGAGAAGCAATATTTACAGTGAAAACCCCATCTCGATCACATGAAACGGCGTAGAGTTACAGGTAATTAAAGAAATTCAAATTTCCCGTCACATGACCATATATGGTCAAAATTAAGGGGGTTTAAACGCAAAAGCAATGAATGAATTCGAAACGGAGAAAAGACAAATGTACATAAAACCAAAATTGTAGTTTTTTTTATTACGCATATGTGGTGCTATGACGCATACTTCGTCATGAATACGTCATTATGACGTCACGATGACGTAATTCGTGACGAAATACGCGTCATAGCACCACATATGCGAAATCAAAAAAACTACAATTTTGATTTTATGTAGATTAGTCTTTTCTCCGTTGCAAATACATTCATTGTTTTCGCGTTCAAATTCCCCTAAAGTTTGACCATATATGGTCATGAGGCGGGAAATTTATATTTCTTTAATTACTTTTAACTTTGCCCCTTTTTGACCAATTGAGATGGGGTTTTCACCCCAAATCATAGAATTCTATGCAGAAAACTATTATCGAATTTTTGTTACATGTTTCCAGGATTTTCTTTCGGATGCTAAATTTTGACGTCATATATGATGTCACAATAGCAGTCACATGGGATGAAATAAACACCTATAAATAGGTAATTAATCAACCTACTTGCCTGCCAAGTTTCGTTACATTCGATGCATTCTACTTCTGGCTACGGCCTAGAACTCTTAGTTTTAATAGCCATTACTAATATTTAATATTGGAAAACGTTAACAAAACAGACTTCAAAGCTGCATTTTAAACTATTCTAATTAAATAGGAATTAAAGTGCCCCTAACCCCGAAAATATTTTTCGCTAAAATGAATCTTTGCACCTGTCGAAACGCATTCCGGCCATTTTTTTCTTTCTTCCATCAAATCCTACCATTTTATAGGCTTCAAAACTTGCAAAAACCAAGCATCTTTTGTTCACGACCGAGTCAGAAGGGGAGCGGGTCTATTGCTGATTTGACGTCACAAACTGATTTACATTGCAATAACTCTTTGTAAACATGCATGCAAAGTAGATTGTGACGTCAAATCAGGAGTAAACCCACTCCCTGACTCGGTCGTGAACAAAAGATGCTTGTTTTTTTTTGCATGTTTTAAAGCCTACAAAAAGGCAAGATTTGTTAGAAAATGGAAAAAAAATGGTTGCATTGCGTTTCCAACAGGTGCAAAGATTGGTTTTAGCGAAAAATTATTTTAGATTGAGGGGCACTTTAAGACTAAGAAAAAAGTCAAAGAATTAGCTGTATACGAGCACACCTAGCAAAACTTAAGACGTGCAGCAGCAACAGCAGTCACATTAAGGAGTTTAGCAATAACGATGGCAATGGCGGAGGCGACGCCTTGTAAAAATGAATTTATATTTTACTTCGAATGTCGCATCTTTGTAAATCTTTTCAGTACGCCTATCGGTCTAACAACTTGATCAGGCTAAACATGCACCGACAGTATTCAATTCCAAAAGAAGACACCAAAAAGAAGCCATTGCGGTTCACGCTCTCCAAAGTACATAGAACTTAGTTATTTCACGTTGCTGTTTTGCAGAGGACGGCTAGGGAAAACATACAACTGAATTAAGATTCAAAACACACGTGCATAGCTATTGTTTTCTTTATTAAACCTTTTGTTGGGAGACGTCCTCGTCGTTGTCGGCGTCGTGGTTTGCTAAAACTCCCTATTATTAACACTCAAGGAGTTAGGGGGACGGGTTTTTAACAACGTTTTGTACTTGGGGCTCCGCCCTGACTCTAACCTCTTACCCTTTAACGATACTATTTGGACAGAGAAGTTACTCCTTTTGAACATGTTTTACTGAAAAAAGAACCCCTTTCACATACCTACTTGAGAACACTGCAATCAAGTGTACTGGAAAAGGAAGTCTCCTTGTTAGTTTTATGTGGTGTTTAATAAATTAACTGGTACAGCGATAAGGAGCGTCTGCATTTTAATAAAGGGCCCTTTTATATCCCTCTTGAAATGACAGATTTCCCTACCTTTTCATATACCTCAACTTGTGAAATCTCTACCCTTTCATATACCTGAAGCCTGGAAAAGGTAACCCTTTCGAATGGGGACCTCGCCGTATGGGCCATTACAGGGAATACCCCTTACAAGGCTTGGCAGTGAAATTCAGTGAAACAACTTTAGTGCAGCAGGATACTCGGAACAATCAGGGATAATAATGATCATGATCTGATGTCATTCTTTCTTTGCGCCTTAGTCAGCGTTTCGTAACAACATATTGAAATGGAGGCTGTTTGAAGTATTCACGTGCGATTAATCACCCCAGTCTCTCAACGTTGTAGAGACCGCTCACGAGGACCGAGAAACTTAATAATAATAATAATGCTTTATTTATATAGCGCTATTTCCTTTTAGCCCAATAGCGCTTTACAATAATTACAATTTGAAACTTCGTCGATGGAAAGAGAGAGAGAGAGAGAGAGAAAGAGCTACAATCCCCGGTCTTGACACACCTTGCAATATCTCTCAGGGAATTTATCAGTTCGTCCCCTTCCCCCAGGTCAATGTTGTTTATCGCGATGAAGCTGTCATTGCTCGTTTAAAACATTGTTGGGGGGGGGGGGGGGCTGCCTATTTTAATGGTGCCATTAGGTATTGTCCTCCAAATACCTTGTCAGCGTATTTTCGTTCAATCTGATCCAGGTGTGCCAAGGACTATTGTCGCGGATTGTAGGACAGTCACCATTGCAATTTTGAAAGATGCTTTAAAGCATGCATTAACTCATATAACATTTAAACTTCAGAACGAAAAATCGTGATATAATGCGCGAGTTTTGGCGTCGTTGATAATGTAAACAAAAAAAATACGAACTTAATATGCTTTGCCAATTTTCCCGTTAAATAGCAACATTTTCTCCCCCGTGATGGGAAGCTTGTGTGAGATTTTCGTAGGGTATCATTTTTTTCGGACAAAATTAACACCCACAAGGTTTCTGAACCAATTATTTCACGCGGCAATACTACCAAGAAAGCCACCTTTTCCCCACCAACCCTATTAACATATACACACCAATGAATATTTAACCAGGAGAGCTCTCAGCAGATAGTAAGGCTTGCCTAAGTATAAATAAATGAACCGAGCGACATCCCCACGCAGTCTTACCACCATTACTTGCAGCCAGCATTGTGAGCCCACAAGCACGGATGCGCAGAAAATTGCGTAGTACGTTTTTTGCTCTGAAACCAAACGTTATCCCAGATAATTTTCCAATGCAAATCATCACTATTGAAATGCAAATCACGTCTAACTTTAATGACAATGTGGACATAAAAAGCATTACTCACTGCACATTTGATACGTATCGACAGCACGTACAAAAAGACAGAAAATCTTATTTTATAAGTTGAGTGACATTTAATTAATGACTCCTTTTAAAATCTTTCTTATGACATAAAGATGTTTAAACAATTTTATCACTGGCTCGTTGATTTGTCATGACGTATTACAAGTTGTCTGCAGTATTGTTAGTTTAATCTATACACTGTGTTTGTGAATATCAAGCTGTGTTGTTACTGATCCAGGGATCACAGCGGTCAAATTTAAACCGTTCTACGTTGTCATTCTGGTTTACAATCCTAATTTGAGTCTAAAGTTCAAAAGAACCTCAGTCTATTGTTATTTTAATGGCTTGCTCACCTTCCAGAAACTCCCTTTTTGTGAGATCCCCGTCTTCTTGACTAAGATTGTCCTTAGGAACCGTTGCGGTGGCAATTCCAAGACAAATAAAGACGACCAGAAGAACAACTACTCTGGGGTGAACCATGTTTAGTTATTTCACCTAGGGTTGCTGAGGAAACAAACGTACATCATAATTCAAAACAATGCAAGTTTGATTTCAATCACCGGTTCTCGATTATTGTGGACTCGATCAGAACATTAGCTAAAATTTAGCAGAAATTTCGCAGAGATTTGCGTATTCCTGAATAGATCAGACAGCAATTTCAGAATAGTTAATTGAAAAAAGTTCATTTAATACCCAATGGAATGAAATGGAAATTTCAAAATTTCCAAAATTACATATTGCCAGCGTATTGCGTTGTAATATTACATTAAATTTCGATCTTTGAAGTTTGCGAGCTGTTTAATTTGGAGATTACCGTCAGTAATCCATCGTACTGACTAGCGTCAGTAATTAACTATTGTTTACTTTTGGAATTTTCCCCTGTTCAAAAAACTGTTACATTACGATTAGTTTTTGATCAGTAATATTTGTAAAGTCTGCTCTGGAGAACTGCATAAACACAGAGGAAGGGAGAAATAAAGGGATTATTATATATGATGTTTCAAGTCAAAAACGATGGTGGTAAAATACGAGGTAAATAAAATGAAGGAAACCTCCTGGTCCACGTCGCCGTGAATATAACTTTTAAATACTGGATGATATTGTAAACTCTAAACTCTTTTAGAAGAAAACCCAATATTACCCCAATGGGATATTAAATAAGAAGGAATAAGAATATAGTTGTCAAGGAAATTACCCTATTGGAATTCCTCCTCTTCAGTAGCCGAGAATGGGAGAGAATTTGTGTTCTGTGATTAGACGAAGAACCTTGGTCTCATCACCACTGCGGCAGAAAAAAGCTACTCATTTGAGGTCACGAAGAACTTGTCAGTTAAAAAAAGAAAGCGCAAACATCGCGTTGATATTCAATGAAACCCGCCTTTCCGTGGGATAATTTCGTTTTGCGGATAAAATAAACTGGTTAATGAATTATAACCAAGTCGCGATTTCGTGTTTTTTTAGATTTCAAAGATAGCACGAACAATATGTTAAAAATATTTTCCTGTATTTTTGCCGAGATGCCAATAACATCAGGACTATGAAAGCCGGTAGGACCTAAAAAACATTAATTAAAGACGTGAAATTGCGTCGAAAGACATATTGAGACTAACTATCATATGTTCCTCCAGCAGTTTTCAAGCGTAATAAATATGTATGTTGTGGCCGCCATTTGACTGAGCAGAATGTGATAATGCCAAATTAAAATCACAGTTAGTGGCAAAATTACATTCATACTACTTTTAAACGACATTTGTAATCATGCAACGACTTGTAGGGAGCAACTGAATTCGTTGGTTAAAATTTTCTATTCAAACACCAGCGTGTTTTGTTTCCCCGTGAAGCCTGAAGTGCAGTTTGGTTTCCTGTTGAAATAAAAATATTGGTTAAACTGATAATAACTACAGTAATAAAGAATTTAGGAAGCGGATCCCGAGAAGTTTAAACAAACCGCATAGTAAGAAAAATGTCTGCATTTTGTTTAGCGGGTAGATTGAACATCATCTGGAAGTAGTTAGATATAGAAATGAATTAAACATTAAAATAAAGTGAATTAAAACACAGAGACATTGCTATGATGCATTTTCATGGTTTGCGAGGAGAACGTTGAAATCTGTCAAACTTTCTCACTGCCACCACCTTGAAAGCGTAAGGATAAGGATGCCGAATTCATAATGTCTTCATCTTCAGAATCAAATTCTCCTCAACGATTGGGTGTAGTTTTAATATTTATTTATCTGCGCGTTTTCCACAGTTAACCAAACAGGAAATAAAGAGCACAAAATATGTGAGAGTCAGCTTTCGCTCAAGTAATAGTGGGCGTACTATCGCTGTACGATCATTGCACGCCTACTTATCATCAAGGATAAATCGTCAGCGCGATTAGTGAGCAATGGAAAATTCTCTTTATCGTACCGTAGGAGGATAATTTAAGCATTTTCTAGATGACAACAAAAGACGAATGTTTCAGCTGTTAAAAAGCAGCCCCTCACATACGTAGGTGTAGTGAAAAGTATTGATTACCACGGCTTTTCACACTTCAACAGGAAGCTCTTTAGGAAAACTGCAATGTGAAAGCAAACAACATATAATTCTGGGTCTCTTTGTTTTTATATCTTATAACTTTTTCCAAGTCCATTAATCTGTTTTGGAAAATTACTTTGACAGTGAATTTGAAAATGAAAACTCAGCTGTGTGTTTTTATCAGCCGCACGGCACGTGCATGTTAAAAATAACTAAATCACTAAATCATGTGGTCTTAGGCCTCGTTTACACGGGTCCGGACAAATATTTGTACGGACGAATTTTGTTCCTGCACCGCAAGTTTACACGGATCCGTGCAAATTCGGTTGCAGTGGAGCAGTGGTGTTTACACGGATCCGTGCAAAGTTTAGACCAGTCACGGTATTTGATTCCAGGCCATAACCGCGCTATCTGAGCAAGAAGGTTGCACGGTTCGGGTGTTTAGACGGGTCCGTACAAATATGGAACCGTGCCGGTCAAAAAGTTGACCTGCTTTTTTCAGGTCCCAAACTTGCACACTTAGGCGTTCAAACATTTGTCCAGTTCCCCCGGTCCCGTGTAAACGCAAGGTGGAACCGTGCAAGTTTTTGTCCGTGCAAAGATTTGTCCGGATCCGTGTAAACGGGGCCTTAATTATTGAAAAAGATAAAATTCCACTCACGATGCCGGCTGCAATTTTTGATCGGGTCTCTTCTTTCTAGAAGAGAACGTTGATAAATACGATAAAGTAGTACCTGCTATCGGCTAACTCGACAGAAGGTGTCCAGAAAAGACGCAATAAAATGCTAAAGATGCCTATTTCTGGTAGTCAATCGGAGACTGGAGGGATTGTGGTCAAAATCTCGAAAACCACGTTTAAACCGACGTTTAAGATTAGAATCCCCGTCAAGTTTTAAATGCTTCGTTTGAGGCCTGCGCCGAAAAACGACGTAGGGCGCTTTCCATGCAGTCAGATGACAAATTCTGGTTTGAATTTCCGATGTGGTCGCCTATATATTTTTCAACATTTATCTCGGCCTCCAAAATTCCCTGTATCAATCATCCACATCATAAGTCATTTTTATTAGGAAGCGCCGGGAAGGAAGGTCAAATTAAGTTGAAAAAGCATGAAATGTCCCGCGGCAAAGTCGGAAATTTACTTTTGGTCTGGTTTGGTATTAAAACTACTTTAATTCCAGTAAAGTTTGCTGCATGAACAGAATCTTGTTGAGACAAGTCCTAAGAGCACCTGAGAGCTTTGCGCATAGAATCATAGAGAGATCTCGAATTCTGTCCCAGTGCACCTATTATGCACCTCATTTGAAAAAAAAAACATGCTTTTTGTTTCATCTTTGTAGCGCTAAAGGGGCACAGTTTAGACAGCGTCTACACTACACCCTGAGAAATTTGAAAACGCAGCTTTAGTTGTACAGTTAGGCCTACCGTCCACACTAATCCGTCACGAGACCAGTTATTCGTTTTCGAGTAGACAGAACAGATTTTAAAAGCTAAGCTTTTCGAAAATGATGACGTCACTATAAATATCCCTAACTGAGTTTTCATCAAACAGAAATCCAAAATGGCCGAAGATTTTTTTCGGATTTAAGACATCCCGAATAGTGTGGACTGAAAATAGTTGATGCGGTTTCAGAGTGAAACCTCCGCTTGCAAATTCCTCCAGCGCAGTGTTGACAGGGCCTTGGTCCAGAATGGTTACGAGAATCATGTAATCTTTGACGCAGTCAATTATGGCTGTCAGACATATTGCGCATTAGTGCATTGTTTTCTTGCTATTGTTTAGCGTGCATAGGAAAAAAACTGTCAGATAACGCAGATAGAGCGTTCACCACGATTCTCTGTAAAAACTTGGCACACTGAGTAGTGTTGACAATTAAGGCCCTAATGAAGTAGTTTCGTCTATAAATAGATCAGCACTTTCCAGACTTTCCTCATTTTTCACTACCGAAGCCTTTGTTGGTGATTGTCACCGCTCCTTCCGATCGATGATATTGTCTGATATTGTCCCCGCGCGCGTCATTTATTTTTTTATCTCAAGTAGGTAAATTTATGTATCAATACAGATCTGGCTTACTTCCTGATAGCTTCAATAATATGTTCTTGGTGACACACCAGGTGCATTCTTATGGCACTAGAAGTTCAAAGTTTTTTCATTTACCACAGTGCAGAACCAATGTAAGAATGTTCTCAATTAGTTTCCAAGGTCCTAAATTTTTTAATTCTCTGAGTTCTGAAATTCGTAATGCAACAAGTACCGCTTCGTTTTGCCGTAAGCTGAAAGCATTCCTCTTATCTTAAATATTTATTAAAATATATTTATATATATGTATCTTTTTTTTTCCCCCTCTTTCTCTGTTTTTATCCTAATTATGATCAATATGACTATCTAATTTATCATAAGATTTTTACAGTAGCTCTGCCATTTTTCCTCATAAAATTAAAATTCTGTTCTATTTATTTATCTGAGGGAGCCCATTCTCTATAAGCCTGCTGGCTTCTTTTGGGCTTCCTCGCCATGAGATTGTAAACAGTAAGACTTTTTTTTTTTCATTTTCTTCTCTCTCTTGTACCCCTTATGGCGAATAAATAAATGAAATGAAAAAAATGAAATCATCATCGCTAACAGCGATTACTTCTATCCCAATAGTCTTTCAATAGTTGGGTTTGCTCCCCACCCCCACCCCATCCCTTCGTGTTCTGTCTTGGATTCTTTTGTCACTTTCCTTGTTCTTCCCAGCTGTGACTAACCTTAAGTCGGTCATGTTGAAAACCTTTAAATTAAGTAATAATAGGTTTACACATATATTTTTTACGAGCTCTTCCAGCTGGCAAATCAAGTTAGGTTACTTAACGAACGGAATCAGCTGTGACGGCTCGGAAGGCATGGAATAGCTATTTGACTCTCAATCTGTCTTTTGTTAAGCGCTTCAGCAGTCATGCTACTCATGCGAAATATGTGCTTTTAGCTTCAAAGTCAACTTTTAGCCAGCTAAAATATAATGTGTTTTTATGTAAAATCCTCTTGTTTGTACTTTGAAATTGTACTTTTGTATCGAACTTGGCAGTCATTTCAGTTACACCGCAAAAGAACAGCCATTAGGAGGTTGCAAATGGAAGGCGTTTATCCTATCCAATATCCCTTTATTGTCGTTTCATTACAGTGATCTAACAAATTCAGCAAGGTCTACTACAGAATTCATTGCATATAATTTTCATTTCGTCTGGTCTTTGACATCCGTCATTATAAAGAGCCTCAAACAGGCAGTGATAAAGATCCCTTGGGTCAGGACAGCCAGATAGGTCAGAATCTGAAGATAATAAAACAATAATAATGTTAAAAATTGGATATATGTACACGAATTATAAATCAGTGGATGTAAAACAACGGGGTGTGAACGGGGTTATTTAATCATGAGCTGCTTTCAAGTTTCGTCGCAGGGCCAGTTCCATGCTGAAGCTTAATTAAGTCGCATGATTTAGTAGAATCGCCATGTGCGCCTTCTGGATGAGAGACTGGTTCATTGCATGTTACTCGCCGTTCACTCCCCCCAGTTCCCAACCAGCCCCTACACGAAAAACGCTAAGAGTAGATGTAAATCGCTGACAAATCTGTTGGTTACTGGAGAAAGCTCCTAGTGAGTTGCGAAGATATTTCTTTTTTTATAATTATGTAAACAAAGGTGTTTCAGAAGTTCTTTCTTTTGATTTAAAAAGCCTTGTTTGACCACAGGCGGCCCAGACGTTGAATACGATTAATACGTGACATTAGTATGTTGACGATTGCGTTACGATTTAGGCCATTTATAAGACAATGTATGGGAATGCTTCGAAAATTGCAGTAAATGTTACCTGTTGAAAATAATTTTAATAAAAATGGCTTACCTGATGTTTACATTGCGTTATTTCGATGTCTCTGGGTTCCTAGAGGTGGTTTAGAGCCATTTAGGCGAGTTTTAAGCGGCCTTCAAACGGTAAACTAAAGTTGGCAAACTCGTGTTGGCAAACTCAAGTTGATGTGTGTGAACGGCACAAAAACAGTCGGCAAACGAGTTGGCAAACTGTTGGCGACAAATAGAACTTGCCTCTATTCTCGCCAAGTTTCTCACCAACTTTTTCGCGTTGGTAAACTCGTATCTGACGTGTGAACGGTTGGCAAACATGTGTTGGATCAAAACGAGCTCTATTCACGTGATTTATTTGCGTGACACTTCACAAAATGGGGGACGGGAGTCAGCACTACTTTTTAAATTTGTCGAAGCGGTTCACAATCGTCCGGCTGTACGGGACGTTTCATTTATAGCCTACAAAGATACTAAAACAAAACGGAGGAACACGCGGACAAACTGGGTTTCGTCCAAACCTTTCTATTTCTCCACCGCATTCATTTCATCTCTTCTTTTCCTCTGTGTCATTAGGGACCTTAAGCACCGACGACGAGAGAGACGACGAACCGGAAGTGGTTGAGGCCACTTGTACGCTACTGCGCATGCTCGATTCGTCGTCCACCTGCTGTCGACTGCTGTCGAGAACGTGAGAGCGTGCTGTTTGCCGTCCAGCAGTGAACGTGAGTAAATTTACGCATATTTTTACAGCTAAACTTCACTATCCTTAAATAACTGATATCTCTCTTAATTTATCTTTAACCCGCTTTTTCTTTTTGTTTTGGTTCTAAAAACACCCGAAAATCCCTTGATTTTGGTTTTTGTGCACTGGCACCAGCGAGCCTCATTGAATCCTTGTTTGTGTTTTCCTACTTTTCGCCAAGCAAACTAATTTGGTTAAGAAGATCTGAAATCAAAACTTGTTCTCTACTTTAGTCATCTTTAAGCACTATAGATTTGTCTTCAAAAATTAGTAAATGTTTGCCGCGGGCATTAATTTTCTTTTTATATGCATCTAAAGGACATGGAGTGGTCAGACAAACACGATATAACTTTGTGTAGAGAAGTCTTGGTGATGGAACCCTACCAGTATCCATACAGGAGCAAAGAAAGAGGGGATGTTTGGAACAACATTGCCATTAACCTCAACGGCCTTGATCATTCGAGGTTTAAAGTTAACAAAAGATAAGTAAGAGACAGGCTGACTTTGCTTATTACTAAGTACAAAGCAAAAGTACTCGAAGAGGAAAATGCCTCTGGCATTTCGTGCGAAGAGTCAGAGCTAGACCAAGCTCTTGAAGAAATAGTTGAGAAGGAGAAGTTAGCCGATGAAAAAAGCTCCGAGACAAAGAGTAAAGAAAAGGAGGAAAAAACAGCGGCAGAGGAGCACAGGAAAATGGCCATGGAACGTTTAAGTTAGACTAAGAAAAGAAAAGCGGAGAGTGAAACCTCTGTATCCCATGCAAAAAAAAGTAGAAGGAGCTCCTCTGATATAGTGGAGCATAGTTAATAGAGGAGACTGGTTATGAAAGCCGGCGGACTTTAAAGGCGCCAAACAATAGCGGCTTTGGTGATGTTGAGCCTGCTCGTCACGTGACACTGACCCTGCACACAGTAAACAAGATGGCGGAAGACACGGACGCGCTCTTTATATTTGGTGATGATTTGGAAGCAATTTTAGATGCACTGGAGGAAGATGAAGGTGTACAAGAAGAATTTTCAGCTGCTGTGAGTAATGTAAGTGACTTTTGACTCGAATTGTCGATCGAACAAGCTAAAAAATCTACACGATCTCGCCTAATATTAACCAACACACTGGCCATAATTTTGTCAATGTGTGTGTGTTTTGCATATCGTTTTGTATATTGTCAGTAAAAACAGCACGAATTGTGTCGATTTCCAGAAATAGGTTTAGCTGCGTTAAACATGAGTGCTCGAGTCCAAAATATATATAGCAATCTGGCATAACATAACTGATATTGCAAAACCTCAAGCGATCTTGTCTTCGGCCATCAGCTTTTAAACATTCATTTACCCTTATCTTTTAAGCATCCATCCTTGCTTTAACTTATTGCAGCTTTTCGTTTACCTTTCGTTTATAGGTACAGAGACGAGAACTAATTTGTGATTGTGGTAAGAAGTACAAGACTAGAGGAGGCTATGAAAGGCACAGGGGATACAAAGCGCTTCCATTCCACTTGATACGGTTCTTTGGTAACACATAAAGCTGTCTGGAATTTGAAGGACTTCGGCAAGACGTGGAAGGTCGTGCTTCGTAAATCTAAATTCTGCCAAACACTCTGCATCGTTTATATCGTCCAGAGAAAACCTTCTCATAGGAAAAATCAGGATTTTTTGGCGAGTATTCCTCATACAACAACAACAGTTCTTCATCATCTAAAATGCCTTGAGCGTGACTTAAGAGAAAAAGTTCTTGAAGCTCGTGAAAAGAAACCATCTTGTAAAAAAAACTGATTTACTATGCTGTGTGTTTTTTTGTTTACGTTCACGTTCTCGTCGAGCGAAGCGCAAGCTTAGATTTTCCCGGCGTTTTCGTACCGTGAACGGACGGGTCCGTCCCAGTCTTCACGCGGTACTATTCGTCGTCGTCGTCTTCTTCGTCGTCTATGCTTAAGGTCCCTATTGTTGTACGTGAGTGCCACTGCACTAAAAAAAGCGGCCATGATGCAAATTACCGTGTTTGTTATTTGACACGAGTTTGACCTGTGAAGGAAAGAGTTTGTCAACTTTTTGAAGTCTTCCAACACGTGTTTGCCATCTTAAGTTTGCCGTGTGAAGGCCGCTTTACGTTCTGGCGGTTGGCTTCCAGGGTGCATTTAGTTTAGGGTACGCCGAAGATCTTCGGCGTGCGTTTTGAAATTTTGCGGCGTACCGGCGTGCGATCGACAAGATGTTGGCGTACAAGTGAAGCGTACTTGGCGTACCCTCACTAAAAACGGAAATTTCACAGTTCCTTGTCAACGATAAGCAAAAACCTGAATCAATATTAACCGGCCCTTGTGTTCTCGATTTCTAGAGATGGTTAGATAAAATAAAGCACGACAACTGAACACGTAAAGATGAAAAGTAAATGCTTTTGCTTCTGATAGCGAGCATGGACATCAACAAACTAGTCTCCAGGATTTCTCTTACCAGGCCCCTTTCGCGGCGGCACGGCGGCCAAGTACGGCGTACAGTGGCACCCTACTCGGCGCACATTTTCAAAGCCCTCGGCGTAACTTCGGCGCGGGGTCTATGCGGAATGCACCCTGGGTTGGCTTCCCCTAAAACTCGCCTAAATGGCTCTAAATCACCTCCAAGAACCCAGAGACATCGACATAACGCAATGTAAACGTGAGGTAAGCCATATTAATTTGAATTATTTTCCACAGGTAGCATTTAGAGCAATTTTCGAAGCATTCCCATACATTGTCTTATAAACGGCTAAAATCGTAACGCCATCGTCAACAGACTAATGTCACGTATTACTCGTATTCAACGTCTGGGCCGCCTGTGGTTTGACATCGCTAGCTACTGTCTAGTGACTCGCGTCGATGGCTGTAAAAAATAAATAAAATTCTTCGTATTAAATTATCCACTTTGCCTTGAGAATGGCGTCTTGATGACGCCGAGACGTCGGCTGTTAACTTTAATATTCGTTAATCGGTTTAGTATCAGATATGACAGAGTCAGCTTTCTTTGCCAGCTTGGTTTTACTATGTTTCTCAAGCCTGAAATTAAGAGCGAGTGCACAAGAAAATCGAGCAAAAGGCGGCTACAGTCGAAAACCTAACCTACCCTTATTTTCAGTCTATAGAGAGGTACTGGCAAGTTTACAAACCTCCTGGGGTTTATTTTCCGAAATACGGCCGACTTTTGGAATTATTTGAGATTTTGGATTTCGCCCGTCTGAAGCCTGAAATTAACCGCCTCAAAAGGGGAAATCGACCGGCCGAAAAACCTGCTTCGCGTAACCAAACATGTTAACCTATCGGCAATCTAACACTTAATTCCTATAAAATGGACATCTAACATCCTATTTGCAACATATTTCCGGTTCTGAAGCGCATTCAAAATGACCAGTTAATAAGAGTTCACCGAGTTCACAAATGCGAAAATTTATAGGCAAAACTGAAATCGAACTCCTGGTTATGGGAATTCTCCAAATTGCCCCAAATTTTGGTTTTGAAGCTTTGAAATATATTTTAAAACGTACATTAAAATTTTGGTTTGGTTTTTTAGCGAGCGCTTCACAATGAATAGATCATTTTGAAGAAATTGTGACCTCAAATTGACCTCACAGAAGTTTGTTTACATTGACTAGTCCCATCGGTTACATTGAAACGAGCGCTCCATATTAACTAATTTTCCCATTGCATATTTAATTTGAGAATGAATCTGACTTACCATTGTATAATGGCGTCGGACAGGAGCATGGGTTGTCTTGTAGCGGCAGAATTAGGCCGATGACGGCTGTATATAAAGCTTGTAATCGGGTGTAGTTGCTACCCAAACTAGATATAAGCTTGAACGTTTCAGTAAAAGCCTATAGATTGTTTTCACGTGACGTCATCGCTTTCTAAAATCGAAAACTAAAGCGCCACCAAAGGTTTTATCCTCATCAGGTATAGGAGACGGTATATTTATATTTGTTTTTACAATTTTACAGCTCAATAGCGTGCTTCGTTTGGAAACCAGAGCATTTTAAATTTCAGAGTTATGGCGGTGCGTGACACAAAGCTACGATCGTATTTGTCGAAAAGATATATACCTATCTCATGATTTGTAGCTTTTTTAGAAGTTGGAGCTTTGGGAGAAGTGCTTATGTAAATGCTTATTTGTTAAGTACAGATAATCAGTCACTGAGATAGCCAAAGTAACTTCCAGATGTTTACAGGATATTCCGGCCGCCATATTGGTGCACATCTCACGGATGTGCACCAACATGGCGTTACTGAGCTCTGTAAATTTCTGCGAAACATTTCGACGAATATCTGCGGTTTGAGAAAACGCACAGATATAAAACTTAGAGAAGTGTCTTGTTTATTTATATCCAATAAGACCACAATTTCTTGACTTTATCCAGTGAATGGATTTCAATTTATTTTTTTATTGCGTGACAGTGAAAACAATCTATAATATATGTGAATGTAATAAATGCTGCAGTTCATCGATCAAATGCCTGGGTACGTTCTCAAGACATCCGTGAAATACTTAGATCTGTTTTTGTGTTGGAACCTGCTCACTCTGGAGCTGATTAGACCCCAATGCAGGCGGAGCTTTATTGTCGAATTGCGTGACAGATTTTGAAAGACCCCACGGGACATTCTCGTCCCCAGAGCCCACGATCCTTCTGGCCTGTGGCAGGGATCAAGAGAGCTCGGTAAGTACTTGGTGTATCCCTTATCATAGTGTACATAGAACGTAGCATAGTATATTTATCCCTATTATAGTGTATTAGATACACTATAATATCTGGAAGAGATACATGAAGTACTGAGGGAGAGCTCTCGATCCCTGTCATAGGCCAGAAGGATCGTGGGCTCTGGGGACGAGAATGCCCACGGGACTAAGGGATGAACCATTTTATTTTCTTGAGGCAGAGGGGGGGAGGGGTGGGCAATTGCCCCCCCCCCAAAAAAAAAAAAATTCCTGCACAGATAAAAAGTAGAGAAAAACGAACAAGGAAAAAAAATGGACATTGAAATCCATGTCGAGGGAGCATTCTAATTAACAAAATCCGCCTCGAAATTGCAAATCCAGGTTGAGCAAAGAATGTTCTTAGGCGTCTTTGCCAAAGACGTGAATCGACCAATCATATGGGACTGTTCCCACGGTCAAAGTTTTGCGCCAGTGAGAAAGGAAGTTATGGTTTTACACAATGGAAGGTGAAGCTTGTTCCTTTCAAGAGATCGTTGGCGGGAAATGTGGTTTCAGTAGCAAGGATAACGAAAAGTCTGTGAAACTCATCCCATTGCTCAACTGCACCAGTAATATAGATAAGCATAAGTCTGCACTTGTCTTTTCTGATGTGCAGAATGAAGTTGAGCTCATTCTCGCAAGAGCGCGTCTCTTTTCACGTCCGCAAAACATTGATCAACTCAAGATATGTCCTCACCATTGGGAGACACTTGGTCTTGGCTGGAAACGCAGCTCAACGCGTTGCAACGTCCTGGCTTTACTGTCCTCACACAGTGCAAAAGTTAAGAATCGTCCGAGAGCGGAGAGAAGGCTCATTAAACTAGCTTCACAAACGGTGCTTAATGAAACTGGCATATTCGTTCCCATTGGATCAGGTGAGTTTTCTTAAAGGTTATTAGTCAGCTATGTCTTACATTGACACAACTGATAGCAACTGCCATAAATAGCGAAATTAACTATTTATACATCATTATCTAGAGCATAAAGACTCGTCCTGCAGCGAGGAACACGCAGAAGTAGATGTTGATGAGGTTCTGATGAGTGCATTGGCAGGTTGCTATAACACCTCCAGCACGTGGCAGGTCAGGCGCCAAATTCTTTCGATAGTAGCAGACACGTTTACCAGTTCGCACGATAAGAAGGTGGATTCCAGACCTCACTAGATATCGGCTCACTACAGCAAGAGACCACGCCCTACGTTATGGTAGAGGAGTCCTCCCGTCACCAGTTGTTCGCACTAAAATGTTCGTGTCCCAAACCCAGGTTGACCACTTTCTAGATTTTATCACTAGCCCGCACGTCATACAGGATTTGCCATTTGGGCAGAGATCGATAAAACTGTCAACGAACGAGGTGACTACTGTGCCAAATGTCATACGCATGATGATTCCTGAATCCATTGTAAAACAGTACCTTGCTTACGCCGAGGAATCAAACGTCGAGCCACTGAGCCGTCGCACACTGTTGAACATTCTCTCTGTGTGTTCCGCGTCCGTTTGCAAGTCACTGTAGGGGTTCGATTATGTCAGTTCTAACGGGGCACAAGCCTTTGATGACCTCTGTGATTTCGCACAGCCTCTAGGTGACGACTTCATGGGGATGCCATGGGCTAGAGAGCACTTGGATCACATATTTTTTAAACTTTATTTTCTTTTATAACATGTCCAGAGATTTGCGCACAGTTTGCGAGCAGTCTAATTCCACAATGCACACGCGTGACGTTTGGTGTGTGCATCTTTTGAGGTGTAATGCACTCAATTCGACCAATCAATGAGCTCGGGATTTCTATCACGCATAGAAGTGGAGAGCGAATAATCTAATTGTTTTATTATAAACGTTCTAGTCGTTTAAACCTAAAATTATTTAAATCCACCTCGCAGACAGACTTCGACAACGCGAAAAAACGGCCGCTATTTTGTTAACCGTGTAGTCACGAAAACAGAATTTATTCACACTCCAACAATTGAGATCGAGTTAAATAGTCAGATCCACTTAGTTTCCACTTCTGAACTCATTGAAAACGATTCGCTAAATAGAAAGATTACACAAGCAATTAATAAACCAGTAAAGATAACTGAGTTTCAAACACTGAGCTGTCTTTCTTTCCGGGTATAAAGAACTTACATTATGTAGGAGCTTCCGTAGTAGAAATCCACAAAACAACAACTAACATGGCGACTGTTTTCCCGCCTTCCTTCCAGGCCGCTATGCCTTATGGGAGGCACAGGCCTCCCAACACTAGTGAGTAATCTTACAAACAAACAAATCGATAAAAGATAATAACAAACCTCTACTCACCATCTATCACAGAATAGCTAGTGAGTAAGGTAGTCAGTCAGAGAACGGCATTCATGATAGAGCGCTAGTAGATTTATACTAAAAAGAGATACCTATTTATAACTGCTGTTTTCAGGTACGTATCCAAGACCTCCAGTGTGCCAGACCAATGTAGGCAATATGCCCTAAGTGATCCGCTTGATAGGGACTATCAGTCAAGTTGCGATAACCACACCCACCAGGATATCTGTGATCGCTGTGAGGAGCTGACGACTGTATTACAGGAAATAGAGGAAGCGATCAGTAAGATGCCAACTTACTGTGTCTTTGAAGACACCACACAAGAGCTTCTATTTGTTTTCGACCAAGCGAAAAATAACATCTTCGCCTGGATGGCGCACCTTTTGCGAAGTGTGAACCAGGACGAGGCCCGCCTGGACGTCCTTGACGCACTCGACGATTCCTCCGTGCTGCTCGTCCAAGACTGGGCAATGAAATTTTTGTCGAGAAAATATCGTGAAAGCCAGAGTGACTGGTTCGGCAAGAGAGGCCTATCTTGGCACATCACAGTGGCCACTCGGCGACAGTTACCAGATCAAGGTTTTGAAATGATGACGTTTGCTCACGTTTTGAAATCTTGCAGCCAAGACTGCCTCACAGTGCAAGCCATCTGTCTGATGTTCTCGGGAAGCTGAAGGAAATGATGCCCACACTTCGTTTTGTGTATTACAGACAGGATAACGCGGGATGTTACCGGAGCGGTAATACCATCCTAGGTGCCGTGAAAGCTGGGGAAGCTCGCGGAATTACAGCGCGACGCATAGATTTCTCTGACCCCCAAGGCGGCAAAGGGGCCTGCGATAGAAAAGCAGCAACAATCAAGGCACATATCAAGGCTCACTTGAACGAAGGACATGACGTTGAGCCTGCCAGTCAAATGGTTGATGCCATGCAGTCTTTGGGAGGTGTGCCAGGTCTTTGCATCAGGTTCTGTGACCGAGTTGTCTTCAGTCCTCACACTCATTCGCGTGCGGAAGGCATATGGAGTGGGACCGGGGAAGAAAATCACGGTTTCGAAGCTTAACCTCCCTGCCGATTTGCAAACAGCAAGGCTGTCTACAAGGTGTTCAGCGGAGGTAATTTCGGCCCAATTCTGTACAGTCAAGTCAAGAAGAACTTCTACTACAGGAAGTGGACTATACCCCTGCCCCGAAGAAGGATGCACAAAATCTTACCAGCGATTTTACTCTCTGCAGAACCACTTGGACTGTGGCAAGCATGTTCCTAGCCTAGAGCAGGAGTCGATGATAGACAAGGCTGTCCGTGGGTATGCTGCAAGTCTTGAGGGGCAGTTTGCAGGAGTGCCCCAGTTTGGAGATCGAGCCCGTGCAGGCTGAGAAGCTCAGTCTACTACTCAGAAGACGACTGTATCGATGGGCTGGGCAATGCCAGATTCTCTGATAAACAAAGAGATTATCTGACCTGCAAATTTCAAATTGAAGAGGAAACTGGCCAGAAGGCTAGTCCTGCACAAGTCTCGCGACTGAGATAATCGCCAAAGATGCATCCGGTAATCGTATGTTCTCCAGTTCGGAGTTTCTTACTGTTCAGCAAATAACCAGCTTTTTTTTCGCGTTTGGCTTCCAAGCGAAGTTTAGCAGGTCATTTAGATATCCAGGCCGCAGCTGACGATGAGGATGTGGAAGCAGAAGTGAACGAGGCAGCGTTTCAAGAACTTAGTGATTACGTGATGTCAAATATACTGCCGACACACCCAATCTGCTATGACAGTTTCAATCTGTGTCAGCTGTTGTCAAAATCAAAGCTGTCAACTTTGGCTGTCAAACTTTTGAAAGAGATCTGTGACCATTATGGCATCGCCACGGAAGACATTACATCGAGAAGGAAAGCGCCGTACATTGAGAGATTGGAAGGCTTTCTAAAGAAATGCGACTGCTGCCGAAAATAAGAGAATGAACTGATTGGAGGTGCATACATCACAAACGTTGAATTTGTTTTTGTTACTAAGATCTTTATCAGGGGGAGCTAGGATTTATTGTCAGAGAGGGGGCTGTAAACGTAAAGCTACTACTAAAGATGTGTGTACAGGCTATTGTTCCGAACTTTCCATGTTTTCCTTCCCAGACGTAATGTAAATATTATAAACAGTTCGCTTCGGTGAGGTTAGCAAACAGCCACGCTTGTTTTTCAAGCATTTGTTATTATCAGAGAAGGTCCCATTTTCGGCATATGCCACTGAATCATTGAATCAGCAACTGATGCCAAAAAGGTCCCGCTTAGTTTTCCATCGGAATTGTTCGATAAGAGCGAACCGTTGAACTTCTGAGGGGGCGCAGAATTTTTCTTGGGACATGTGCATCCTTCCATTTTTTCCCTGTGTAACATTATTTTTCTTCCGGTTCACTGAGCGTGTCGGATTTTTTTCCAGCTGTGGTCATGTGTAGGAAATCCCCCCACCACTCCTCTTGCCGCCACCACGAAAAGATAAATTGTCCGCACCTAAAGTATTTATAACGGAAGAGGGGTAGGATAGCTGACTAGGCGACGTGTACATATCAAGCTTTATGTTTAATCTTTGGCCGGCAGTGTTATGAATTAACTTCCTTTTATGGGCATCTTTTATTGTTTGCAGCTTTGAGGCGCTTTTGTTTCTAGAACAAAAGGTTGAAAGAACCGACGCATAGCAAATTTCCGAGAGCGAGATTCAAAATCTTCGTTGACGGCCGGATTTTAATAATATCACCCTTCTCGGAGTGGGGTAGGGCAATGTTGCTCAGAACAACGAAAATTTGAGAGGGGGGACGGAAGGGAAAATTTGTTACCTGATTCAAGGTATCACCCTTCCTCGCGGAAACCAGCGAATGTCAACGTTCAGAGGCTAAAAGGGCTACGGTTTGTATTCTAAAATATAAATGGAAAAGCGCAAAACAAGGCAAGCAAAACTCAGCCATCGGATAATGAACTGAAAAGTGATAGAAGTAATAAGCATTTTTTTCTGGTTTGTTTAATGCTCTGCAATAGGCCAGGTGCAGCTACTAAAGCCAAAGGCGCTGCGAGGAAAGTGGTCTATAGCTACCTGCAGCGAAGAACTACCGTTTATAGTTACTGCCACTATCAATTATGTTCGAAATATCAGTAAACTGTTAGGAGTATTAAATTTTCATTAAAATTATAAGAAAACAAAAGCTTCTTTCGTGTTGCTTAAAAACACAATTGTTGCGCTATTACCGCTGTTACTCCCCCAATTCGATTTTAAGCTGAAAGGATCTCTTTGCAAACATAAATTGCAGATTACACTGATCATCAATCTCAAAAATTGTAAGATTCTTGAGGAATTTAGTTACGAACCACTTTCAGTGCAGTAGTTCCAGTAGAGTATTTATTTCTTGAACGCTTTCCTGGCTTTCTGTTACTACACTATAACAGATCTAAGTGTGTCAAAGATGTCTTAACAACTTACCCACGCATTAGATTGATGAACTGCAGTGCTTCCTACATTCAGATGGAGTTCTTCTAGGTAATTTCGACTGAGGAGTTTGAAACTAATATATCAGATCGGCTAGTTTGGACAAAAACTGCACCCGGTTATATACAGCCGCCATCGGCTTAATTCTGCCGCTGCAAGACAATCCATGCTCCTATTCGACGCCATTATACAATAGTAAGTCAGATTCATTCTCAAGTTAAATATGGAAACATGAGAAAATTAGTTGACATGGAGCGCTCATTTCAATGTAACCGATGCGACTAGTCACTGTAAAGAAACTTCTCTGAGGTCAATTTGAGGTCACTGAGCACACAGTTTCTTCTTCAAAATGGTCTACTCATTATGAAGCGCTCGCTAAACAGCCTAACCAAAATTTTAACATACGTTTAAAACCTATATCTCAAGGCTTCAAAACCAAAATTTGGGACAATTTGGAGAATTCCCATAACCAGGAGCTCGATTTCAGTTTTGCCTATGAATTTTCGCATTCGTGAGCTCTTATCAACTGACCATTTTGAATGCGCTTAGCAAGCGTTGATTTTAAACTTCAGAACCGGAAATATGTTGTAAATAGGATGTTAAATGTCCATTTTATAGGAATTAAGTGTTACACTGCCGATAGGCTAACATGTTTGGTTACGCGAAGCAGGTTTTTCGGTTGGTCGATTTTCCCTTGTGAGGCGGCTAATCTCAAATAATTCCAAAACTCGGCCGTACTTCGGAAAATAAACCCCAGGAGGTTTGTAAACTGGTCAGTACCTCTCTATAGACTGAAAATGAGGATAGGTTAAGTTTTCGACCGTGGCCACGAATTTTCCGTTTTGCTCGATTTTCCTGTGCGTTCTCTATTAAAACCATTTCAATATGGCTTAAAAAGTGAACTCTTAAAAAAAGAGGCATTAAACAAAAATGCCTGGTGACAAAAGTTCACCATCGAGAAGGTGATCATGTTTGTCGAAGCTAGACCAGGAAGGAAAAACACTCCAATGATTTACGCTAAAACGACGACGGTATAGCAGGTGCAAGATAAAAAATAGAAACGTTGAAAATTTACCCCCGCTAAAAATCCAACGCCGCTTCGTCTTCTTTTTATTTCTTTGATCGGGAAAGTTCATTGAAAGTAAAATTGAAAATGCTATAAACCGCCAACTTAGAAGTATCGATATAGCATAGCTAGTCCATTTGAAGAGCACCGTCTCCATTCGATCAAACGCGAGAAGCGATGAAGCCTGAAAACAACTTTTAGGAACAACAGCCGAGACAGCGATACTAGGTCCTCTTATTCCACAATTGTTTTATAATAATTGTTTTATATATATACATATTCTTTTAACGCAGATGACAAAAGAAAAAACAAAACAGGAACATTTATGAATCCAACAACCAAAATGGTTGTAAATCTTGCATTGTAAAGCCCTTTAGAATATTTTATAATTTTAGCACTGTATGAATCTAATCTTCTACGAGGTCATTAATATTTGAAGCTCTTCAAAGCAGGTCGTCAGAATTCTTGTGAATATTTCATCACTTCATGACATAAAGTATGCGAGCGTATGAAAAACGTTTTCTGATTAATGAGACGCTTGGTTTTTTTTCTTAGAGAAAGTTCATTTGAAGTTTTTTTGTCTAGGCGTTTTCGGGAGATATTTTTTTTTTACATCAAGTCTATTTTGGAACTTTCTAAAGCAAACTCCATTATTTTACATGTCCGCTCTTGTTTAGTTATTTGTCAATTCAAAATTGTGTTTTTCATCAAAGAAGCCTGGTTTCGGTGTAAATCATTTGTTTAATTTATTTTCGTTACTAATGATTTACGATTTTAATTTAAACTAGTAAAGGTTTTTTTTAGAAAGACCAGGATTTTCAGATTTTCTATGAATAGAGGCATTAACTGTTTCTTTGCCTTTCGGGAAGTTTTTGTGCAATTAAAAGTTGTCATATTTGAGGAGTAAGGCGGGGGCATTCCGAGAGATTTGCATCCTTTCCAAAAAGCTGAAGGATTTCATCGAAAGCTTAAAAATCCACTTCACAATTTTACGTTTCTCTATCATGTAAAAAATAATTTATATCTACATGCGTTTCATGTATGCGTATATCAAGAGAGTTTTCACTTTTTTACCTTACCCTATTAATAAAGCCTGGAGTTAATGACAATTGTATGACCCACCTTCTATCAGTGATCCCTTGTTTGCTGTATCCTGTGATAGCACTTTTAAGTTAATTGGAATGGCGCAAGCACCAAGCACCAATGAAGCAAATACAGCAACGAAAAATGGTCTTGATAACATTATCAGGCACTCCTGGACAGCTGCTTGAGTAAAGTTGAAGGTAAGTCAATTCAAAATAAAACTAGAGACTTAGCAAATCGACAGCTACGCAACAACCAAACTTATCAAGCTTTTTATTGGTGTTTCTTAATGTGTTCAACGCTCCTCAGCGATTCGTTTATTTATTTATTTATTGTTTTTTAAAAATAGTCTTAAGTCATTCTTTCAGAGTGCCTTATATTAAGCATACATACTCTGCGCTGTTAAATTGAAGAGCGGAATGCATTCCTCATTGCTGTAAAAATATAAGCCTTAAGAATAAAAAATATCTCGAACAAACTGGAGTTTTAGGCTTTGGCGAGTTCTTTAAAAAGGAAGTTCTCATAAAGAGAAAAAACAGCATGGTTATTTTCACACGATGGCATCTGAATCGCTTATAGCCAACTAGTATTGATGTAAATGATGTCTCCTTATATTTCAGAGTGACTCAACTGAGAAAAAAGGAAAAAGTTCTTACCTCGACAACAACACAGCGGCTTGTGCGGAGGTGACCATTAACAATTCTATTTGCCCTTCTTGTCAGGAGTATACTACACCTGCCGAGGCCATTATTTCGGCGTTTCCATGATCCATTGCACCTTTATCTAAATTACATTTGTTTAGTTGTCATGTTCCCTTCTTAATTGAATAGTTTGACAGGTTATCTACTCCTGCTCGGAGTTGATGAGGAAAGATAAAATGCAAATAAGTAAGGTAATGTATTAGTAGTTCTGTGTTTCCTAAGACGCATTAGCTTAATGTGACCGATCTGCTGTAAATCTCAAGGGACAATCAGGGGAGATTTTTAAGTGACGCCACTCTAAGGCGGCAGCCATTCTGATAAACCATTGAATGCTTAATTGTAAGCACGCGTTAAAGTGTCTCAGCTCCATATAGGTTTTTGCTCCATACCTAACATTTTGAATTAACTTAACGATGTGAAAATTAAACCAGTTATTGCAATTGGATTGTAGTTCGAATAATATATTATTTTAGGAACTTTCATTTCCATTGAAACGATAAGACTAGAAAACAGCATGAAAGAAATCCGTTATAACAGTCAAGCTAATAGTCGTATCTTTAACCACAGTGCGCGGCAGATGGAATCGTTCAAGGATACAATATTTTTTCACAAACAATGTCTTCCTTCCATATAGTTTTGCATATACACTGTAACAGTAGATGGACTGACAGATAAACAATATCTTGATGAAATTGCTTCAACATAATACCAAAGCATGTCATGTAGTTTCATTTTTGACGTCATGAGAGGTTTTGCTGCAAACGAGTTTTTTTGGAGCACATTTATTTTCGGGTAATGTTCGACGAATCAGCGCAATTCAAAACTCTCGATGACGGCTCGATGATATCACGTAAATCCCACATATCCTGTATGGGATAGGGCTTAATTTGTGCAGTTCACGGATCTATCACTTTCTTTTTTAATATATAAAAATGGTCTAGAGATTCAAAATTTGGATCAGAGCTTGCTCCAGTCCTCTAGATCAATGTTTTTTTTTACATCAGTGGCTTAGAGTGATTAAATTCAGTACACAGGATGTTAGCAGCTTTCTTCTGTTCCAAGTAGCTGAGGAAAATAAATTATTTTGGATGTAAGCCTTAACATTCACCTACACGAATACTCCAAAGGAAAGTTAAGCTATCCAGTGGAGTTGACGGAGCTGGGGCTAGTTCCAATTCCTTTCCTCGACCCCACCTTAAACCTAGCCTCCACTCGATATCTTTTGCCAGTCAACTTCCCAGGAGAGAGTCAGCAAAACACAGTGGAAGATTAGAAAACACTTAGTTCTGTGCCGTACTTTTTGCCCCACAGAATAGAAACCCAAGACTTTGTTTATTTATAAACTTCTGCAACCAGCTGTCATAATTCAAGGTTACTACAGGAAAGATGAGGATGAGGGAGTAGGAGCTGGAGGGTTTTAGGAAGCACCATTTAAAAATCGCAGACCCCCTCTTAGATTATCAATTTTTTTCACATGCCCCTCCCCCTCTTATAGCAGTCATTCTTTCTGGACGACCCCCCCCCCCCCCAAAAAAAAAAAAAAAAAAAAAATTCAACCCTCTCTCCTACTTCACATTATTGTGCTCACCATGTATACAAAATTTAATTACAATCCCTATAC
>CM042749.1:21255846-21270624 GCA_022496165.2 Catalaphyllia jardinei
TTAAGATGGCAGATTGGTCTAGTGAGCATGTTTTTCGCAGACATTATTTAAGAGATGTTCTAGAGTAGGTTTAGGCCTTTATCTTAATAAATGCCTTACTTTGCTGTATATGGAATTGCTTAGTGTGTTTAGGCCGCGGTTCTTTGAAATCGCATAATTATCCCATAATGCGGAGCATATCGGAAGAGAAATGAAAATTAGACGAGAGGTACTTACCTTGAAGTGTAATTGAAGTTCTCTTAAGATATGTGGAGCATTGTGGGATAATGCTTCCCATCCCTGTCTCTTTTTACTTTTCGACGTTCCCACCCTAGGTGCTCTTGAGGACCTTGGCCTAAATCATATTTGCCCTCCAGGAAGAACTGGTTATCACGCCGCCTCCTGGGGTTTATATCACTGCTGATTTGCATTTGAATAACTTTTTTCAAACGTGACCGCTGACCAGTAGGTAAGTAGGAAGTATGCATAATTATCCCACAATGCTCCACATATCTTAAGAGAACTTCAATTACACTTCAAGGTAAGTACCTCTCGTCTAATTTTCATTTCTTCCGCCGTTTTACAATTCCTCGGGACCCGTTGGATGCTCACATCCCTTGTTCAGGCCTTTTTACCTGTTTCACAGCGTCGGCATACAGAGTCAGTTGAATTACGGGCAACCTGCTGTTCTTTCATGCCAAGTTCCTATGCCACATTCGTCAAGCTCGACAAGTTCAGTCCCGAGCAGCGAAAGCGAGATATTAATCGCATCCTTTAAACGAAACTTCTTCTCTTTCGCAAAAATAAAGCGAGAATCAGTACTAGTGAGCTCATTAAAAGCCCTTCCTCTCCCGCCATTTTTGAAAGTTGCACAGATTTGTAATTTGAATCTTCCGAGTTATTAGTGCCATGTTTAACTAGCTAATGTTGGTCTGTAAACAAACACCTAGGAAGAATGTTCAGCTAGTTAATCGGCCTAGTGAAAACACAGCCATAGTGAAATTTATGGAAGGATGACAGCTATTAAGCGTTGATAAGAAATCTTCTGCTGCTGGTACATTTTTCATCGTAGCAAACGTGTCATCTACATACCTTCTGTAAAATTCAGAGAGCTTGTTGTCTTGTTCTAGAGTATGTCGGCTACACCTGCAGCCGACATTTACACCAACGCATTGACGAACACCGTTGTTCGGCAATCGGCAAGCAATTAAAAAACGATCACGGTCTGGAAACCATCGGCGACCTTAGCAACAGCTTTTCCGTTTTAAAGAAGTGCAACGGAAAACTGGACTGTCTGATTTATGAAATGTTATTCATAAAGAAGAAAAGGCCATGCTTGAACACACAATCAGACTCCATACGCGCAAAACTATTTATTTAAATTTGTCACTTATCTAAATTTGTCACTTTTTACATGCATATTTTATGTTCTATCACCTCGCACGCTATCTTAAGTTGTGAAATTTTATTCTCTTTTCACTTGACAATGATAACATGGAGTCATCGAAAGGTTGTGTTGAACTTTTTTCGCTCATTTTTATCCTTAGATGATTTCCTCGATTGACGCCAAAATTAGCACCAGTATCACAGCTGAGAAATCTTACCTAATGATGGTATTCAATAGAATGTGAATAAACTTAAGCTTACCTTCTTAGGCAAAACAAGCTACGTCATGACATAGTATAAGGTGAAACTATAATTTGATCAGTAATGAAATAGAAAATCCAGTAACCTTTTTTTAATATAATGCTCCGAAACATCCCTTGATTATGCCCCTGCACCAAAAACAAGTTTTCCCTTAACAATTTAATAACGAATAAGTCACTTAATAGAATATATTCTGATTTGCATTTTTATTCTCTAACAATACACAAACAGCAGATCAACAAAGGAAACCGAAGAAAGTCAAATGAAAGAAAGAAGAAGCGGACTGAAAACAACGTCCTACAAGTTTATGGAATCTGTGTTGGAAATGTTCTTCCCAAATGCATTGTTTAGCCTCCTAGCCTGGCCGTTCCGGAAGAATGTATTAAAGTTGAGGATGTTGCCACCTTGTTATTTAGACGAGATGGGCCTTACATCACCCAGGTCTTGGAAGGGAATTATTTGACCAATTCTGCAAGAAGCACAATCACCACCAAGCAGGAAGTCAGAGACTATATTTACTCCTTCATGCACCCTGAAGAGTACACTCTGACTGAAAGCATTGCTGCAGCACAAGCGGCGAACAAGAGCTCGACAACACTAGTGAAGATGGAGATGAGTGCCATTGAAAATAACAGTGTTAGTTCTCTTATTAGCCGGCTTCAAATTTTTTGCCATCAAACGTTATTTTAAAGCAGAAGGAAAGTTTGTAATAAATTTGCATCTTGTCTACTGTTTGCTTTATATAACACTTTTTTAATATTAAAACATTACTCATTTCAAAGTTTTACTAAAATATTTCACGTGACCCCCGCTTTTCCCTTATGTTTTGGGATAGTCCCCTTGATAGTCATTTTTTTTCGTATGCCCCCCCCTCCCCCTTAAATCCCATCAGCCCCCTACCTCATGAAAAATGAACGACCCCTAATCATTGATAATGGCCTCCTGTCAGGGTCTTAAATAGAACCCCGTTCTATAAAAGCATTTCAGGTCAAGAGAAATGGCGGTCACGACATTGAGCCTTGAGTTTCGATAGCACGTCCAGATATATAAGACGAATCGTCACGTCACGTCATTACTAAAGCATGACGAATCAAAAAACTTTCTTCATTCGTCTTGATTTGTGACAGTACCGTTCCTAAACTCGAATATGTTTGATTCCGATCCTAACCCATTATTTTGTTTGCCATTTCTTTGTATTCTCTGCAGTTTTCACCACTGTGAACTGAGTTAATTTTTGTGATCTCTCTTTAATTGTTAAGTAGTATAATAATCCTTAATATCGTTAAGTCAACATATTTTATCACTTTTACTCAAGGATTATTATACCCTCAGCTAAGCCAGTTTAAATCAAAGGGCTCTCATGAGCCAACTCATTCATGCTCTTAGCCATGAAATGCCTTAAGTGTATATTGTGTGTTATAGTGTTTAACAATGTTGGTGGTGCATCAATAAGCATCAAGCTTCTTCCTGACATGTATCTTAGCTATCAACAGGCTTACAATTGATTGATTGGGTAAATGAATCATTTGCTGTACAATAGATTAGGACAATATAGCATCATTCTGTATGTTTTGTCGTCAAGCATTTGAGTTCATTGTTTAGCAAATGTTGGGTCGTCTAAATGAAGTGAAAGCCTCGCTCACTGTTTGCTTGTTCCAGTTTATGTATGATATTTTATTCAAAGGAAATGTAAGTGATTAGTGCAACATTTATCAGTTAACCTTGAGAAAGCTTATGTAATTGTTTTAAAAATGTACCATGTTACAAAAGATACAGGTCTGAATGAAACTAAAGGAGAATATTCTATATCACGTGCATTATATTAAGCCTATTTTGTTTGTTTGGTAATGGTTGCTTGCACGGTGGGAAGGTTGAGTGGACGGAGAGAAGCATACATGTACACAGCGTAACTGATCATTTACTTTATATATTACTAGCTACAACATAGTCTCTTGGAGTTTTATTGAGGCTTGTGTCACTTGAAGTCCAATAAATACATATTATCATATTATGATATTCAAGAGCAAAATGTCTTGTTCACAGCATTGTACAAATTTGGGTTGTGTATCATTTACACAGAAACGTTTTCTTGTCCTCAATTTGTGCAAATGGTTAGCAAAAATGGTTGATGGTAAGTTCTGTTCAGATTGGTCACATACCATTAACTCGAAAAACTCTTAATATTTAACAAAAGTTTAACCTGATAATAATTCCAAAATGGTGGTGAAGAAGTTTCACAACAAAGATATTAGTTAGCCTGACAGTTCATTAACACTAAATAAATCACTTTATTCAAGTGTCAGTCTTGATTTCTGGTTGTGGAAATTTCTCAAAACAGTATTTTAGTGTGCATTAGTCCAGGTTGTAGTGGTATTATATGTACCAATATGTTTTATATTTCAAGGAATAAGAGACAGTCATAATGACTATGTCAATATCTAAGGTGAGTTGGTTGAAGCTATGATGGTGAGCTACAAATTGTACATAGCTATAGGCTGGCTAAATGAAGTTGAAAGTGTGCAAGCTTAATTTTCGAAGGAAAGCGTTGAAGTCTGATGGAGTCAGTTTGCCAAGACAATCCACCCTGCACTCAAAGTATTTATCATTTAAAGTTCTTGAGTTGTCATTGTCATTATACATTTGACTAGTGTATCATTGTTTATAATAATTACTTATTACTTTTTTTATTATTAAATAACTATATGGGTAGGCAGGAATAATCCAGTAGATGTAACATTAACTGCTGCTCCTGAAATTAAATAGATAAAAAACGATGAAGATCTAAATAAAAATAGCCTGCGTAGCAAGCGTTTCCGTGGGGTTTGGGAGCATAGAAAGACTGAGGAACGGGATTTTCGGTATTTTGCCTGCGCGAAAAATGGGGCGAGAGCCGAAAAAAAGAAACATGGGGGTAGGAGCCGGGGGAATGAAGGAAACGCTTGCAGACAAACCCCTGGATTTTGAAAACTCCGTTCGCTGGCGAACGGGGCTCGTGATTGGCTGGGCTAGTCGAACATTGTTAACATATGTCGATCAAAGGAATTAGAGATCTGAGTACCGGAAACAAGGGGAAGACGCGTTCGAAGCTTTTTTACAAAAAGCGTTAACTTTTCTCACGGAATGAGTATTTAGTCGTGAGCGGCTTTGACAGAACGGTAGAAATCCTGTAGAGCAATGCCGACGCTTGGTATAGTATTTCGAAACTTCTACTTTATTGCTGAAGCAATTGCGACACAATTTGTAGCTGTTCCTTTGACATCACTTTCTTGAATGGTGCATACGCCAAGGACAAGATAATAAACCACGGGACAGAAAACTCGCACTACTGCGTGGGAAAACAGAGTGATTTCGTCTGGCTTGTTACATGGCATGCTTTCGGATTTTGTCATGTAGGTACTCTGACATTTCATTAGAAGCATATTTGTTGACAGAATTTAGAACATCTGGGTATAGTTCTGAATGATTTGTTAAGTTATAGTGAGCTGCGGCATGCCAGCCGTTTTTGTCACCTAAACATTTATAGTCTTCTCGTCGCAAGGAGTTCTTACGAGAACATTTCCAGAGTTGGTTTTATGAACAACTTTTACTCGGAGACCGCCGGCCTAGGGGAAGATTATGATTGTCTCTACCCAGATACTGAAATTCCAAGACTTTCCGTTGTTTGTTTTCTTCACAGGCGATAATAACAATTTCAACCGATTTGCGGATCTGGCGTTTCCCGCAAATACTTCTTTGCTTCTTTACTGGAGTTGACTGGATAAATACAGTAATTAAAAATTTCGAATTCGAATCTTACGAGCACAAGGATTATACAAAGCGACTTGAATACTCCTCACCGATTTGTGCTAAACCTTCATCCTTGCGGTCCTTCCTTTTTAGACGGATGTAGTAGAAATATAGCTCGATTATAAATTACCAAATTTAACTTTGAAAGCCTGCATTGATCGCTCGGAGTCATCGAGATTTCTCCATTCCCACTGTACGCTCTTTCTTCCAGACATATTATGACAAGTGTAGTTTGTTTTGGTTCAAGGTTAACTTCCGCTGCGTAAGGCCGAAGATTTAATTGGTTTATTTATGACAGCATGACATCTCTGTTTGCGTTTGGGTGATTTTCAAAATCCAGGGGTTTGTCTGCAAGCGTTTCCTTCCTTCCCCTCCCCTCCCCCCTCTTTCACTCGCTCCATTTATCGCTCCCGAACCGCACAGAAACGCTTGCTACGCAGGCTAAAATAAAAATAATTTGGAAGATACCAGAAATAGAGCACATTCCTTTTTAGTTGACCTGGGCCTAGCAGGACAACAGTCTTGAGTGAAAGAAAACACACTGCAGATAACTCTGATCAACTCTGTTTCCAGCAATCTAAGATACTGAATTGATTATTTACCTGTATTTAGACCCCATTTGGCTGATTACAATGGTCACCAAATGTTACATAGCTTTTAAAATTCTCACTTTTGGTATCATGGTTAGATTCATTAAACCTGGTGTCTTGTTTTGCCTGATCGATCTGGGTCTACGCGTGTAACACACGAGCGACGATAGTCAGAAACGAAGTACAGATACCATTCTACTTTATGCATTTCAGGATATCATCTGTTACTGATAGATTCGACTTAGGGCCATTGTTATAACGCAAAAGTAGTCATTTGGCGTTTCAATGGAACTAGCAGTTTCATAACGTTGTAAATATTACTGAATGGAGCTTTATATAGCAATTGTCACGCAGGGATCGTAAACCTGGCGATCATTTCTGGACTTCTAGCCTGAAACAGACTTTAGTTTAGTTCTGGGTCGTTTCGATTTGACGTGTGGGCTGTATGTTTTTTTTTCAAAGCAAATTCAAACATTTAAAGAAAGCAATATTTACTCACTAGAAATCGCAAAGCTGGAAATCAAAATAACAATGGCTGGCTTGAGCTGAGGATCCTTGAGCCCGTGATAGAGGCCGACGAATCCGACGAACATCTCGAAACAGTTTGGGCTCCACAAATTCAAGAATTTTTCAACATTTCCAACCAAATTCACTCCATGTATCAACTAAGTATACATGCCATCTGGGGGTGTCAGCGTGGACAACATTCGTTAAAATATGGCTGCCTTCTCGGGCACGTAACACTAATACGAGATGGAGGGACGGGTAGGTACTCGGGCTAATTTTCGTAGAAAAAAGAAATATTTAAAAAAACTATATAGATATTTTTTGGACTAATTTTATTTACTGAATGCCTACATTTAAGAATAAAAATTCTCTCGCGGTGTTTTGCAATCATCCAGAAGGTGATGTTTGCTATTCGTGGCAAGTTAGCTACTTGGTCAGCGGCTGCTCAAATCTAACCAATTCGTTACGTCACTTCCGTCTACGCAGATTTCTGCTAACGCCGTTTTGCCCCTTTCCGCAAAAACTCATCCATTGCTTCGCAATGAATGAGTTAAAAAGGATTGCAAACGACTGATAAGGCCCCAACTCCATTCGTCCGTCGACATGACATGCAATACCCCAGAGGTTGTTGAGAATACAGTACTGTTCATTAGGTGCAGCTTAATTTGATCCCACTTCACTCTCTTATTCATTACACAAACAATAACTCGACGATCGCTTTGTTCAGTATCTTAAACAATCTTATTTATTTGTTCTGTATTCAGCGATTTGTTTTTACGTATATGTTTTTTATGGAAGTGCTGATTTTCTGTCCTCGATCGCTGAAGTTGTTCGTGTATTGATATCAGTTCTTCCCACGGAACCCTTACTTCTAACACTTCGCGGGTTAAACTGCGATGCACCGCACAGACTGTAACTGGAATAAAAGCTTAAAAAAGGCATATAACTTCAGTGTTATGTTGTAAGGAAATTTCCAAATACGTGCTATTACTCTTACATGTTTTGTCATTCGGCCAACGGGACGAGAGTGTTTAGGATAACATTTCATCAGCCTTAAGTCATGTCATATACATATGGGTCACATATGATGAAGACACTTGCTGTTTACGGATTTCAAATCTGATCAGTCACCTCGATCCAGTAAGTTTCACTTGAAATTCTTTTGCCATGTTGATTAATGAGTTTAAACAAATGCATAATTCGTGTTCCAAAGAGACATTTTGGGGTAGTATAGATGGTCATTGCGTTAAAGATCCGTGTCTTCTACCACGAGTACTTTAAAGGTGACACTGTTCAAAGTATATTCCTGCACTGTTAATCGTTCTTGTTCTTGCAGTATCTGCAAAAGGACCCTTGTCGTCTCCGTCAGATTGTTTCTATACGGGACTTCACGCACTCGCCTGTTCCTTGATGATGTTACTTTCGGGACTGCTTTGAATTCGAAATCAGCGTAATCTCCTTTACGGTCGCTTAGTTTTGAGCCCACAGTTTCTTTGAGAAGATCACTTAGGGCAGGTGAACGAGTCGGCGACAACTTCTTCATGATCGCTGTTTAACTTGTTTATATCTTTTTATATAAGCTAAATACAAAATATGTGCATCAACCTCAAACTGTTAAGCTTCAAGCTTATATGCCCACAGATGATATCACCTTCTCGGAAAAGATACTGTTCCTCGTTGTTCAGTCAGTCATCTTCGTAGATCATGAATAGCAAATATTGGATATTATCTCGAACTCTGGATTAAAAACGCTATTGGCAAGGCTTGGAGAGAGCAGAGCTCTTTGTTTCCTGAGCACGTATAACTATTGTCGCCCTTGTTAACTGGGGCATGTAACAAAAGCAGCGGAATTATATGCGTGGTATTGTTGAAATCCAAATCCTAGACCCCCAATAAATACATTTCTGAGCTTTGTTTGACATAGATGGAATTCCACATACCACACGCAAGTTGTCTCTTTTCCTTTACGTGACTTAAATTGTTCCAGCTACACGTTTGTGAGCTGGCCTTAAAGGAAAGAAAAATGCATTACTTTTAGGTATGAGTTAAACAAATTTGGACATGTCCTGAAAGTGAGTAACTAGAACAGGAAGACAATATTTGGTGGTGTCCTCAAAAATGCAACCACCTCAGTTCATATATCCAACGATGACAGACAATTCTCTAAAGAAGTTACCGCTTTCATACAAGAATCGAATGCGGCATGCTGTTGGGGTAATTTGTTCATCGAAGTGAAAACAAGATGTAAAACAGTTGTATCTGCGGGTGAATAAACCGGACATCACGAAAACTGAATATAGGCGAGCTCGTCAGTTTAATTTGTTCATGCTCATAACTTACATTCATTTATACTCCAAAGAAAGTGAAAATCAATCACCAAAAACCGCTCCCAAGCTCCCAAGGTGTTTCTCCGTGTAATCCGGCGAGCAGAGTTCCTTCGGTATGCACGTACAGTTCTTGGTTTCCATAAAACCGCCATCTGGGAAAACGAGTTTCGTTCAGCTGGAATGTCCACCTCTTTCATGACCTTAGAAATACATAAAACATACAACGACAGAAAGTATGAAATTCGCTGAAATTTGTTCACAAGCTGGAAGTTTTGAAGTTAGTCCGGAAATCACTTCTATTGTAATGCGCAATTTAAACAAAAATGTGAGCTTGCCTGTCTAATAAAAAGAGTCTGGTGTATTCTGGGCCCCATACTAAAAGGAATGATAGGACCTGAAATCTAATCCAGTTTTTCCCAAAATGTTACTCGTGCGATGCGTGGACAGCCCAAGCGACTATAGACCTCAGACAGGAAATGGCGAGCAATGTGGCGAAAAGTCATTTCATATGTTTGATTTTAAAAAGACGCTTCATACAAAATTACGACAGATGTCTTCACACTTAGCCGTCTTTTTGTTGGACTCGGCTTTCGTTTTGCTTTGCGCTCATCTAGCCTAACTTTGCTGTTCATTATTTTTCCGTATATCTGGTTTTAGGGAGCTTTGAACGACAACTCGAAGTCGCAAAAGCCGTATTCGGAAACAAATTCCGCCAAGTTCGGTAGAAAAATCTTTCGGCCGCATTCTGTGTTTGTTTGGTTTCGTGAAAGCAACAAGCGAATTTTCGGAGTGCTTTCAAAATGTCTTGGCAAAGAGTTGCCTCCCTGCCGTGTGTCAATATGTTTATATGTAAACCAAGAAAAAAATAGGCCTAGGTACGAGTTAAGGTTACCCAGGACTTGTAAGTAGCGGTTTTCTCTGTATGTGTCGCGTAAGATATGACAACAAGAGACGCAGGTTGACCTTTATTTACTCTCTCCCTACTCAGCAAGATTGTTTGCTCCCGGTCTGTTTGCATTTTCAACCATCTGATTTGCGTTTGGGCGTTTCTTTGCTCTGCACTCATTTTCTCACATTTCTTTGTCGTTCATTCAATTGTTATTGGCTGTGCAGGGGACATTTGTCTCTTCTTTAAACTTTCATTAGAGATTCGAAATGCGTTAATTCATATCGACTTTGCTTGTAACTTAAATATCAAAGAAAACATCCCGGCAGCGTTTAAACTAGCCTCCTACGCAGACGTTCAGAGGCTTACGCGTGACAAGCCTAAGAACGTGTGCGTGCATGACGAAACGAAACGAAACCGGAAACAGATCCTTCACGAAAGCATGCACGCATTAACGCACGAGCAACATCCGCGGAAGAACTGAGTACCAGGTCTACCTAAAAAATAACTTAAGACGGATTACCTTTGGTACGAGGAAAAAATGAAATAAATAAGTAATTTAATAAACAAACATACGTACAAATATATAAATAAATAAATAAATAAACATCAATATATTAAGACAAACGAATTATACAACTTAAGAGTATTACTAAAAGTCAATAGAGAGATTGAGAGATTCTAGTTTGCGTTTAAAATTCGTAGTTCATTTCATCAGGTAATGCATCCCAGATTTTTGCCCCAGTATGAGCAAAACTGTTCCGGTAGTAATCGGTTTTGACTGCCGGTAGGGCTAGATTACGTCTTGAGATCCTTAGATTATAAACCGATCTCCCGAAATTTCTCGTAAAAATATCCTCTAAATACACTGGAGTCATACCATTCATAATTTTAAACATCATGAGGGTTTTTTTGCTTGTTTCTCTTCAAGCCAATCAAAGCAGCGACTAAACGTCTTTACAAGTTTTCGAAAAAAGTGAATTCGTTCGCAACTGAAATCTCGTTCTAATCATTGTATTGTCCGTGAAAGTTCTTTAACGTTTAACGTTTGATAATGCGCCGTCGGAGCAAAGTGCATGGCCTGTCTTGAACTGTACACTCCCATCCCCTGGTCAGGGTTAATTTGTTAGCCCAGCATCCCGCTCGGGCTTCGAAAGTGTCCATGGTTGACCCCGACAGCATGATCTCTCTGCCCTGATGGCTAGCTTTCTTCGATTCAGAGCTTTGTAGATTCAGAGCTCTGTGGAGATGAACTTGGCTTGGAATTTAACTGAAAGGGAGCGCTTAACCCTGTGCTACAATTCTGCGGAGGAATTGGGGGCGGCTGGCATGCTTTTAGTGTTTTTTTTTTCGCCTCAAGCGGGAGCCAGTCCAGAATCGAGTGTGCAGCCTTGACTCTTTCTTAGGATGGGAAACTCGAAAGCGATTACTCGCTTAAATGGCTTCGGATCGAGCTGAAAAGTAAGAGGACAATAGAAAAGACAAGAGGGCATTGAGGTAAGCCATTTTTATTGCAAAAATATCAAAATTTCGGCTAAAATGTCTATTAACGTTTTTTAAAAAACCTTTGTAAATTCAAACCGTTGTAACATAACACCTCCAAATGCTGAAAGGCCAGAGTCACGTTTCGCGGAATGAAACTCACGCGTTATGTAATAGTAGACGACTGCGGTAACTAGGTCACGGAACGTTCGCATAAAGATTAAAATAATAATAAAACTCTGCTGCCTGTGGTTAGAGTCGCTACTCTTTGCCTTGACCTTACTAACATGAATTCTGTCTTTAGAACATTTAAAGTTAGTCTATTTGCTATTAGCCATTAGTAAATTCTCAGCTCCGACTATTGCATTTCTAGCTTTTTGATTGGCTAAAAAACTCCGACTATGAGGTATAGTTCACCACTAAATTCTCTCCGATTCTTATTGGTTTAAATTGATCACGTGACGCGATAGTGCTCATCCGCGGAGGGCCACTATCAGCCCATAGTGCCCGTCCGAGGAAAATACCCGGATGGATAGTAGTCGTCCATGAAAATTTTGTTTTAAACAAGCGCGTATCAAGAAATGGCCCATTGTAGTGAGTCAAATTCGTGTTCACAAGTCCAAACAAAAGCCTTTTGTTTTTTGTTTGCCCTGAGGGGATTGTTCCGCGAGTCGGCGAAGATGGATTTCAAATCGTCGTAAAATTGTCGGCGTGTCAAATTAGCGGCATTAGGGGAGAGGGGTTTGGAAAGTTGCACATTAAGGTGCTGTTAACACAAGGGTACCCAGGGGAAAAAATGCGCTTCAGTATGCTTGTCTTCTCAGTCAGTATATTTTGCGCATCAGCGAACTGGTTGTTTAAAAATTTATTAACACGGTAAGGATGATTCGCTGTTAAAAATCTGTACGAACTATGCTCGGCGCAAGGACGAGAGCAAAAACCAAAAGCAACAAGACAGACCTAATAAGTTTTGTTATTATTGTTATTTAACCCCAAGCAAGAAACCTCGAAATGGTGAATTCTTTTATACGATTTTGGATCAGTTGATAACAGCGCGCGGCACACTGATCATGACGCCGCGAAACAATGAAGCTCAGTATGGATGGTTTCACTTGGTCAAAAGTTGTGAATTTTAAAATTGACTTTCCCTACTCGTAAGAAAATGAAATTATAGCAAAGGCTTCTTGAATGAAAATTCGCGCTTTAGACTGGAAAAATCGCCTGAGTAATCCGTTTGATTGAAAAAGGATCAAGGCGGTCGTTCTCATTGAGTCTTAAAACTAAAGCGCGGCTCTGAAACTGAAGAGGTGTTAGTTTTAAAACTATAACGCTTTCACTTTCGTAACAGCACTTTCGTAACGTGAGAGAAAAGACAAGAAAAATTTTGTGTTTGGGAAAATACCGCTTAATACCCTCAAGTTAAATTTTGGAGTAAAAATGATGCATGAGTTCTTTCTTGCAGCGAGAACACTGGTTGCGGGCGCGGCATTTAACAAAGAAGTGTTGGTTTTAAAACTATCACCTATTACTCGCAACGTAAAACAGAAGAGAAGAAAAAGTTGTGTTTAGGAATATGGTTCTTAGCAAGTAAAAATAACGGCGGGATTAAAAAATAAATATTTGAGGGTTGTCGTTCTGATTAAGTCTTCCAGTGAAAACTCTGGTGGCGCGCGCGACATTTAACAGAGGAGATGGTTTTAAGATTGCTCCGCCTTCCTTTTTCTCGTCAAAAGAATATTGCGTTGGGGGCCGGTCGCACTAGGCAGAGTTTTTGTTTACTTTGCAAAAAAATCTGTCAGCGAGTGTTGTAGACGAGTGCGACCGGCGTGTTTCGCCTTGACAAAATTTTGCCCGACCTTACCAAACTACAAAGAAGCCGCAACAAAAAATCGGCGAGCCCAAGGGGCTCGCCGATTTTTATCGCACTTTTTTGTTTGTTTAGTGTCATAAAATCCATAAGCACCTTCCATACTCCATTAACGTAGGTATCATGTTGATTCAAAAGAGCGCGAAACTGAAAAGTACTTCGGCGCAACAAGCATGGACAGAGAAAATTTCGCTCGCTTTCCGTACCAAAATTTCGATTTTCAGCGGTTTCAAGGAGCAGCTGGTGTTGGGCCGTACATGTCATTACTGACAGATGAACAGGAACAGAGAGGGAGCTCAAAAAACTATTACGGCCAGATCATAAACGAAGAACCAAGTTCAACAACAATTTGATTGACGTTTTCGGCATAAAAGATAAGATTGTCGCTTCCTAGTGCGACCGCGTTTAACAAAAATTTTGGAACAAAAATTTGTTTAACCAAAATTTTTCCTGAAATTCCGCCGTGCTTACAAAATTTTTGTCGCCTAGTGCGACCGGTCCCTAATTAACGTCACTATTGTGTTCGTATGATAATTTCATGTTCAGCGCGTGGCTATAAAGACAGCTAGTTTTCAATTGATCATTTTAACTGAGCTTTGTCAAAGTTAGATCTCGTTATTGCGAAAAAATGTCGAAGTACTACGAAGTAGCAAAAATTCTCGCTGTGCGTTCCATTGACGGAAAAAAGGAGTACCGGGTGAGATGGAAAGGTTTCGGAAGCAAGGACGACACTTGGGTGCCGGAAGAAGATTGTAACAGCGCTATAAAAAATTATGCGCGATCCTCACTTAAAGGTTAGTACATTGCAACAGAAACGAATTCACTTTGCTTGAAAGCTAGTTTATTCGAGGCTTAACTTTTCTCCTTGGTCTGTTTTCAGGAAAGGAAAAAATCATTGAATATCTCGTCGGTGAGATTGGACAGAAACTATCCGTTCGAACCGCTCCAGAAAAGGGTTACACTCGACGCACAACCATCAGAGTTCCGATGGATCCAGAGGTCTTTGACGACCTGTTCAGTAGCCTGAGTCGTGGTAGGAGAAGGTTCGATGTGTCGGCCGAGGACATCGACAACCTTCTGCCAAATGGATGGTCCGAACGAGCGTTCCGCACCACTACCAAGTGTGTTGTTAGTCGGGAGCAGCCCATAACTATCCGCTTCACCAACCAGAGAAAACAGCACTACGATCATTCTAAGTGTCCCCGCTGCCAGTGGTCGGGAGTTGGCGAGAAACCCGCTCTTTGCCAAGCAAGGAAGACCTGGCCGGTCGATCTGAGTTATTTATTTGTGACTTTTAGCCGTGAAAGAACCCACCAAGAGCAAAAGAAGGATGGTATGTTGACAAATATTGTAGCGTTTAACTGCGATGTATTTCAGTTTGACTACGTCGCTCGAAATTCGCTGTAGTAAAACAGCTATCTACTCCTTGTTCTTTTCCACAACAGTGCCGTGATTTATTTTATTATTACATTCATTCAATAATCATATTTTCTAAATCTTGTTTTTGTTTGATTCCCAGAGAAAATCGACCTGTCCTGGATAAGCTCAAGTTCAGACGAGGAATAGACTGGATGGAGTTCAACAAGTCCCGGTCAACAACAAACAAAACGGCTCTTTTAGGAGCCACCAAATAAAACAAAAGTCAATGACCAACTGTATATATCAGAATTTCACATTCCCCCTTCACTCTGTCCTCTACGGTGGCGT
>CM042749.1:21296422-21308922 GCA_022496165.2 Catalaphyllia jardinei
CAGAGAAAGTCGGGGACGATTAAGGTGGTGAATCGCGGCGAAGTGTGGATTCCTCGTGTGGTTCCCTGATTCCCTTCAATTTACACTTCAGAGTTAATTCTCTGTTTCACCATTTGTGTTTCTGTTTCACCATTACTAGACTGGTTAGCTGCTCTGCGCCAAGAAAGTGATCGATTGTAGATGCGAATGTGTCTGTTGTCTATGATACTGGTTCTTTGAATATAGCAAGCGCAAATGACCAGTGTAATTCCACAGAAAAGGGCAAATGCTTTCAGAAAAGATTTATTGAATGGTCGCCAGAATAGCCATGTCTTTCTATTTGTACCCAGGGGGAGCAGCATCCTTTCCGCGTTGTACCACGATGGGGGTTTGAGTCGGCGTGTGCGTCCCAGAGCTGATTCTTCAGTATCTAGTATTGGAATAAATATATCTTTAGAATCGACATATATCATCTACTCGATGAAACTGCGTTATTGAAATTTAAAAATTTTGTGGTATACCGAGTGGTAGAAATCGACAAAAACGATATCCCACATGTGAGGATATCTTTTTTTATCCACACAGGCATATGTGATATCATTTGTGATGTTATTATTGTCCCTGAACTGCACTTAAATTGTTGTTGGTGTATGATCGAAATATCCTCGGATCTTCTTCAGAAGCCTTTAGCAATCTTCACTTGGAGAATCTTCCGAAATCTTCCAACTCTGGTCGAAAATCTACGGAAAATTGCATACCTTAAAAACGTCGTTATGTATCATGAGAATTACATATAATAAAAAGAATATTACATGATCGTTTGGAGAAACGAAATTTCTCTTTTATGTTTCAGCACTTGAAATTTCTCTTTTCATGTTTCAACACTTTCCAGAAGATAAATTTCGTACCTCCGCGCAGCCATGTAATACGCTTTATAAACCCACCGCTTAAACATCCTACCAGCCGTTGTTTGGGAAAACGAGCGGCAGAAATCAAGCGTGCTAGATTGTGTTAGGTTGTGCAGCAATTTCCACTCTCTAAAAACCAATTTCTACTTGTAGTTGCAGACATCATTAAATGTTATCCACAGACATGCATTGCTTCGCAGACAATAATTGCCATCATTACATGGCCGGCTAGCTTCGTGAGCAGGTACATAATCCAAATCTCGCCTTGTAATTGGTTCCCCCAGTGAGAAGATAGAGCTATCTTGTCTGCTAGGATTAACTGCTTTATATCACATGTAGGAAAATGGTTATCTTTACGCCATCAAATGGTTCTTTTTTTGTTGACGGAGATTGTTCATTCAAGATGGCTCAAGGGATATTGGCTCGATCGATATACACACGCAAACAAAGAACTTGAACAATATCTGTTGTAGATTCGTCTTGACCTCCGAGTGGTCTTCGCGGCTTTCTCAGTTACCAATTTCGTTCAAATTCCAACAAGTAGCTTGAACATGTGCCATTTTCATGTCCGCAAGAGGAATACACGAGAAAGAATCTTGGCCTTTTCTGCGCAGTTAAAGTCGACAGTAAATAAAAAATAAACAACACGATACTGTTCGTGCCACTGTCAAACAGCCTTCAGGCCCTATGCAAACTGAGATACTGTTAGTCCAGTCCCTTAACTCTACTTTCTTCCCGCCCCTAATATAGGGGCTGAACCCGGGCGGGCGAACGAAGAGTCCAGGATAACTTGCATGCGCATGCTCAGAACGAACCAATAAAAAATTACTAGGTCCCAACCACGCTGCTCGCGTCAATGTGTCGCGCAATGGCTTTTTTAGCTCGCGCTCGCGCAATTTCTTTGACGTTTATTTTGTGGTAAAAACATAACTATCGAAATATGGCCAAGGTTAATCGTAGTCTGTACTTTCATCGCATCGACAACGAGTACTCGTCATTACTCTTTTCTCAAAAATTTTTCGTATTGTTTCTGATCTGCATATTAAGCGAGTTTGCAAAAGTTTTTGAAAGGAAAGTCTGACTCGTACAAGCAGCTCATTTGCATAATGCAGCCCGTGCACTTTCAAGTCCGAGTCGGTGTTTTCAATTGTCAACAAATCTTGGCAAAGATCTCTTTCGTTATCTTTGATATTGTGAAAAAAACAAATCGAATGTGGTATAGCGTGGTACCGGTGAAATTCCACTGATTTGGGATTGATTGACATGTTTTTAATCAATCTGAATGCAGAAATTGTTGCTTGTATATTATCATTCAGAAAATCGCGCCACAAGTGAAATCTGGAAAACACTTCCAAATATGGCTTTTCCCCGAATTGGGAGAAAAAATGGCGGCGTTCTGAGCATGCGCATGCAAGTTATCCTGGACTCTTCTTTCGCCCGCCTGGGTTCAGCCCCTATATGTGGCGGGAAGAAAGGAGAGTTCAGGGACTGGACTAAGAGATACTGTAGACGAAGGCACACCGATTCAGAAGTCGAAATTTGCCAGTTTTTCGTGTCGCGCCGCTTTAACACAAGTACGTACAATGGGCTCCTAGTACGTACTGTTCCATATTGACAATAAAAATTTAATTTTATCAGTAGAGAAGGGAGAATCAAAGACACCCTACCGCACCGCTAGTCAGAAGGAACCGAAAATCGATTAAATACATGGGTTGTCAGCGTAAGAACGGATTTGTGGCAAATTTCGGACTTTCACCGATTGGCCTCATTTTGTTTTTTAATGAAAGTCATCCGTATATACAATGTACAAATATCACATACATTTAAATCAATTCGATCTTTTTCAGTCACGCTTAACGAGACGGTTTCAAAGTTACCAGAAAACTGACTAATTTGCTTGCGATTTAGCTACAAATGCTTTATGCTGCTAAAACACAATTTTTCTTCCGACAAGCTGAATGTATTACATGCAAAAGTTCCACCTTTCTTCGATATGTGGGACCTGATCTAGGATCGAGTCTATGGTAAATCAAAAGTACTAACATCAATGCAAAAACTTGTTGAATATAAACATTTGTGGCCACTTTCCACTGCGCGCCGTAATGAACCTCGCGAATTTATCAAATAATTGCCATCTTGATATGATGGTAAATAAAGATAAAGTCGGTCCCACCAAACCCAATATACATGAACAGTAAACGCATGGAAATAAAATAACCACCACACCACAGGTCAAATTGTAGATTTCAAATAAGATTTTCCTTGGTTTAGCCGTTATTTCAGGAAAAATCTACCTTCATTCAGCATTTTTAATCGGACAAACGATAAAATTCTTTCTGCTTGAGATGCAAATTACTGTAGCCGGGCGAGTTAATTTTTGTGTTGAGTTCGTGCTGCTTATTTTAAATCAGTATTTTCCAAGGCAAATCTTTGCTCCTTACCTGAGGGTAAAAAACATCTCCGCCTCTCTGTAAAAGATTTTTCTTCATTTCCCAAGATGCGGTATCGAAATGCTCACATGCTCGTTTCACACTTGATGACCAAACCCAAGGTAAACAGTGAGCACCCTGAAAACGAACAAAGAAACAACGACAACTTGAACTTTCCAGTCTGGCGTCATCAGGTCAAGCACGTTGAAACCGCAGCAAATTTGTTGTGCCCGGCGACGTCAAACAAATGACCCCTGGTTAAGTTGGTAGTTTCTCGCGGAGGCAGTCATTAATGACTGCCTCCGCGAGAAACAGTGAGTTTCCCCCTCGACCTCAATGATATTTCGATGTTATATTCAAGTCCATTAACGTTTTTCGGCAGGGAACAACAACAAAGCTAGTTAACAACTTCTGTGCTACCAACAGTACAAGTTTTACGGACAGAGCTGAACAAAATACTTAATTTTTGAAAGGGCTCTGAAATAACTATCTTGTCCATGTTTTCTATTCAAGTTTCGACCTTCGTGTTTTCTTCGTCTAGATCCGCTGCAGTTCTTATAAGATATCCTTGGTACAGTCCTCAAACAATCCGCCAATTTCCTTTCTGCCTCCTTATAACTCGTCACAACAACCTGTTTTCTTTAATTCGGGACCCGGCTTAGTGTCCACTTAGTAGAGGGTGTCCGCCTAATTGGGGGTCCGCTTAATAGAGGTTTCACTGTAATTTCTTTAGGGAAGTGAGCCCCAACAAGGTTCTATGCTGTAATTTGTTTACTGTATATCTGACCGTATTCGCAAGAACATGCCCGTTAGGTTTTGGCCTGGATTCGGGTTTCGCCCGAATCCATGCTTGGCTGGCTACTCTAAACCCAGGGGGGGGGGGGGGGGGGTCACCTTCAGGGGCCATCTACTGGTGGCTTGCTGGGGGCCAGCTGTCAAAACCAGGGGGGAGGGGAGGGTGTCTTGTAGGTACACCCTCACTTTGTTAGACTTGGCCATTTGACTGCCAAATAAATTTTTTGTTGACTGTGTTTGTTGAGTTCTATGAGCTTGCTTGAATGTTCTGTACTGACATGGCACCCTGCTGAAGAAGTCCCTGTCACCTGCTTGCGTGGCCGGTATTCTGCTAGCCGGGGGGAGGGGGGGGGGGAGGCTCAGATCTTTACTCTAAGACCTGGGAAGGTCTTAGAGTCAACTGCAGGCATGTTTTTGAGAATATGGTCAGATATATAGCGAGAATTAAACATAGCCTTTAAATCAGTTTTATTTTTTCTCGATAACGTAAGGTTACATGCAAAGACAAATTCGGACTGTTGACTTACGCTGTTTATAGAAATGTTGAATGTTCCTCCTTGGATGTTCGCCCATGAAACAAAGATAAGCCTTGCTGAGGTGACTGCTGGCTGAAGCTGAAGTGCTAACGATCAAGATGTTGGATATATTCCGCTGCTGTTTCCGAAAGTGAATTAAAACGGGAAGCCGAAGCCATGTTTTCAAAACACAAACCTCAAGCGGGCGCTGATTTCAAGACCACGCTTCTGGGAAGCCATTTGAGTGCTTTGCTCTAATTGGCTAAGCGATTCTCCTCTGGGCGATGATTGGTTATATTTTCACATGTGAAGAATGCTATACGCGAAGTTGATTGGACGTATCGCTTTTTCACATGTGAAAATATAGCACATATAGAATTCTATTCACAGGGTTTATTACTAAAATTCTCGCTATATATACAATAAATCGGATATTATATACAGTACAAGGATGATCCGAAGAGTTCGAAAATGAAAATGCTGTTGACAAGCTCGAAGAGCTGCAAGCCTTCAGGGACCTAGGATAACTTGAAAAAGCTCAGATTGAAACTCGGCGTCCAGTTCGGCGTCCAGTTCGTTCAGTGTATTTTAGATATTGCACTGAAAGGTGGTTCAGGATGGTGAGAAATTTACCCTAAGTTGAAACTAGGAGCAACGCCTGAAAAACTTGGCTAACGAGCCCGACGAGGATGATTATGAGAGTAGTGGTGAGGAGGAAAGGGATAGTGATAACCGGGAAGGTGATGATGATCAACCGACGCGTTTCGCAGTAGTAAATCTGGCAGGTCGGAGAGTGCACGATCTGTGCTTTAACAAGCTCAGAAAAAGTCCCAGACCTTTTTAGAGTCAAGTTGCACGTTTTCTCGATAGATTCATTTCAATAGATTTCTTACAAAGAAGGCGATGTAGATTCGCGCCTTGAAGACCTCGCGTATCTAGTTTAGATGTCTGGAAAACGGGAATAACGAATAGTGCAAATAGACAAAAAAGAGAACTCGTGCATGTAAACTGACCAGGTCGTATGCTTATGAAATTTTAAAGCCTGAAGCATCATCAAACGATGTTTCGTTTCCATACCAATGGTCAGGAAAGGTTACTAGGATGAAATACGTTTTATTCCAATTTTGGTTATTGAAAAGGAGCTTTTTAAAAAGTTTATGAGGCTAATATTAACGTCAGTTTCAGGCCTTCTTTTTTGTCAGGCGGATATGAGGTTAATTTCACTAAATTCAAAACAAACTAGTGCAATTAATACTATACAATTCCTAAACTTTTTTTATGAGGGAGACACGGGGAAACAAATTTAAATTTGAGCAAAATCAAGGATGTTTACACTTGTCAACCAAATGTCGGACCCTTCGATGATGATTGTGAAAGGTTATATTCTATAATTTGGTAAAGACGAACAAAAGAAGTGGGGATCAAGTTCATTCAGGTAGGATGTTATTAAAATCTTTGGATCATTATAATGTAATGAAAGAAATGTAAAGTAGCGTATTTTTATCTAAGTAGAATAATGTCGCACTGGCGCAATAACGAGAAAACCCCCTGGGATCAACAAAACTTTTCGGGATCAAGGATCAAAATTCTCATTACTTTTGGAATCAGGGATAAAAAATTTGGGTAAAAATACGGGATCAGCGATGAAAAAATATATATATACCTCGTTACGACCCTGTAATCAACAACGAAGCTACTTGTAGATTCGAAGCGACGGCAAGTTAAGCTCTCTTGCTACATCCGTAAAACTTATCATAAGGTTTTTTAAGTTTAAAATGTATAATTAATAGTAGCAAATAGACTTTCTGACCGCTAAAACATCATTCTTAATCGACTGTTATTTGGGATTGATAGGCCGCCATCAATATGCATGGGCTGTGACCCTTGCACTTTTGTTGCAAACATTGTAGTATATAAAATCTAATAAACCTTCGCTCGCGACCAGCAGAATACTACCGGCAGATTTGACTTAAGAATGACATTTACAGTTCTTTGCTTTAAATGGCATTTTGCTCTTAATTGCGGCTTTTGGGATTTTAATTTTTGCATTTTATCAATTTTTGGTTCTATCTGTATTCTTATGTACCGGTCAATTCCAGAACCGCCCATGCCCTCCCCCCGGGCAAACCCCGGGGCATTTGACTTTTTTGAAACATTTTGGTCAAATTCCCCGCTATGTTGCCAGTTTAGACGGTCAAATGCCCCACCCGTTAGAGCTTCAAGAGGGTCAAATCCCCCAGCCTCCAGGCATGTTAAAGCAACTGTGGAAACAAGTTCTGCAAAATTTTCAGCCAATACGAATGTCTTGTTCAGCTTGTCTTCGCTGCACACTTTAAACAAAGGCATATTCAACGATATAACTACATAAAACGATAACAACAGAAAAGTCCGCGTGGAATCGACAAGAGCAATGACTCGTGAACGCGGCTCACGTGCTGAATCAAAGAATTGCGTAATCCTTTTGCTTCCGACCCCTGACGGATGTTTTGACACTAAAGTCAAATGCCCCACCGGGCGGGCCTCATTTTGGGTCAAATTTCCGACTGTACGGAGCTTAACGCGAGTCAAATGCCCGGGGATTACCCGGGGGGGATGGGCGGTTTTGGAATTGACTGGTACATTACTGTATTTTTCGATGTCTTTGATTTTCCCTGCTCTATGTAATTTTTATTAAATCTTTACGAAAAATCTTTGCGTGGCAGTTAAAATTTATCCGTCTCGTGAATATGGATCAATACGGACTTTTGTTGAAGCAACGCCACCCGAGAAACTCGCAAATTTCCTGACTGCTGAATCGGAGCTAAATCGCCCGCCCTTCCGCGAATGGCTGAAGTTATTTTGGCGAAGAAAAGCAAGTAATTCGAGAAAACAACCCAATTTTATGATATATATGTTATCAAATTCCCTTCAGTCTAAAAAACAAAAAGGCTAACATTTTTCTAACCCGAAATTGACTGGACGATTTTAGAGTGTCTGCCATGCTAAACAATAAATATCACGATCTTTTCTTGGCCCTTACACCGTTTATAGCGGAGCTCCCGCGGCCCAAAGGGCCGCAAAGCGGAGCCCCATAACCATATTGGAAAAAGAAACCCATGTATTAATTTTCTCATGGTTATCATGGGCAGCGGTATTGCTCGTGGGCGCGTAAATAATAGATTGACAGACATGCAGCCTTTGTTTACTGTGTACTTTTATGATATGTGACATCAGGTTTAGCCTCCCACGCAGACGTTCTTAGGCTTGTCACGCGCTCCTCTCTACTAACGTCTGCTCAACAGACCGGTTCGTTGGCGGTTAGCCAATCATAGCTTCTCTGCCTTTCCGTAGAAAGCTGGACTTTGACCGACTTTGACCCAACGCTTCAACACGAGAAATTTGTGCCGCAAAATGTTGAACATTCTCACTTACGTACGAGTTGCCCCAGCAACTGCAGACGTACATATTAATTTACTGGCAACTGATAAGACCGACATTGAGGTCGAGGACCGGTACGGTTTTAATTGCCTGAACTAAGTCAAACAATGGGACGATACAATACGCAAAACAGTCAACTGATTCGCACCTCAACAACTACATTTCAATTATAGTGTCAGAAGGGACAAAAGGAGCAATAAACCTATTCATCGAACTCGAGAAACAGAAGCTTAACCAAATTGATGGAAGAAACATAAGAACCTCTCTACAGAAACGTGTAGCTTTCTCGAAGTAAAGCTACGGCGTCTCCGAAGAAAAAAAACCGGACGTGAGTAAATATGATATGTGTGATAAGAAGCAACATACGCTCTACTTTAATACAAATACCTTGTTCTAATGAAACAACCGGGCCCAGCGCCACAATATTAAATGCAAGTAAGCAATATTTCACGGAAAAATTCTTATTTCCACGTTTTGCCCCTCGAAGTCCTCGAAAGCAAATATCGTGCAATATAAATGAGCCTAAACAATGCTTAATAAGCACGTGGCAAACAGGCTGGCAAACAACAGAGATGTCAACATTAACAGAACAGCGGATTGGTTCTTTTGAAACAAAGGCTAACCGCCAGTGAACGGAAGTGGCCTGTCCGTTGAGCAGACGTTCGTGGGGAGGAACGCGTGACAAGTCTAAGAACGTCAGCGTAGGAGGCTACATCAGGTTATGATCAATTGACACCTGTCAAACCAAGCTATTCGCTGACCAGTATCACGTGACCATATCGCGGGCTCAAGTTTTTAGCTCATCGAGGTCACGTTTTTTATTAAAGTTGACCGCTGACCAATTACTGGTTTTCGATAAGATCGCGGGTTCATGTCAGGTTAACTTGTTGAAAACAGAGCCGGGTTGTTCGGAAGCCTGTTAGCTCTAATCCAGGTTTAAAAGTTAACCAAAATACAACTGTTTCTTCTCTACAAATGTTTTTTGTTTATAGTTATTTTGTGTGTATCGTGCTTTGTGATTATTAAACTCAAAATACCAAACAATATGCAGAAAACCTCATAGCAAAGTTACAAAACTCAAATCAAAATTCAACCTTATCCTGGCTAAGCCTAATCGGGCTACAAGAGCTCCGCTTTTAGGGTGACCTAAATCTATATATTATATAAATTGCAGAGTTCTCAAGTCTCACGCATCGAGCATGAGACTCACGCAAACAAATTCAATCAAATGCTCTTACGCTGAAACTATTATTTTCACGCATTTAAGAATCCTTGCTGGTTTAATGAAGTTCCCTCTTAACAAACTATCTTTTATGATATAGTAACCTTAATCCTTGTTCTGTTTGTATACACTTCGAGAGCCAGCATTTAATTGATTATTGGACATGTTCACATATGCTGACCGCAGACCGGCACTGACGTGGACCCTCCACACATAATGGCGGCATCCAGTTTAGAGTTGCATCACATTTCTGCTCAGAATAAAGGAAAACACGTCATACCTACTTCCATTCTTCAAAATTTCCTCGGGGAACATGCCCCCAGACCCCCCTAACGGTGTCACGCATGCGGCGTCACAAACAACGGCTACAGCGCGCGTCGAAGATCTCACTCAGCTTTGCCAACAAATGGACTTGAGAGCTAATTGGGACAGCTTGGGATATCTGAGGAACTGGAAAAGACATACGTTGCGACCGTTCCCAAATCCCAACTCAGTCTGGAAGTAAAATTTAGGCATTAAGTCACGTGCTGCTCGGTGTTTGTAAGGGAAATATATTTAACAAGTTAGTTTATATATTTATTAAAGCTCATATATGAAACTGCATAACTAAGCTTTAGCAGAGTAACGACATCATTTTCAGGGCAGACCTGTCAAGCAGTTCACTTTCACAATATAAAACAGGGTTATCCTCTCAAATACCGGTAAGTTCGTGTTTTTCCAAAATAAATATATAGAATCTTTATTTACCCTCGGCAGTGTTCACAGCACAAGTGCTAGTAGGGCCGAGCAAACAAATCAGGAAACAAATAGGATATGCTATGATGTCATCTTTTCCGTTCTCTTGAAAACCGATATAGGTTAAGCTTTTGCCGTGAATTTTTAGTTTGGAAATGCTCCTGCGAAGACTTTCAAGATCTGTTCTCCGTATAGTGACGACCACTCTAACCTTTCCCCTTTATAGATTTAGAATCGCCATGTTTCTTTTTTTCTTGAAGGAATCCATAGACTACAACTCTGTATCTTCGAGTACGTCTACTGTTATTGTATGTCCTGCTAAGCTGTATACTTCTCTGGTGTTAATTATTTGTTCCTGCAGGATACGATAAAGAACGATAAGATATTCAGGCTGGCTGGACCTATTTGATTCAGAGCTCTGTCTCCGTTCTTCTTTCTTTAAACGTTCGTTATCTTTAGACGTGTTGCACAATTCGCCTGGCCCATCGTCATCTGTATGATGTTTACCGCTCGCAGAAGTTTTTCTGCCTTTAAAAAAGGCACTAAGTCGATTAGCCTGGGAGTTCCTTTTAACAGAAAGCTTCATTTTAAAACATACATAAAGTTTATATCACTGCAGCCTCTGGTAAAGTAAATAGTAATCTCTTGTCAGTAGATATCAATGTAAAACTGGATGAAATATTTTCTAGATTTCCTTCTCGATAATTCGAATTTGGCATGTAAGTGACAGAAGCAAGACGAATTATGTTCTGCCACCCAAACTGCGGACGTAACATTGGCCACGTTTTTTAGTACTTTGAACAATCAAAGACTAATCGCCATTTTGACTTTTTGTCACATTTAACATGTGATCAGAAAGATGTCTCCTCGATTAAGAGATTCTTTACCCCACAAAAGTTCAAGGTTGTAGAATCCAAGGACGTAAACAATACGGCGGCTATATTTGGCTGTTATGAAGAGCACGTATTTAACACTAACAAAATAGGAGTTTTTTGGCGGATTATGAAGGTAGCGTGGTGTCTATGTTTTCCTCTGCATCAGATATGTACATGCTGGCAAGTTTTTATATTCATCCACAAAGTGAACCGTGAACAATTTCCTCTTATCTCTGCAGACGTGATTGCCAGATGACATTTTTTAAAAATGATTGACATAGTTCTAGAGTAAATTACTCTCGCCTGGGTTTTCTGATAACTAATACATTTGAAACATATCTGCCAAGATGTCAAATTACGCTAGCTAGTTTCCCGGTCCAGACGAATTTGAAACTACAAGTGGGTAGGGTGCAGATATCACTCACCGCCGTATCTGTTTCTTCAAAAGTAGTCCCGGTTGTGAAAGCTGGTACGGTTTGTAAAGATTAATTAGATTCACCATTGTTTGTGAAACAAAACACCTACAACAAAAAAGAATGAAAATGCTACAGAAAAAAAAACAATAATGATAATAAAAAGAGATATATACGTTATTTACTGAGCGGGAGGTTTGTATAGGAAAAAACTGTGCCCGAGGCCGAACGTACTCAAGACCAAGGCCACAGTTTTTTCCCATACGGACCGACCTAGTCCGGTAAATGCCATATTTATTATTTATTTCTTTTCTTTTGACGTCTTCTTTTTAAAATAGGATGAAAAGAGATAGGAATAAAGGACAGGGCGCAAGTTCCCGCGTGCTTATAAAGCTCTAAAGACCAAAGAGAAAATTGTGAGCATAATTTTTATGTACGTACGGACGTAAACTTTCACTGGCTTTACGTGCGTAAATAAAATAGAGACGATGTGTGAAAAACTGCGCGTAAAGGTGGATTTCCACTGTCGCGTAATTTTTACGTGCGTACGGACGTGAACTTTAACTGGCTTTACGTGCGTAAATAAAATAGAGACGATGTATGGAAGGTCGGACGTAAATGTAAAAGTTGAGTGAAGGTGGATTTCCACTGTCGCGTAATTTTTACGTACGTACGGACGCTAACTTTAACTGGCTTTACGTGCGTAAATAAAATATATGGAAGGCCGCCCGTAAACGTAAAAGTAGAACCTCGCTCAACTTTTACGTTTACGCGCGGCTTTTCACACATCGTCTCTATTTTATTTACGCACGTAAAGCCAGTTTAAGTTTACGTCAGTACGTACGTAAAAATTACGCGACAGTGGAAATCCACCTTGAGGTTCAACTTTTACGTTTACGCATTTCACACATCGTCATTTTATTTACGCACGTAAAGCCAGTTAAAGTTTTGCGTCCGTACGCACGTAATCACTACGCGACAGTGGTAATCCACCTAAACGTAAAAGTTGAACCTCGCTCAACTTTTACGTTCACGTCCGACCTTCCATACATCGTCTCTATTTTATTTACGCACGTAAAGCCAGTTAAAATTTACGTCCATACGCACGTAAAAATTACGCGACAGTGGTAATCCACCTTTACACGCAAAAAAGAAAAAAAGCCATGCAAAGTCATTGAAATGAATATCACCTGTCAAACGTCAAAAGTAAGT
>CM042749.1:21318922-21330524 GCA_022496165.2 Catalaphyllia jardinei
CCAGCATTGTTCTCAGCAAGCTTTAATTAAGCAAACTAGGTTTCTGGGCATACTATGGAAAAACATTATAGGAGTTTAGGCATGGGGAGGTAATAGTACTGTGTCTAGATTGTCTTGTCAATGCTAAATGGATTTTGTAAATATTTCTTGTGTTCTTAGCTAGAGTTGCCGCAAAGAATTTATCATCAGCTTTATCGCGTGAGGGATGTGAAAATGATTAAAAGGAGCAAAATGTTGAAAATGATGAAAATGATGAATCTTCTGATGCCAGGTACTGAAATACGTGTAGCACGAACTATATTTTTACCTCAAAATCGGCAACTTGCCTGTTATTACATCCATGTTTAAATGTGGATTTTATTACTTCGGAATGGCAACATAGCTACAAATTTCATTAATTTTCTCTGTGAGCTACATTCATCATCTCGCAAATAAATAAACAAAGGCAAATGTGATTTATAGCTCCGCTTTTTAAGTCCCGTCTATCTCACACGGCTAGGTGAATAGAACAATTTTGATAAACGAAAATACAGCTTAACACAATAGACCTCAATATGAGGCTCTGAAGATTAACCCCTTGCTGCCCAAGGGGTCTCCCTTTGACGGGGCAGGAAAGGGTTATTATTTAGGTTCAATTTTAAGACATCGAAATTGGTGTATTAGTGAAGGAATGAATATTTTATCCTCATTAGGGAAGCAACTGCCCCTCAATCTGGAAAAGGTGTGATTGATAATATTTCTGCATTAAAGATCCTGCTTGGTTCTGACTGTGAAAAAAGCGCCCGTTCAACACTCCCAATCAGAGTAGCCACGAATGAGACATTAGCTGTAGACTTTGATGATTGGTAGGAAGATCACCGTTGGAATGCAACTAGCGGTGTCACGTACATAGGTATAATCGCTAGACCTTTATAGACCGGTCACTTCTGTTGCGTTACAACCATCGTTGATTAAGTTAATGTTTTATTTATGTTTCTTGGCTGGCCGCTCTAAGTGTTTTCGTATATATCATATTACCGCACACATTTGTCTTTTTTAGAATCACATGCTTTAGGAGTCGCTTGCAGTTTTTCTTGGAGTATTTGGAGATATTTTTCTTTGGAGTTTCTCACGCCCGGTGTTAGAGATCAGATGTAAGTCGTTTTTCTACTTTCCTTTGTCATAGTTCTATTCTTTTTCGTTTAGCTTGTTTTTCCGTGTGCCTCCTAATACTCAACAATCGTCTATTGATTTCTATAGTTTTTACCGTAAGTGATGTACAAGCGGTCCAGCCAGATCTTCAATAAACCTTAATGATTGTCGTCTGCTGTGCCTCACTTTGGTTAAACTGGTGAACTCCGTCGTACTGCACCTCGCAATTGTCACGTACGTCGGGAACGCGACAAGCGGTGCAAGGGAGAAGAAATACAGAATCTATTTTGACGATGACAACAATGTAATTGCAGATCCGACAGATGTTTATACAGTCAAGCGACAGATTTGTGTATGACTCTGCTAGTGACTTTCACAGGTTGGTAATTACTGTTAACACACCTGAGGATGAGACATATCCCCTTTCTCTTGTACAAAATCGATGTCATAACGAATCACATGCCGTTGAGAATAAGCCACACGGGAACTCAAAAAATGATGTTCTATACGTGCCAACGAAGACGAGCACCCTAGAAAAGCTGACTGCTGCCGTAAAAGAAAACAGCAGTATCAAACGAGCGGTGCAGAGTATTGAAGAAGGTTCCGCTGGATTTATGGCAGCGTCTCAGTCATCTCTGCCCCGAAACGGGCGCCAAGGGAAGTACATACGGAGCAAAATAAATCCAACGCCTTTTGATCCCATGACAGAAGTAATCGCCATGCAGTATGACGAAGGAAAGAAGTTCATTCAAGGTGTGATCGTGCCTGACAATTGTCCCACAATTATTCTTTTTTCCAAAGAGCAGATGGATGACATTGTCAAATTTTGTACGAATGAAAGCGGTATCAACTCGCCTTTTTGCCTTGACATGACCTATGATATAGGAAACTTTTATGTTGTTGTTACAACCTACCGACACATGCAACTCCGCTCTCGTGAGACGGGTAAAGAACCTGTTTTGGTTGGCCCAGTCATGATCAGTTCCGCGAGACCAATGAACAATGTAGATCATGAAACAGGTCTATGTCTTACAAAGGCGATACAAAAACTCACTGCAACATTTCAAGACGACCAAATTACTGCATTAAAGTCTAAAGTAGAGAGAATCTTGAATGACAACATCCGCCAAAGTTTCGAACGCCCTAAGTCGCGTCTTGTTCCAAGCGAGTCAGGCAGTCAACCACACGTAATTAAGTATCTGTTGTACTCCATGTCTCCAATTCCAGATGAACAACATATGCTCTCATTCATTAGCAGCAGCTGCTGATAACTTTGACCTCCACTGCTATGTTGATTTGTACCTAGTGAAAAGCAAGCAGAGTAATTTAACTGCAGCGTCAAGGGCAAGTGTAAGTCGCCATGCAGGAAAGAAACCTGGCCACACTATCGGAAAAAGAAATAAGCGTGACGATTCGGTTCAGCATTCACACAGGGCAACCCTTGGAGAAGTTCTAAGAGATATTCCTGCGGACTGCAGCAAATTGCAATATTCAGCAGAGCCTTGTGATACTAATAGTCTGAAGTTAAAGTTCACCCGTACGACCTCTCCCAAACCACAAAAACCAGTTGTTCGCCCAACAGAGAGCACCCCAGTGGAACTAATACAGATAAGCGGAAACGTTCGTACATGTGCTGGTTGCAGAGGTGATCTCAAGAATGGACCTTTTTCCCGGTCACTTGAAAATGTGTCTGTAAAGAATCTCGATTCTCAGTATTGTTTAAGGCACAAAGAAGAAGACTATGTTTTTATTACCAAAACAAACCAATGGCTTAGGAAGTTTGAAAACAAGCACTACCATATCAACAGAGGTTGCATCATTGAACAAAACCCCCATTTTCAACCAAACAACGTAGATAAATACAGAGTTAGCTAACTCCCTTATTTCACGGCTTGATCCTTAAGTACATATGTCACTGTCATGATTGTTCAGTATTTCAAACATGCATGTTAATACAACAGCAGACGCTTTTTGCTGTGTTAACTAGAAATTGGCTACTCATGCAATTTCTCATTTTTTTCCAACAATATGTTGGTTAACACAAAAACGTTATGAAATTTTTCAAGAACGATTGAGAAGGTTCCGTTTTAAATATCTTACTGAAAATTATGTTTTATGCTGACATTTTGAACAGTTTTATCAAGTTGCTGGTGTGCAGTCGGTTGTCAGGAATGAATTTTCGCGCTCTTGCTTTCTCTTGTCGTGTAAGACTACATGAACATTTTTTGTGATCTAGCTCAATAAAAGGACTTCTGTTGTTCCAATATCTCAATGTTATGTTATAAAACAAATGGCAAAAGCCATGGGAGGTTTGCTAAGCACTCAAAAAGCTGGAATCGCACGAGGCGATTACGCTTCGTTCGTGCTTAGCGACCTCCCATGTACATCCATAACTCATTAGTGCACGCTATGGCGTTTAGCATTTGTTAATTACGATAAACCACGGCAAGTTCAAGTTCTTGAGAGTGTGAAACGTTTTGTCTGTAAATTTTTAACCGTTCTCAAAGATAACGATTTCAGCAGCAGAGAGCTATTTAAGTTATGTCACAGGCGTAGAACGTGCTCATAATCTTTGATTACTACTAGTTTTAGGGCTACTGAAAGTAGGGGGTCCATGGAACCGGCACCATGTTTTTTCCTTTTCCGCCACAATCACCGTCTATGGAAAGTCATACCCTGTGTTAACGTCATTACTTTTTTCTGTTGACTTTTAACCTTAACCGTGCTTGATCATTTTCAAAACATTTTACATGCCGGACTGGCCTAAATTTTTCCCGAAATAAACGGATAAACCGGATAAATCTTAAAAAGTCGAAGAAGACACGATTGCTATTTTTTCAGTAAAATTGATATTTTTTGGCCCAACGCTGCATTCAATTTACTTACATGTATGCATTCATGCGCTTTACTGATTGAGTAGACTTATTTATTTATTTATTTGTTCATTTATTTATTATTAATTATAAGCACAAGGTATAGTTTCCCGTGAAAAATCGTCGGAAGAGGAACTACTTCTACTCCCTTCCGAGGCGAAACCAAGGAAAACAAGCTCAGTTTCCCTTGGCCCAGTCATTTAGTGCTTATTGTCATGAAGCTCTCTAGAACCTCTAATTTTATTGGATCTTGAAGGAGTAAAAGTCAACGTCCTACCTATACTGAGAAAATGACATTTTCTGGGTAAAAAGGGGGTCCAGAAGGGGTCCAAATGGGTGTCCAGTGGGGGGTCCAGATGGGGCGGTCCACGTTTGTACCAACCCCATCCCTCGATGCTTCTGATGTTTGAACCAGTGGAATTGTCAGAGAAGCCTTGCTCTTCGCCCAAAGAAGCTTGCTTTTTTTTGCTGTTTGTATGGCCGCTGTAGCTCCCAGGGTTTGACTGCTGGTTTGTCGACTGGTGCATCGTTTGAGAAGATGGGAGATTTCTTGTTGCCGTTGCTCAAAATCAAAGACATCTTGCGCTGGTGTTCGTCTGAAGCTGTCCTTTAAGAATCTAAGCTTTTTAGATTCTTATGCCCACTTAGTTGTGCTACATAATTAACAGGAACTTCAACATCCATCGGCTTTGAAATGCACTTTTCCTCACAGAATGATTAGTTACATTTCCTGGCAGCCCTGCATTTTTAGCCGTTTTCATCGACTTCTATATCACCCCACTGCAGTCTTCGACACTCGTCTCTCGCTCTAAATCCAAATTCAAAAGACAGCATCCACCACACCGTACGCTGGAGAACTTCGGGATCGTCCTCCCCAAACTGATCGGTTTCAAACCACAAGTCTTCTTCATCTTCTGTTAGCTCGCGGGCAGCCTGTGGACGATTTCCTTTGGCGTTATTAACTACCAAGTAACGTTTGCGAGCTGAGAGGACTTCTCTCGTTTTGGCGAACTCGTGGTCTTTCATAATATTTGTGCTGGAGTTGTTGTCGTTCAGGTAGCGTTTTATACTTCTCTGGAGAGATGCAAGCGAACCTGGCTCAAATACTCCGCCATCATTTTTTACGGACGTCCATGAAAAACTTGCACAGAAGCATGTTGAGCTCTTTCCAAGGCTCTTGTCTCTCCAACTGTGGAACAGTATCTTCGCCAAATGTTCAGATCGTAAGTTGTCTTTTTCTTAGTGTTATCAGGGCGAAGTGAATGGTTAAAATTTGAATGCTGTTTAAGTGCCTATCTTGTTCAACTTCGTCAGGATTTATAGGCGTCATTAGGTTGAAAGTTTCTTCTTCTGGATAATAAAATTCGCTTTCACTGTGTCCGCTCTCATCCGAATCCATTTCTCTTAACAATTATGTTTTGGTAGCATATTTCTCACTGCGCGAGGATGTTTACAACCACATTAATAATTTCAAAGAGCCGAAATCGTCATTTTAACGGTTAATCGTAGAGCTGTTATTTGATTCTCACACAATAATCAAACGCTTATTTGCTACAGAATATGATCATTTGGTTATAAAAACGAGCGATAAAAATTGAGAACGACGTTTCGACCGCTCCACGGTCATTTTCAAGTTCAAGTTCATGAATAAAAACTCCGCATATATACAATTTCTGAAACAATGGGATGAAAGGTAAATACCTAAGCATTTACATACGAACAATAAAATAACAATACCAGAATGTAAAAATGAAGTGTAAATAAGAGGTGAGGAGAATGGAAACTAATTGCGAGTGCTAAGCGAACAACTTCGCACGGATAGAATCACTCTGTTTGTTTAATTTTGGTTTAAGGTCCCGAATAAAAAACATTTCGAAAATCAAACAGTCGAACTTGTTCGAGCACTTCCTCAGGACCCTAAAGTTCTTTGCGATTCCACAAGGATCGTTTCCATGTTGTTCTCTCACGTGGTTGCCGATTACCGATCGTTTGTGTTCCTCCACACGTTGATGTAGGTGTCGGCTTGTAAAGCCGACATAATCTGCATCGCACAGATCACACTTATAGAAATATACAACGTTTTGCTGGTTGACAATTGGAGGTTTAGGTTCCTTAGCTTTAAGCTCATCTTTGATCTTGTGGCTTATAAAGACAGGATGTACTTCGGTATTTATCTTCCGGCTAAGATCACTAAGTTGCTCACGTAGTTTGTTTGCTGATCTCTGATCTTTGAAGGGCAGGGGTATTCTAACGGGAATTTCATCTGCTTGTTGCGGGGGGCGTGTGCTCCCTGTCACCTTCATTTCAACGAAGAACCTGATGGTGTTGTGTACGAGGGACTCTGGGTAATGCAAGCGTGTAAAGATCTCCTTAAGGCGTTCGCACTCTTGATGAAAAAATTGCCAATTTGAAGAAAGTTTAAAAGCGCGGTTTAGCATTGTTTTTAACAAAGAATGTTTGTACTTCACATCAACATGGCTATAGTAGTGCAGAAGCAGCCCAGTATCCGTTGGTTTTCTGTAAACCTTTCTGTCCAATCGGATGCCATTTCTGATGATTTCCATTCCTAGGAAAGGAAGTTTTCCGTTTTCCTCAAGTTCCATTGTAAAACTAATAGAAGGGTGGATTTCGTTCAAAGTTGAGAGAAATGTGGAGGCAGCTTGGACATCCGGCATTATGCTGAGAGTATCATCGACGTAGCGTTTATAGAAGGTGGGCATCTTGTTTTGGTTTGTTAGTTGTTCCTCAATGTTGCACATGAAGGCATTCGCCATCAGCGGTCCAAGAGGAGAACCCATGGCGACTCCATCCACCTGCTCGTAGAGAACCCCCTGAAATTGAAACAGCTGGTTTTTGGTGGAAACTTCCAACAGTTCTATCAGATCTGCTTCAGTGATGTTGAGGTTGTACTCCTTGTTGAACCAATCGTCCTTGAAGGCTTTTCTCGCTAGGATTCCAATCGTCTCGTCCACAGGTACGTTGGTAAATAGCGCAGTAACGTCATATGACACCAAGATGTCGTGGTCGCTAATTTCCATCTCCTGGAGATCATCAGTGAAGGAGAAAATGTCACCAATGGTATGTTCATTGGTAGATAAAGGCTTTAGTTTCTCATCTAGCCACTTAGCGAGCTTGTAGTTATAAGTCCCAGTTGCCGACAGGATGGGGCGCATTGCCAACTTTTTCTTGTGCGTTTTTGGAAGGCCATAGAGTGCGAACGCCTTAAGGAGATCTTTACACGCTTGCATTACCCAGAGTCCCTCGTACACAACACCATCAGGTTCTTCGTTGAAATGAAGGTGACAGGGAGCACACGCCCCCCGCAACAAGCAGATGAAATTCCCGTTAGAATACCCCTGCCCTTCAAAGATCAGAGATCAGCAAACAAACTACGTGAGCAACTTAGTGATCTTAGCCGGAAGATAAATACCGAAGTACATCCTGTCTTTATAAGCCACAAGATCAAAGATGAGCTTAAAGCTAAGGAACCTAAACCTCCAATTGTCAACCAGCAAAACGTTGTATATTTCTATAAGTGTGATCTGTGCGATGCAGATTATGTCGGCTTTACAAGCCGACACCTACATCAACGTGTGGAGGAACACAAACGATCGGTAATCGGCAACCACGTGAGAGAACAACATGGAAACGATCCTTGTGGAATCGCAAAGAACTTTAGGGTCCTGAGGAAGTGCTCGAACAAGTTCGACTGTTTGATTTTCGAAATGTTTTTTTTATTCGGGACCTTAAACCAAAATTAAACAAACAGAGTGATTCTATCCGTGCGAAGTTGTTCGCTTAGCACTCGCAATTAGTTTCCATTCTCCTCACCTCTTATTTACACTTCATTTTTACATTCTGGTATTGTTATTTTATTGTTCGTATGTAAATGCTTAGGTATTTACCTTTCATCCCATTGTTTCAGAAATTGTATATATGCGGAGTTTTTATTCATGAACTTGAACTTGAAAATGACCGTGGAGCGGTCGAAACGTCGTTCTCAATTTTTATCGCTCGTTTTTATAACCAAATGTCTTAATAAGAACTTATTACTTAGAATATGATCAGTTATTTTTTTCCAAGAGAGCACGGTAACGAATCCTGCAATCTGATTGGTTCTTAGCGCGGTCAGGATTTTCCTCCTTCTGACCACGGTCACGGTAACGGCGGTGAAATTGTCAGGTTCAGCTAATTTTCGTGAGTGAACTAGCGGTGATCGTCAACCTTTTCCCCTTTTACACTTTCATGGACGATAAATCAACGCAAGGTTATCTCTATTCACTTTTAGATGGCAATGAAAGTCACTGTAAGTAGATTCAATTGGCTATTTTGTAGCTCTGAGAGTTTGTGTGGTTGTTTGTGGCTCGGCGCTGTAATGGTGCGCATTAAATATTGTTTCTCACCGAACAAGTTAAGCAGGATTTTTAAGAGAAAGTCTGTGGAATACACTCAACTAATTTCCTCGCTTTCTGGTACACAATTTACGGTAAAAAAGTCTGATTTCGAGTGGTTCGCAACGACTGGTAAAAATTGTATTTGTAGTACAACTTCAAACTTTGCACGAAATTCAACCCGGAAAAACAATTTTGGAGAAATTAACCGGAAAACAAGATGCAACAAACATGAAATAGTTTGAAAAAAATATGTTCTTTAATTCATCTATCTTTTTCTAGTGTCAGAGTTACTCGGTCGTTCGCTCGTTAGATTTTCGGCTCGTAAGCCCGGCCAATTCAATGATAAAGTTGCATAAACCCACTTGTATAAAGCCAATTCTTCCTAGAAAAAAAAAATCAGTTATTTGCCGGCTTATGCAAATAACATATATATCTCTTGGAGGGCCGTAGATAAAACCAGGAACATGGAACATTCCGGAACATGGAATAATTATCATAATTGTGAGAAAAATATGTAAAATGAAATTTTCAACAATTAAATGAAACAAAGTTAAACTGGTATCAGCTTGGAAAATTAAAAGGAAAAAAAAAACAGAACAAACAGAAACATAACAAAACAAATTCAAACTAAAGGGAAAAAAAAGAAAAATTAAAATGTGCATTGAGCTGGAAGGCTCGCGACTTAATCCATTCCTTTCAGTCAGGTTCGCCATTAATTTAATTGCGTGACCATACACGCGCAAATTCAGTTCGTGAATGAATGCTGTACTTCAGCAACGTTGACTTTTGTGTTTGAGCAATCTGGATCTCCCTGCCCTGCACGGAGAGTTATTATACTCGTCACCAGGCGTTCCGAGCTCAGGCGTCATTTTGAACTGTGTCAGTTATGACGGCAACGGTTTCGGGCCGCCATTTTAGTAAGTTAACTTACACGTTAACTTACGGACTTACGGAGGCTGGTGGCTTCGCGTTGCTAGCTGGAGAAGCTTCGGTGGATTCATGGTTTAGAGAAATTTATGTTCCACGAGCCTGGCGTGTTTATTACCTATTTTATTTCTCGAAACTGAATCGTGTTTGTTTTGGGTCGATCGGAGCCCCAGTTTGCTGTCAGTCTCCTACCTTGCCACCTTACTATGAAGGAAAGGTGATGAAGACTACGTTTCCCCAAAACTACGTGCACCTATTAAGGACAACAAGAACTTGCCACATGGTAAGTTTCATCGATTTTTATTTCCATTCCATTTTTAGACCTAAACTCGCCACATTTGTTCTCTATATTTACCTGTGTTGTGTCACGTGTCACACACAGTGAGCCTGGGTTACTTTATATTAAATGAAAAGCTGACATTTCCCCAGTCCAACAAGTCTTTACACTCTATTTAAGTATCCAACTTGATTATCAGGGGTGAATTTTTCGCCTGGTGACCTCATCATCTTTTTCCAAGTCATTTTCCCTTCTGGTAAGCGGTCTCGGCCAGCACAAATCTAATTCTGGTTCTGCCAGCCTTTTCGGTTGACCCCTAGCTGCAGCATGGAGAGCGAGATATCGATTTTCTTCCGTTTAAAAAAAGGTCTTCCATACGTTTGAAACTGTAACACCGCTTACTTTGTACTTTGATCCTAGCGCTCTGAAACTTCCTGGGTAGCCTCTGTTGAAACATTCCCGCCTCCACGCAAAACGCCATCAATAATAAGTGGCCTCATGTACTTTTCAATTGATTTATTACGGTGGAAAGTTCTTCTTTACGCATTCATTTCGAAGCAAAATTGTTCTGCCCGCGAAAAGAAACATGTCACGTGACCAATCTGAGTGCTCCAAATGGTCACGTGAGTAAGCCCAAAATTTCATTTTACACATTTTTTCTCAAAATTATCATAATTATTCGATGTTCCATGATGTTCCGGGATGTTCCATATTCTGGTTTTAACGACAGCTCTCTTGGAGTAGCTAGGTACTTTTCGTTGTGTAAATACTATTTCGTGAATTGTGACTTACTAATTATAAATTTTAAACTGTGATCAGCGGTGTTACAAGGCGATTTTAAATCCAGAAAATGTGTTGCCATGGTTGCCATGCCTAAAATGTGCGACTTCTTACTTTTCGCTTCTAAATTCAGTGCGACCATGAAATAATTTTCACTGACCGTAACATTACTTAAAGTAACGCCTTCTTAACTGAACTCTTACAAAGTCTCTCTCAACCCAGGAGCATAAATGTTCATTATTCAGGCAACTTTGCAGAATGCTGGGAAGTTAATATCCCATTCGGGAGAAGGGGAAGCAATACTCCTAGTCAGCCGCTACATGTTGCGGAAACCAGACTTTTAAAGCACCGAGAGGTAAACGCCAGTGTTTTGCCCAAAAACACAACACAAAGACTTCGACCAGGACTTGATCCCAGGATGCTAGATCAGCGCACTTTAATACCGTCGGCTCGATGTTCCTCAAATTATTACACAGTCAAGTAAATTTGAATCAAATAGATGTCTTTTTCAGCAATCATTTTTCATCAATCATAATAATCGTCATTAAAACCTCTATTTATAGGATCTTGACACTAGCTGATCCATTTGAGTTTAGAGCGTGTTGTATATTTTGTTGCATCTCAGTAAAATGCTTCACGCAACAAAACGTTGTCAGAGGAGTGCTTTAATCTTTGCCGGTACGTAGCTGAAGATTGATGCTTAAAGGATACCACCCAAGCTCGGCTCTGCAAGCGATACTTTCTGTATACAATACAACGTTTTATTATTGTTTAAAAAACTTTGTGAAATTGTTCAGCCAGTGTACCTTTATGAAAATGTGTTTTGTATGTTAATAGTTTCGGTACCCAAATTTTACACCCATAAAGTAACACGGATTTAACCAGGGCATTGAAACGCTTGTCCTCAATCGTAATTCTTGCTGTATCCGTGATAGTGAAAAAAGAGAGAACTTTAAAGGCTTTTTGCTGAAAATTTCCCTTGCATGAGTGTAACGACCAGGCCCCAGTCGTTCAAAGTCGTTCAAAGACTGAATAACGCTATCGATCCGGGCACTGGATAAACCTCTAACCAGCGGATAGCGTGGTTTATTTTATCAACATTTATCCACTGGATACCGATTTATCCGATGAATAGAGTTATCCAGCCTTTGAACAACAACTGGGGCCAGACGGCGAATGAACGAATGAACGAATGAACGAATGAACGAATGAACGAATGA
>CM042749.1:21330534-21342184 GCA_022496165.2 Catalaphyllia jardinei
CGAATGAACGAATGAACGAATGAACGAATGAACGAATGAACGAATGAACGAGCAAACGAGTAAACGAGTAAACGAGTGAACGAGTGAACGAATGAACGAATGAACGAGCGAACGAGTGAACAAATGAACGAATACACGAATACAGAATGCCCCATTGTATTAATGCGTGAATGGATGAATGTATCACATGAATGCATGAATGGACGGACGGACGGACTTCGGGATAGGTGGATGGCGGGATAGATGGATGAATAAAAAACAGAACCAATCAGAGCTTTTTGGCCTCGGCAACTTTCAGTAGTTATTCATCATATTGTTTGTTTGTTTGTTTGTTCATATTGTTTTTTCATACCTACCTCTCCGAAATGAACGAATGAACGAATAATGCGATCATAACCATTCTTCGTACAAGCAAATAAGGGAACATTTACCTATGAAATTTAACTAGGTTTGTTTAGACAGGTGTCTTCCTCAAATATTGTCTTTACTATCCAAACCTGCACACTAGAAATTAAATATACAATGGGTACACGTATCATTATCGTATTTTTTTATGGGAATGGCCGGACGAGATAAAAGTGGTCGTATGAGAAGGAAAAATTCAGCGTCGACTCAGCCTTCTTTTATGTTTTAAAAGTGCCTGTGTTTACTCTTTCACGCAATTCCATTTTAAATGCGGAAGTTTAAATACACGGACAGTTGAAATTTATTGGAAAAATCGACAGTACAATAACAATGACGAGGCTGAGCAAATTCATATGACTAGAAGTCGTGTTATTTGACAGGAAAACAAGTGGCAAACCATCTCTGATGGTGATATTAGGTAAATACGAGGGAATCGGTAAGTGAGGCTTAATTTTTTCACCAAATATATATATTTCGAGGGCATTTTGCAAACTTATTTCATCTGTGTTGCTATCAGTTTGTATTCTAAGAAGACCCTAAAAAAGCTATTGATGGCGAATAGTCAACTCATTGCAACTGATTCTACACCAAATTGATCCTGGTAAGTAACACAAAATCATATCTATTTTTATGGACTTTAGTCTGTGATGCGTCGTGCACAAAAAGCAGCATACCAGTTAAATTTTTATAAGAGAAATATATATTCTGTCAGATGTAGGGTAGCCGGCGATGGAATCTAAAGTTTGAGCTGAAAATGAGAAAAATAACCGTAATGCCCAGCAAAACCATTTTTTGGGCCTAGTTTTAATAGATAACTGAGAGCAGACCGTGCTTACTTCCACGGCTTTTGTGAAAATAACGAAGGAATCAGTTCTTTTAGTTGATTTAAGCAAACCACAAGATATATTACTGGTTCGAGTCCCGCAGCAAATGGTAAAAATTAAAGATGATGTTTTGCGAAATTTTCCTCCCGAAGTATTTCGTTTACAAATGAATTACTCGCTCTAAATTATTCTCTGTACGCGCTGCAGTGGACTGTTACTTGTCACTATTGGCACAATTTTCTTTTATGTGATGTCGCTCTATGAGTATCAAAGTGGATTTAACAGCGAGGAGTTCCGACTTTTTCGTGCGTATTTATTTTGTTTATGAACTGGTCGACATTTATACAAAGTAGGTTTCAAGTGGGACAGGTGAGTGGAATATATTAGTTTTTGAAAAAGGAGATTTCCCGGTATCATTCCGAGTTATTTTCCGCAGTAGACTCAAAACACCCATGGCGATACCAAACGAGCAAATTTTGCCATAACTCCAGCCATCATGTTGGTGACTTAATTAATATCGTAGGATATCCGGGACTATAGGCAGGCTTCTGATTGGGTAATTGCGAATTTGGGTGCAGTGAAGACACACATCATTGCACGCAACATGTTTGTCTTCATGTAGTGGAGAATGGTTCGCTGAACAGCGTGTTCATGAAGCCGCGAGAAGAAGCTTGCACCACATCTCCCTTAATCAGTCATTCCTGCCTTTAAGAACGGAAGAGACAAGCTATAAAAAGACAGAACAGGTACTTCGTCAAATTTATGATGACTAGGTTACCCGGCTAGGTTAACTAGTTTCTGGGCATTTCATCATTTTTGGTTTACTACTAATGATTTCAAACTTGTCTCAGTTCTCTAATCGTGCCAGTGCCAAATCAAGTTCGTTCAAATCACTTTCGTTCAAATTGGATGCATGTCTGTGCTTTCTCTACTAATTTATGCGTGCGTTGTTAAGTTATTCTCTTGGTAACCCGTAGTGCTACATACGACCACCCGGCCTTTTAGGAGTTATTACAACCAAATTTTCCTTTTTTATATAAAGGGCTTACCCGAACAGCGAAGATACAAGGTGAAACATTGTACTGGTTGCTGACTAAAATTTGCGTTCACAATTTTGTCGCACTTTGTTTTTCGGTGGCACCAATGGCAGGTCTTCTGTCGGAAAGGCAAATTATTGTATAAACTCAGTCGCTTTCAGCTTGATATCAATATTTAAGGTGCTATACATCCTTTATGATACAAAACACTTTGCCATCGCGCTTTCGTTTCTCTCAATCTATACAATGCAATAAGAAACTTGAGGTGGAAGTTTGGTTCTCTACATGTTGAAGTATTTTTCAGGAGCTAATACGCTATATAAGTCACGGATCATTCATCACCGTTCTGACATCTTTATGACACATATTGCGATTAGCTTGAATAATTTGTGAAAGTGCAAGAAGGAAGATTTTCAATAGGAATAAAAATGAAACCGGAGAGTTGATATAAATGACTATAAATTATATCCAGTTGCACAAAAACGAAAACCCTTCGGATGAATAAAATTCGTACAAAGGTGCCTATTATTTTAAACTCGCTAAAATCCTTACACATCAGCACAAATAGAGTTTTTATGTTGCACCTTTGGTAATAACAGCTGCTGACATGATTATTTCAAACGGTTCCATTTATCTTGCAAAGATAGAAACAACAACGGAGAAGTCCATCTACTGGTATAATCCGCTCCTTTAAGATGTAGAGCACTGTCTTGGCTTCAACGGTGAACATCAATTTTAGTGAGTAACATTATTAACATTATTATTATTATTATTATTATTATTTAGTGAGGGTGACACTTGACAGCAAAGCTGACAAACCTGTGGCCCTCATTTCCGGATCGAATTGAAATTTGGAGTGTTGGTTTTTGTGGAGGGAGGAAAACCAGAGAAAAACCCTCAGAGCAGGCACGAGAACCAACAACAAACTCAACCCACACCATGTGACGCCGGGTCAGGGAATCGAACCCGCGGGACACAGCGGTGGGAAGCGAGCGCTCTCACCACTGCGCCATCCCTGCATCCACTGATTCACTGACTGAGACATTACCAACCATCTTTTTAAAACTATTCTTCCACTTTTGAATTAATATTTACATATTTTGCTGGTCAGGATAGGTTCAGGGTAATTTTAAGATATGGAACTTTCACTTCCAGCAAAAACAAAAATTCATTTGCCCCTTGAAGTGACGTATACAAGTGAAGAGATGAAAGTTCATAGATCTAAACTGCGGAAACTTTGATTATCGCAGTTATACGCATAACTTAAGCAGTTGTGAAATCAAAGCCTAAAAAAATATAATTTCAAATGCTGCATAAGTTGTGTGTATAACTGTGATCAATAATTTCTTCATATCTGGCTTTCTTCGCAGTTCAAATATATGACCTTTCATACATTCACTTGTTTTCTTTACCATCTACGGGTATACTGACGAACACACAAAGTGACCAGATCCCAGTTATTAGAGCATTGTGCCGGTGTTGCCAAGGTCATGGGTTCGAATCCTGTTTAGCCCTGAATTTTTTTTTATGAGTTTCATTTCACAACTTCTTATTTAAGTGTGTATAACTGTAATGATCAATCATCAGATGTTTTCATAAAGTGGCATATATACGGTTCGGTTTACCTGGCAAGCGGCTCCATGCCCCTCATGTTTTTTTTCCGAAATTAACTCTTGCGTATATTGTTGGAGACAATATGCAGAGAATCTTTACAAGCCATCTCATGATTTCCAGCAATTGTGAAATTTCCAGCAATTGTGACATTTCCAGCAATCGTGACATTTGTGTGATCGCGACTTGATCTACACCTAGGTTAACAACTGAACGAAGGAAAACTAAATTAATAACTCATTGGGCTAACAGGAAATTGTAAATCAGATACATGTACTTACATATTTCTGTGCGATCAACGGGTAGAGAAAGTACAAAAACTTCAACAATTAAATGAACATAGCATCCAAGGTCCCGGAAACTACTTATACACCAAAACCGTGTGCTACTGAGTCACGTGACCTAATCGATATCAGTTCGCAATTCGTTCATTCGACCGCTAGTCGGCCCAAACTTATATATTCTGCACACTGTCTTGGGAATGTTCTACAAATGACATAAAAGTAAAGATCGATTGAAGTTGTTTCTTTGGCTAGGACCAAATTAACTCAAAGTATCAACCCTGTCACCAGCGAAATGTATCTATTAGATGGTAATTCTTTGACGAGTAAGCCTTTTTATCGTGGGTTTTTGCAGTTTTCCTCCAATGGGTTCACAGAAACAGACCCTAGAGATAAATCTCTTGAAAAAGAAAATCGTAATAAACTTAAGGTCGTTCGCGCTAATTGTTTCTGCGCATCCTTACTGCGCACGCAAATTCACTTGCCACGCGCGCGCGCGCTAAGTCATAGAATAAACAAATGATAGAGCAGATGGCCACTGCTAAAACTTTGCCTGGATTTAACGATCTTGGACGTTCGGTGACCCCAATTTTTCTTCCCATGGATCATTTTCTCTGCTGATTTTCTACGTTTAGGGAAAAAATAAAGAAAATCTATCGACCACAAGTTTGAATTTGTAGCAAAATGCACCATCGAATTCCGTTCTTATTAGCTCTTCGTGCATCTGTGCGTCGGTTTCAAATGCCTCTTAAAAAGTTAAATTATGTGAAGACGTTAGTAACATTTGGAATTATTTACGCAACAGACCCACTTCTACAGAATATGCATGACTAAGATCGTTTGCCTCCGTTGACTCACCCTCGATATTTCTAACTATAAACCCCTGTAGATCGTGCTCAATTATATGGGGCAATTTTTCAAAATCAGTATAGTTTACCACACGCCTTATCTCTGAAACGAAGACGGCGACCCCCAATTCTTTTTGCATTTCTGGCACAAGTAGCTTATTATCTGCCAGCAGTAAAAACTTAAAAATATTCTATCAACAGGAAAATTTTCGCGCGAACGTCCTTAATATATAGATTCCATGTTGCCGTGCATCTGTTCAGCAATAGATCACAGATGACGTCAGAATGTGGTAAGTACAAAGAAGTGGCACACTCGGCTATCGCCTCGGGTGTCACTGATGTTCTTACCACAGTTTGACGTCCTCTGTGATCTATTACTGAACAGAGCATGGCAACACGGAATCTTTATTGTTTTATAGGTGGGGCCTTCCCGATTTTGGCAAACACGAAAATTGCAATTTGACGTCATTTATTGGCTATACAGAATGAAGCAATCTCAATGGTTGCTATGCGCTGGCAAAGAGTTTAGGGAAATTACGCCACTGTCAAACTTTAATCGATGCGGTCAAACAAATCACCTGAATGAAAAGGTTGCGAGGCAACCGAAGGAAGGAAACGATTCTTTCATAGCCTTCAAGAGCTCAGTCGTAGCCACATATGCGAGGGTGTATTCTTTCTTCAACCTATTGTTAGCTAAATAGAAAACGTATGGTTCAGAGAAGGTAAAACACCTTGCAAATAACGAGCAATGTGAAAGAGTGAAGGGAAATTTGCCATAAGCAGCAACAAGAGAAAATGAGGTGGTCTCTCGGCAGCACTTAATTCAGGGGCTGGTGATTTAGAAGCCAGTTGTGTGGCCTGATAACTACAATGCTATAATTGAAAGAAGTGTTTGACAGGAACCTAATTGTGGTTTTAGCATAAGCATATGGATGTATAAGCATATGGAAATCTATTTTTTCAAGCCAGATCGACAAGTCCGCCCTTACAGCGACTGCCTTTTAAGTTTATTTCACTTTCATAAAAAGCGTTTTTCGATGCATAGAAAAGACACCAGAAGACTTTTAAACTACAATATAACATAATTTATTTACACAATCACATAAGAAAGCTAAAAGCTCCGTGCGCAAGGTGTTCAATAAGGATGGTATTTTAATTACTAACCCTAAAGAAATATTGCAAGAGATTGAGAAGTTTTACTCGGACCTGTATAAGGCTGATTCTCTAACGCCCTACGAGAATTTACTAAGCTCTTTTCTAGAGAATCCAGAAATACCAAGACTCACTGCAGAAAATGCGCAGGCTTGCGAGGGGAAATTAGCGGTTCATGAATGCCTTAAGAGTCTTCAATAATTTGAAAATAATAAGTCGCCAGGTGATGACGGCTTAACTGCAGAATTTTATAAGGCGTTTTGGAATATCGTAGGTAATCTAATGGTGGAAAGTTTAAATTACTCTTACGATCATGGAGAATTATCGAACTCACAGAAGCGTGCTATTATTACACTTATTGAAAAAAAAAGACAAAGACAGGAGAGTTATAGCTAACTGGAGACCAATATCGATAATCAATGTTGATGTAAAAATCGCCTCCAAAGCTGTCGCCAAAAGACTCGAGGCTGTTCTACCTAGCGTCATTCATCACAATCAATGTGCATATGTCAAGGACAGGACTATTTGTGATGCCGTAAGGTCTATCGAGGATATTTTGGACTACACAAAAAGATACCAAATTGAAGGAAAGTTGATCTCAATTGATTTCAAGAAAGCCTTTGACTCTGTAAGCAGAGATTTCCTGTCTCGCACTCTGTCTGCTTTTCATTTCGGACCGTCTTTTAGACAATGGATTCAAACATTTTATAACAATATATCAAGCTGTGTTTTGAACAATGGTTTTTCCACTGCCCCGTTCGAAGTTCAGCGGGGGGTTAGGCAGGGATTTCCGCTGTTCTCCTATTTTTTATTATTGTCTTAGAGATTTTGACTATTAGTATACGGAGCAACAAGAATGTTTAGGGTATTATGGTGGATGGAGAAGAAATTAAATTGGAACTCTTTGCAGATGACTTAACCGCTTTTTTGATTAATGATACTTCTTTATTGAACTTTTTAGAACTTTTAAACAACTTTGGAGAGTGTTCTGGTCTAAGAATAAACCAACGATAAGTCGGAAATGATGTTACTGGGAGATTGTGCTCACTCTTCACTCAGCCACACCCTTTTTAAAACTATAAAAATAAAAACTTATGTTAAATTTCTGGGGATTCATTTTACATGATTACATGATTATCGCGTTAAACAAAAGTTGAACTTTGACGAATTAATCACTTCGATTAAGAATAAGTTAAGGATATGGAAATGGAGAGACCTCACTATTATTGACAGGATTCAAATCGTCAAGACATTCATTATCCCAATATTCCTTTATTGAGCAAGCATGATCTGTTTAGACAAAGAATTTGTGAAAGAGGCCAATAAAATTATTTTTAACTTTATAGCTAAATGTGGCTATAAAGACGCAAAATCACGCGAATTTCAATATAAACTTCTCAACAGATGTCTTGCCACGAATGTCCTCCTCAGCAAAATTGGGATAATCCCATCTTCAGCTTGCTCTTTTTGTGGAGAAGCAGATGAATCTCTTGAACACCTTTTTGTAACTTGCCATTACACTAAGAAATTTTGGGCAGAAGTTATAAAATGGATGGGCAACCAAGATATTGAAATTGAACCTCTATCTAATAAAGATATAATGTTTGGTATAATGGATTGTAATAGCGATTTATTTGTAAACCATATTTTGTTGATTGCGAAAAAATACATTTATTCCTGCAGATGTAACAAAACTAAACCACCCATTATGGTATTAATCGCTAGGATTAAAATGATTCACCAACTTGAAATGACGGTTGCCAAATCTTGTAACAAGTTGCCCTTCCATCGTAAAAAGTGGGGCAAGTTCACTGAAAACTAATGCAATTATAGTCATTATAATATTGTACTGCGCTTGTTGTTAAGATGTTAAAAATGAATGTGTATAATATGTGTAAAGAGGTCCACCGTGTACGTGTGTTGTATATACATGTGTTTGTAAGTGTATTTAACTTTCTAAGATGGAAAAAATTAATAAAATACACAAAAAAAATTACACAACCACACTGTTAAAGTGAAACAGGATATTCAAAAAAGGTGATAAAAGGAGACCATCACTTGGTGCCTTCAACTCTCATACAAGCCTGTGTCACGGCATTCTTACAGACCGGTCCATTTTTAGGCCTCGAAATAAGTCAGTTCAGGTCTACACGAGGGCTTATCTGTAAAGGAAAAAAACAAAGGCGGCCTCAGGTGGACATGTCTACCAAATCTTCCGGCGCAATGATGACGTCAGTTAAAAATTAAGTCCGTGCTTGTGGTTGGTCACTAAGGTTCCTGGGTGGGTCTAATTTTCAAACTAAAAATCGATCGCTCTGTGAAAACGCCATGACAGGAATATAGGGTAGTTACACGCTCCCAGTGATGGGATCCCGATGGTAATTGAAACCTCTAATGAAGCCTCCTAATTATAAAAGAACTGTCTCTGACGTTACCCAAAGTGAGCACGAGTTTTCAAACTGTTCTATTGGTTAAAAAAATGTCCTCCATGAGATACAGAGAATAATTTTATCTTCGTTTATTTTATTTTGTCAAAACAGATTATTCCACTAAGTTGTTGAAATTTAAGTGATCGGCCCAAACAACGACTTTCAAGCTAAGTGAGTTAAGGTGAGCAATAAATATTTTCTAATTTAGAAGACTAAATATTGTCGTTTTTTCACTAATTATTCCTGCTCTGTCGAAAATTCATTCTGCAATCAATGCTTGATGTTCGCTAAAATATTGTGACGAATATCGTGACGAATCCGGAACGTTTAAATACCGGATTGGTTTTGCCGTTTACACGTAAGTGGACGAATCGGAAACAAAAGCTCCCCGGTTTGGTAATGTCTCCGGAGATTTGAATCCGGAATTCAAAGTGGGAACTTTCAATCCGTAATCTTTTAAATCCGGAGAGTTTTGCCGTGTAAACGATTTACTCAGTTGTGAATCCGGATATATTTTCGCCAGCGAACTTTTGAGTTTGCGGTAGAACCAAAATGGCGGATCGAGTAACGTAGTCACAGTCGTAGTCATGTCGATGGCCATTGAAGGCGGTCGCTGGTTGCCTTATTCTCTTACAGGTCCAGGCTGCCTGCGTCCATAATTATAAAAGATTGGCAATCTTTTATAATTATGGACGCAAATAATGTTGACTTCCTCTACATTTTTGATCAAAGATGACGATTGCACGATCTAAAACCTAGGCAATTCTAGAGGGGAACAGGACAAATGCCTGGTTGGACAACATGATTGGCAACGATAGCGTAAAAAAACTTCAGACTGAAGTTAGAAACCTTCCGACTGTCTCAACCTACCCCTACCCGTTTTTCGCGGCATTTTGTTTATCGTTGCATGCCGAGGCAACAAACTTCTTGTTAACCATTTCATGATGAATGTTCCCGGAATTGTCGCCGTGTGTAAACGATTAGGAATCCGAAAATCCTTTCAGTGTAAACACCGAGTCCGAATACTCTAAGACTAGGTTTACACTAGAGCAGATTTTTCCGGATTCGTAAATGTTTCCGGATTCATCAATTTTAGAGTATTCGGATTAGTAAGCGTTTACACTAAAAGGATATTCGGATTCCTGACCGTTTACACAGGACGACAACTCCGGGAACATTCACGATAAAATGGTCAACAAGTTGTTTGTTGCCTCGACGACGAGAAACAAAATGTCACCTGAAAAACGCCTAGGGGTACGTTGAGGCAGTCTGAAGTTTTCTTTCCACTCGCTGATCACGCTATTGTTGCCCATCATGTTGTCCCACCAGGCACTTGTCCTGGTCTTATCCAGAATCATCCAGCGATCGTGCCATCGTCATTTCCGATAAAGTGTGGAGGACGTCAACATTGTTTGCGTCGCCTTTTTAGTTTCTGAGGAATATAGCACTAAACATTACAAATTAAAAGACTGCCTGGACCAGTGACAGAACAAGGAGGCTAACAGCGACCGCTATCAATGGCCATAAATACGACTACGACTTTGGATTACTTTGGATTGCTGCATCCGCCATTTTAGTTATACCGCAAACTCATAATATCGCTGGCGGAAAGATATCCGGATTTTAGAGAAAAGCGTTTACACAGCAAAACTTCCTGGATTCAAAAGTTTTCGAATTCAAAGTTCCCACTTTAGATTCCGGATTTAAAATCTCCGGAGACGTGACCGAACCAGGATGTTTTTATTTCGGATTCGTCATCCTGTGTGTAAACGGCAAAACCAATCCGGTACTAAAACGTTCCCGATTCATCACGAATCCGGAACAATTTCCTCTAGTGTAAACCTAGTCTAAAATTGTTGAATCCGGAGATATTTACGAATCCGGAAAAATATTCTCTAGTGTAAACTTAGTCTTGTACTGTTTGGGGAGGTACGGGTGGTAAGGGAGTGAGGGAAAAAAGGAAAAGACGAGGAAGGGGTGGGCCGAACGGAAAATTAATATAGTAATTTATATAAATTAAAAGCATTTTTGGAACCACTTTTTTTAAAACGGTTGTAGTATTTTTTACTAGTAGTTGGACACAGTATACAATATTTTTCCTTCTTTTTCAGTTCACGGCTCTATAAGCTTACAGTTTTAATCACTGCGTGATTTAATAAGGTTTAATTAACAATTATTCCATGAGCGCGCGTTGGATATGAGATGGTAAATAGCCAACGAGGCCCGCAGGGCCGAGTTGGCTATAACCATCTTATATCCAACAAGCGCGAATGGAATAACTGTTTTATTAAATTCGTTACGGTTGTATGCTTGGGAATTAGAGCTAAATTTTCTGGTTTTTAATTTTACAAAACTACCGGAAGTTGATGTGGCAAAAACAACAGCAAGTTGGAAGTCACATGGCATGCGCGCCGTTTGTAAACTTTCGTTGAATGAAAATTTGAAAGCGAAGCCGGCGAGTCTGGCGAACGAAAATTGCCATCATCTGTAATTAAAGGAACGTCTACCAAACGAAGGATTTTCAACCTTGATCAGGAAGTTTGAAAAGCGTTCAAGTTTGAGTCATCGAGAAGAGTTTTAATTGTACACTTGCACATAACTGTGGAAAGTACTGCGGAAAACTTATCGCTATGTGGCAGACGTTGTGTCAAAATTATTCTCGTGAAGAACTCTATTAGTGTTTCCTTAATACTGTGGCTGCCCTCGCATCAGTTCGTCGAGCTGGATATGTGGAGATTGTTGCTGGCTTGTTTTAGAGTCAGGGACAGAAAATATTTTAGCATCGGATTCATCTTCAGAATCTCCGAGACCCTGATGGTTTTTTGTGGCTGGTAAAGATTCGAGCCGACGCTTCGGTTCAGCTCATCAAAATACTCAACTCCTTGATAGATTTTTCGCAAGAACAGAATTGATGGCGTTAGTTGGCGTTGAATCTCTTGTCGTGGTAAGCCAAAAAGGAGACTGAGGTAAAACTACAATCTTGGACAGAATAAAATGAGAAATAAAACCACCCCTCCCCCCGAATCAATGATGAACTCGCGCTCTAACAAAAGCGCGCCATTT